>JAQJVL010000219.1:879080-1253474 GCA_035578905.1 Stictocephala bisonia | reverse complement strand
TATTTTCGACAAACATTCTAATCCAAAAGCTGAAAGGTCAAGGCTAAACGTCAGGCTTTGTTAACGAATATTGTTTAGTGTTGAAACGGGTGTGTTTCGAAATGTCAAATGAAGCAGTCTGTGGAACTAGGAATAAGAATATAATTCCACAATCACAGACTTAAGTATAATTTTTTTTAGAATTAATAATGATTATTTAAGATTAACGTTAGTATCTATCAGTTACATTCATCGTGTATGAGAGGGTGGGTGTACCCAACCAACCCAGCCTTAAATGAACCTAATATTGACCTACATACCTATTATACGTATTTGCTGTTGAACTACGTTAAAAACTTCAGTTAGTACATTATGTCACGCATATGATAAAAATATAATTAAGTAAATAAATAAAACCATCAGTATGTAGAAATAGTTAAAAGAATGTTTCAACAGGATAGTCAAAACTTCATACATTTAGAAAATTGTAGAAATATACTACATTGAAGTAGTACCTTAGCAAAAACTAACAAATAGTTTTGTGCAGTAAAATTATAACCTAAGGCTACACGATGAAATTTAAAGCTGGAACCCATCTAGGCAAATTATATTGGATTGGAAATTTGATATTGGGGTTACAGAAATAAACGGAACAGACGGTTTAGGGAAAGAGTGAAAGCTCATTGTGGATAGTAAATAAATATCAATATTATTGGGTATCTTATTTTATCGGCTGAGGTTAGGAATACGAAACCCTTTCTAACAACTAACCTGGGGAAGAAAGGCTTAAGGGTGACTTTCAAACCACGACCAGTGACCAGTCAAGCTACGTGCAAGGATGGGGCTCTCATACGGTCACCATTCATGGAAGAGCCACGCTTGATTTTGCATAACATCGTAAAATCCAGTCCAGGCCACTGACCAATAATCAAAGACTAGTGGGTAAAGTAGCATACAATTTTGTACATCATTACTACCTGTGCAACACGTGGTTGATTTAGGCCCATTCAATAATAGTAAGTTAATTGATCAAACATCATTCACATCATCTTGTTATATCTTTATTCCTAACAATAACAACGCTTCAGTTTGCAGGTGCGTAGAACAAGTTGATGGTAGTAATATTCAAGTGTGTTTTTTGTGTCTTTGTTCTGTTGACGAACAACAAGTTATTGTTCACTCAAATAAAGTGTGCAGGGTTTCACCTTAAATGACTTTTCCACTGACAAGCTACCGAGCTTAAATTACATTTATATAATACTAAGTCAGTAAAACATAAATTATAGTTATTTATAAAGCTACTGCCAATTAAATTACACTTTCCTAACGTTGGAATTGAGAAATAAACGTAATAGATTTTTATTGAATACTTAGTAACAAAAATTTGGAATACACTTAAAACGGTACTTTTAATGGCTAAAATATATTTTTAAATTACAAAATAAAAAAAAAACATATGTTATTTTGTGATTCTTGTAGATATTTGTATCAAGTACAAGTAAAACGTCACACGACACAACATTTAGTACAATGTCAGCACAAAATGCACAAATATATTACAATACAAGTACAAAATGCACAAATATTATTATGATCGATTTCGGTGAACCACGTTCAGCTTCCTCAAGCCAGAGGGGTTGACAAAAGAATCGCTTTTGAGTCCCTTCTGATTCTTTTGTGTATCCCACTGGTCTGAGGGAGGTGAGCGTGATTCAACGAAATCGATCACCATAACATTTGTGCATTTTGTGGTTATACTGTAATACATTTTGTGTTGTGTGGCGTTCTACTTGTACTGTATATGTACCATCACGTATTATGCTAACTAAAACACTAAACTTGGATCCTAACAATTTATGACTTTTTTCAAGCTAATAACCATGATCCGTTAAAATAATTTCGTTTATTACTTTTATTTAAAAAAATAAGAAAGTCTTAAAAATATTGGAAAAAGATCTAATTAATAATATAGTTAAGTTAAACTATGATATTTCGTATCTATTAATCTAGATTAATAGATGATCTAACATCAATAGTGGTGATTAAAAGATAATAGGATGTTAGGGATGGTTGTTAAATTTAGTTTTTACGGTTAAATAAGCTTAAATATATTTAGAGTTGTATTCCTCAATCAGATGTGCTAATTTCGAAAAAAATATCTCATTATTGATGTTTTTCAATATCAGTTATTACAGTTTTTCAAATATTCCTGAATTAGTAACAACTAGCTGTTGACTATATTACTACACTGATCATAAGACAGCTTAGCCCATTTCTGTAGTGTTGAATATTTGGCTCCTAGAGCAGTTTTGGACTTAAGAAAGTTAATATGACGGATGTTACTGGCCTATTGTATGAGTGTTTTGTTGGGTTTAGTGGCAGTTTTTTTAATAATAATAATAATGAATATGAGGACAAAAATTCTCAAATAATAGCTAAACAGACATTATGATTCAAACATTACTAAAATATCTATTTAATATATTTGTTAATAGAAATTTATAATACTTTGGTCTAGTATAATAATAATTTCTTTTCTGAATAAATACAACAATACATTTTAGTTAATTAGTATTATAAGGCAATCAACCCAGAAACCTATTAAAATCAAATAAATGTTAATATGCAACGACACTATGTAAAGCAAGTAATTAATTAAGTGAAAACATAAACACAACAAACCTAGACGAAGAGTACAACTTGTATCCGTGACATAGCGTTAGTTTTAATCAACTGGAACACAGCGGAAAACATTCGATATATTTTATTGCCAAACCTACGACCATGTTGTTTGAAGTAACATGGTGAAGTAATAAACTTCCTGAAACATTTAATGATTCGTGTTAAATGTAAACAAATATTGTTCTTTAACGTGTATTACATCTTCTTATGATTGGTTGATAATTTTTATCAACCAATAATATTCTTACTTACTTATAACTTCACTCTATTACGTACGTATAATACTGTACAGTATAATACTGTACGTATTTTAATAGGTGTATGATAGGGATATTACCAATACTACCATACTTATATTGGTCATAACCACCGTCCGTGAGTAGAAGTGCGGGTGGGTCAATATAACTAACTGTACGTGTACATGGTGGTGAATAAAATAGATAAAATAATTTCTGACTGAGGGTAAGTCCAAACATGCTATCATTATGTAATTATTCATAAAAACCATACTGAATGTAAAACAATATTTTTTTAGACTTATTTAATAATCGATTTTTACCATTGGTAGTAGAAGGGGCCCGCGTTGTGGCCAGCTCTCTGATTGGTCCATTTTTTTGTGACGTCATCCAAGATGGCGGCACCCATGTTTCCCGCCAAATTTCCTAACCTCACTTTTCCTAACCTCACTTTTCCTAACCTCACTTTTCCCGCCAAAAATCTCTTAATATTGAATATATCTATATATCACTTATCTAAAAGGATATTAAATAAAAATATTGAATATATCTATATATCACTTATCTAAAAGGATATTAAATAAAACACGCTCTCTGGTAATCATTTTCTGTATTTAAAAAAAACTACTCACAGAAATATGTTCAGTCGCCCAACTATTGGTGTCCTGCATATTGGACAGCGAAACAGCCTTGAGGCACAGTATCGGCATAGAATATGTCCACATGAGATGAATGCAACGGCGGGCAGTCTTGAAAAGCATACCCAGCATTGGACCCGCTGGGGACCGATGGACTCATCGACCTCTTCCACGTCTGGACGGGGGTCAGCCCTCTCCATCATCTCGCCCACGTGGACCAAGAGGCTCTCCAGGGTGTTCCTCATAAAGTGCCATATTGAGGGTGCCAGATCGAAGGCGTCGGACTCGGCAGTGTCCTCTAGGAGGTGATTTGAAACCCACAGCAACTCCCTGAGGTCCCTCCGGGCATGAAGGACTGCCTGCAGCGACTCTTCCGAACCTCCATTCTCGCACCCGCAATGCTGCTAAACAGTAAAACAAAATATGAATTGATCCACTCTATTAGTAACAGTAGTAGTAGTAGCAAAGAAACATTAATATATTACCTCTAGAAATCTGTTGAGCATGTACTCTCGCAACGGCTGCTTGCCTGCCTCCTGCTGACATGACAGACACCTGGCTGCACGAGGGCGTGATCTCAATCGCGTTTGTACCTACAATTAAATATCGTCACAGTGAGGGGTCCAATAATTAAATTACGGTATACCAAATAACATTGATTTAAACTTACATTATTGGTACTGCTAGTCAGTATTGAGGGACTTTCTGGCTGTTCAGGAGCGTTTGAGGTCGACACAGTCACTATCAGGACCTCGGTATCCTGTCAAACACGATACGCTGTAAGTACTTGAACAGATAATATTACGAGGTTAATTAAATAAATAGGGTATACACACCTCTGTAATTGGTTGGACTCTGGAAGTGGCGGACCCAGTGGAAGTCCCAGCGGTCACCTCTACCCTCGCCTACAGATAATAATTATTATAATACCAATCATGGAAAATCCCCTAATAATGATAATAATAATAACGGTATGGTACCTACCTGAGTGTTTGTGAGATCAAGGGGAAATGCAGACGCATGGGTTCTACGCCTCGCGCAACCTCGTATCTGAAATAAACACGATGCGATCACCCTCACGTTCATTCACACTAGTCCCTAACTTATACAAAAATATATTTAAAAAAAAAGAAGCTATTTACCTCGCTCTCCTGGGTTGTAGTAGTAGTGGTGGTGGTGGTAGAGGTGTTGGTAGTAGCCGTAGTGGATGGGGGTTGAGGTGGAGATCCAAGCACGATGACACAAACAACAGTAACTAGACATGTTACCTGAAAAACCGTCATCCTTACCACAACTGCCAATTCACGCCGAAACAGTCGTATTTATACGGCAGGGTGAGGAGCACCTCCCCCTACCTTGCGCATGAGCAGAACGCAGGGGGAAGATCAGGTTTCCATAACCACCCAAGAGGTACCGATCTCAGCTCGTTTTTTATTATAGTGAGTATCCCCAGGAGGCCTAGTCTCACTATTGTTTATTGTAACTTGCCCCAACCATCGCAAGTTACGGTGGTAGCCACTCCATAACAAATTTGCTACCTCCCAGTATTATTTTTATACTTTTTTTTGGGTCCCTCTGTAAGTAAAGACATCACTTTACTCAGTGAAGCCTGAAAACTTACAAAGGGCTTTTTCTAACCCAATGTAGACCGTACAGAACACTTTACTTGGAGAAGCCATTTCAATGTATTCCATCAGCCTACACGGGTTATATTTTCTATCTTTTTTTTTACGTTTATTTGTAATCCCAGCGACGTTCAAGGAGGCCCTGGACTTACGGAGGTTAGGCCTGCCATAGAGCCTTGGGAGATTAGATCTGTCATAGAGTCCTGGGGCCTGGACTTACGGAGGTTAGGCCTGCCATAGAGCCTCGGGAGGTTAGGCCTGGACCTGCCCTGGACTTACGGGGTTTAGCCCTGTCATAGAGCGGTCGGGAAATTTCCCCCAGTTTTTTTTTTTTTTTTTTTGTCCTGGACTTACGGAGATTAGGCCAGCCATAGAACAAACACACACGCACACACACACACACACACACAAAATACTCGAACGTCACCTGGGATCCGTATTCAGCTACTGCAAATCCTACTATGATCAGCTAAAACTTGGAACTTACATTCTGATAGAGTATAATATTCTCCCAATCTACCTTGTCTGCAAAATCGTGTATAAACGATTCAGAGAGTACTTGGTGTTTGCTCACAAGGAACCAGCACTCCCGGAACCAAGGAGACATTTCTCTCAAAAATTCTTCATTGAATGTCATTCTTTTTATAATATAAGCCCAATTGACTCTATGTTGATAGATTTCTTAAAAGGTCAATTGAGAAATCGTAGTTTTTAGATAGCTCGTCCCAGTTCAAGAAACGGTCAAACCGCATGATGAACTGGTTCGTCAATACTCCCTTAGGCTCACGAGAAATAAGTTGTCCAAACGTTCTCCATGACTGCTAGCAAAATTATGATTTCTGTTTTCTAGTGCACAGTCTTTTATACCCCCGCAGAGCGTTTCTCAAGGCATACTTTACATCAGAGTCTTTATGCTGTGACAATATACAACTATTTACAATAGGTTCGGTGTACGAACCCTCCGGGTAATTCCCTCACATCCGGATGAAATTCCCGCAAAAAGGCTGCCTTCTCCAAGACCTTAGTATAGAGCGTGGAGAATGGTTTACTACAAGAGTCTCAGGTATTCTTCATCGTACGCCATACCCACCCTGTTTCCCATTTAATTTTGTGAAAATTGCGAGTGAGCCATCGATTCGATCTCCCCGTTTTATCGTTTAAGAAGGGTTTTACTGTAAGGTGGAGAAAATATAAGGTGAATACGGGGTTAACGAGTTAACGAGAGCAAATTCCTTAATAACAAACCTATTTGGTATTGTCCTTTAAACGCCTGGAATTCAACTACAGCCTCCATTAGGCCACCGTTTATAGTATTCCACCTCGTCAAACAGTCGATTCGCCTTTTGAAGGTACCAAGGTGGTTGTATGTTCTTCACCGAGTATCAGACTCTTAATGTACTGTTGTATAAGCACTTCGTTCATAAATAGATCCTGTAGCTCCCTGTACACCATGGGTAGGTTGTTGATAAACCGATGCCATTCGTTTGAATTTAGCGCCAGAGTGTGTTCTTCATCATAAAGAAACACGTGAGTATTTCCCAAATACATTCGTAACCTTTACACTATGACCACTATCGAGCACTAAACGGAATTTAGTTTTATTTTCGAGCGCTTCAGTTATCTCGTTAAAGTGTACAGCAAACTGATTGAAAATATCATATGACCAGTAAACGTACCCTCTTCGACCCTTAAAAGACAACCCGAGACTAATATCCCTCTCTTTATAAATCCCTACAATAACCGATTTTTTAAGACTTCATCCAAAAAGTAGACAGTTTTCAAAAATACACCGGTCAACAGATCCAGAGATTCTGTACGAGTAGGGAGTGCGTCTTCACCTGTCGGCTCCTTTACTAAAACGATTAAATTTTTATTTTCAAGTCGTTTTAAAATTTTTACCCCACCCCTTTTTAATTTTAAAATTTTTATTCCTCCTACCCCCCTCCCCCTCACTCGATTCAGATTTGATGTTCTTCCACAATAGGCGAATCATAATAAAAGTGATTAATTCTTTCCAGCGTTTTATTAGATAAGGTCGTATATAGCTTAAATGTTTTGATGTTAGTAAAACCCGAGAGTGTTTAAAACAACGCAGACTGAAAAACCTTTATACTATTTTCCCATTTCATTTCGCTCTGTTTGACATTCGGTAAAAAAGCCATAAGCTAAAATACCCCACCTATCGTTTTTGATACACCCCAATCGTTTGGGTACCTGTACATAAAACGTATCGACATTTTCCCGTTTTCTTGTAGAACCTTGGGGAATGATCATCCTAGTGAACCCCCTCATAGGATCGGGATTATTTAACCGATAAACATTTGACTCATCTTGTGATTTTACTCCTTCGTGTCTCAACTGAAATGAGTCGGTTGGGATCGTGTATGTAAAATGAGTATTACACTCCTTTTTACAGAACCGGTAAGCAAGGTTTTAAATCAAATGTGAATCATGTAGGATGGGGCAATAGGCAGCGGTTTTTTCAGGGATTTTTTTAAAAAGTCTCAAATAAAGTCTAATATCGAGGGGCCCTGTTTTTATTGTATCGTTTTTTTTCAACAATCAATGACGTAAAGGGGTTTTACTTTTAAACGTTTCCAAGTCCACAATGGGATAAAACTATGCCATATAGGAGCTCGGGGAACCCGTAAACATTTCGAAAAATATTGACTGATCACGTGTATATTATCGAAGGAAAGTAGCGAGTTAAGTTAATTTGATTTTCGCAAAGAGCAGCCGTAAAAACAAGAATGTCTTTTTAATCGATTTTTTCTGTCGGTTTAAAAAAGCTAGAATTACGTATGGGGGTTTTTCAAGGTAATGTTTTCACAGTCCAACTGTGACGGTCAGTTGTGTAATGTTGGAAAATCGTGCATTTCCCAATCTAAAGGGTAGGGAAACCGTCGAATTTTTTCTAAAACCATTTGTTGTAATTTTGGACGTACTCGTCCGAAACCGTGTGTGGGGGCCCCTCCAGTAGACGTTGTTTATTTTTAGACTGCAGTGCTGCATCCTTCAAATGACAGGGGGGTGTCTGTAGTCGCTCTCAGGAGAATAAGCCCCTGTTTTACATTCACTACAATTTTTTCTAAAAATTTTTCGGGGTACCCCAGGGACAATGAAGGGAAAACTGAATAGGAAAAGGAGGTGGTTCTTTTTTTTTTACCAGGCCGAACCAGCCGCATTTTCCAAATTCACTTTCCCCCGTTTTTGGGGAAATAGGTTTTTAATTGTACTCGTGATCCAACTTTTTTTTGACCGGTCAATCTAAATCCCCCAAACTATAACAAATATCGTAAAAATAGAAATCCCTATTGCATTTTTTCCCAAAAGGAAACGGCCGCCGGCGACCCCGTCTCCCTTTTTCCCCGGAAAAAAGTACCGAAACTTGTAAAGTGCTTTCAACGGTGTGTTAATTTTCCTTTTGACTTATAGGTATCCTGATTTCGTCATTATTGTTAAAGGTGGATGAAGCTACGGTTTTGAGAATGAAATTCCATACCAGTAACAATGTCACTGTACATTACGGGTGTTTCTATGTCCAACATTTTGGAAAACTTTAACCCAAAGGATTCAGTAACTTAACGTTTGGGTGTTAACCTTCTGAGCGTCTTAGACTTTTTGGGACAGTTTTTTAAACTCCCCCTCTATAAATACTAACCCATTGCTTTCTCGGGGATGTGGACGACAGAACAACCTCGTTTCTAATTTTATAAAAATCCCGGGTCTTGATCTTTAAACGACACGGTAAAAATTTTCACCTTTGAGGGGTTTACAGGTAGAAAAACACGTGCTGGGTGTATCGTATATCTTAAATCCTGGTGGCGTTTTAAATTATTACTCGTGTATCTTTGGGCCCTCAAAATCCTTTGTCATAGGATCCCCTAAAAATATTACACTCAACTCTGACGGTGTTTACTTTAATTTAATGACTTCTATCTGAACAATGTTTTTTCACCCTCTTTCAACCCTTTGATTGAAATCCTAGTAGGTACGACCTTTTTCCAGTTGATCAAATAAACGTTTGTCAAAAGAAATTTCAGTTTTGTAGATACTGTTATTCGCTTTGAGAGAAAAAATCTACATCTTTTCAATTTTACTTAAAAAAAGGTTTCAATCGTTCAATTTGTACGATCTTCCCGGGATATTTATTCCCTTCGTACCGTAGTGAAACTTTTTTTAACACCCCCCTAAAATTTTGGGGTTCGGTTGAAGGTTTTGGAAAAACCATTTTAAAAAATTTCCCCCTTCCCCTCGACTTATATTAAGGGCTGGAAACACGCACAGTGGGGAAACGGGAACCCCGGCCGCTAAGAAAAAACGTCGCAGAGAAACTTCAAGCAAAGGCCCGCAAACGACTGAGTCAAAAGTTTTTTTCTTTTGTAATTTACTCTATCGCGATACCGGGCCCAAGTTTTTATCAACCTACCGGAGGACGAAGATCTCCGAAACTGTCAAAGTAGTTACTCTTTTTTTCCTATTTTTCTGTAGCAACCCGGTGTCCCCTTCCCACGTTTTGAATCGGGTTTTAACAATACCCGATTCTTTTTTCCATGCCCTTGGGGTTTACCCCGTCCCTCATAAAAACACCTCTGAAATATGGATTTTTAAAAACCCTTTCGTAATGAAAAAGGGTCGTGATTCTTAGGGTTTTATCGGTATTGACTTTTTTTTTTATCGCAACTCCTCTTTTTTTTCTTTTCCCTGCTCCCTGCTTTCTGGTACCTGCCCCCGGGTTGGTCTTATAAAACCCCTTTTCCACCGGGTTTTTCGCTTTATGTCTTTTTACGTTTGCCCACACCACCACCCCCCTTCCCTTTCCCTACCCAGTTTTGCTTACCCCTTCATCGCTGTTGTTACAGCCCAAGCTGCGGCTTTCCTCCAACAGATGAATCAGAGTTTTACTCTTTTCCAAGTCTTTAGCCAATCCTTTCAGCACGCGTTCTGTTCGTATTATCGTGGTACTTTGAGTAGGCAATATCGTGGGCCTTACAGGCCTCGTCCAGAGGGTTAATACCAGGGATCCCCACGAGCTTAGTCTCTCTCTTAACCTGGTTCCTGGACCACAGTATCTATATCCACCAGGCAGGTGAAGTTCCCAATGGTAGTAAATCTATACCTTTGTTCAACACTGTACGTGCTGCGTCGCCAACCTTTCCAATAATGTCACCAACGAGACCGCTCCTTGACGGTTTTCTTACGACTGGCTGGTTTACGGGATCGCATCTTGCTTTTATAAACGTTAGTTATCTACTGATCGTCAAAGACTCGTCCCAGTTTATATAGTTTTCAGCAGTCATTTGTTCGTCGTTGACACCCCTACCCTGTACACCGTGAATATGGGAAAAAGTAGTCGTCCGAATCTTCTAAATGTATTTGAGTTTTTATATTGTCTCCTATTGACCAGTGACCTAAGATCAGAAACGAGATTCGCCGACCGTTCTTCCATTGTTGACAGTACTTTAAAGATACAGCATCATCTGGTTCAGTAGGATCTTAATATTAAACACTCGCACGTGTTAAAATTTGTACCCATCTTCACTTTTAATAGGGCAGTTTAGTTTTAAAAACTTTTTCGTTACTGCATCACCATCATCAAGTGGTTCGCCCACATTAACCAATCTTTTCCTACCAAATCCCCAATAACTACCGCTTTTGGAAGGTGTTGCTGCGTCTACATATCTTTTATTCGCTGCATCTCTCTCATCATTGGGATCCTTTACGTGAGTTATCCGCTTGTTTCTAGCAAGAATGTTATTACCTTCATACAAGATACATCGGTCCCGTACAAGCTTCAAATTGACTGCGTCACTCTCCTTAACGGGATCGGCAAGATTTTCTATTCTTTTATTTTGCACGGAGTAACTGTCTTTCAAGTTTACTGGTGTGTAGGTCTCAAGGTAATTTTCTCGTAACAACGTCACTACCCTCTACTGGTTCGGCTACGTTAACTAACCGTTTATTAGTGATATCGTAATCTCCATTGGATGTTAGCTTAAAACCATGCCCTGGAGGACCTGTGCGGATCTCCTTAGACAGCTGAGAGTTATGTCCAAACTTGTCAACACTCATTGTATAAATGAGCGGTGGTGAGCGTAATCACTGTTCTTTAAATACTTTTGTCCAATCAATGTAGTTATCCTTAGTCCTGGTAATGTCTGCTAGAGCCATTGTTGATGGCCTTGTCGAGTGCGCCGCATTTATCCAGTAAAACAGCTGAGCGGCAAATCGTTTAATATTTTCCTTGTTGTCACTTTCAATTCGTCTCAACTTATTTTTGTAGACCTCTGTATCTTTTTATACTCTATCGACTGAGAGACACGTCCAAACTTGTCTACATTCATTTCATCAATGATCTAAATCTCGAGTTTCCCAACCCTTTTATAATACCAGCATCACGCAGCTCACTAACAATATTTAAAATCTCGTTTTTATGCGCATTATTACCGGCTTCTGCCGAAGACACAAGTAACTGTAAACGAGCACACAACTCGTTTTGATCGTCCCAGTACCGAATGTCGGATGAAGTCGTTAGGTCTTTAGACACCAGTCCTTTACCGTTATACAGCTGCTTTGGGAAAAGATCGGCAATCACGGCCTTGTACTTGATTGAGTTAGAGGGTCTATTTATGTGACCATTCCTACTGTAACCTTTTTTATGAGCGTTAGTTTTTAAGAGTATGTCTTTGTAGACGGTTAAATCGTGGTCAGAGTACAGATCGCTATTCGGGGCTCTCTTAAACAGTAGTTCGTACAGACCTTCGGTCCCTTTGTAAGACGTGCTGCCTATACGTATGCTACCGTCATCTTCAAAACTGTATCGGCTTGTCACCTACCATCAGTCTATCCTCCACCATCCTAGGACCGTATATATTGTCAATCTTGTTCTTACTCCCCGACTCGTCTTTCATAAACTTTAGCATATACTTTTTTTGCCAAAGGGGCAGTAAAGTTTTCATTTATCCACTGTGACCGCTTCCTGCAATACCGACGGTGATTGTAGTAGTTCACTGACTGTTGGCGTATCATCACCAAATACCACTTCTTCTTCGAGCGTATTGACACGTTTAGGTGAAGATGCAATATTTGGTCTGAATGAGTCTTCTTCTTCTTCTTCTTTTGGCTCCTCTTTAGGTTCAAATTGTGTCCAAGACTGTTTTCGAAGCTCGGATATGATTGGTTTATACTGTTTTTCCAACAACTGTTCATTATCTACTGACCCTTGTTTGAACCGATTGTACTTTCTCTTGATAGCATCCCTCAGACGAGCAACACTGAGAGTCAGCTCCTTACTGTTTCGTTTCATGTTTGATACTGGCAAGTTTCTTCTCCAATACCGGTTTTAATACTCTGTTTTACGGTAGTTCAACCTGTATGAAAAATAACGCACTCTTTTTGTGTCTTCTAACGTACCTTACAACATCTATGAGTGAAACTCTATTACCGAGTCCCTTGTAATACGTACGTGCGAGATCAGAAACTGGAATGAGCACCCGTTTGTTTATGTCCTTGAATATATAGGTTCTTTTTGATCCACCTCGCCATTCGGGTATCTCGGCTATAGTGTAGCAATCGTTAACATTTGAATTTTCCATAAAAGAACGCAATTTCTTTAGAGGTCTCCTTCTATTTATGTTGTGTACTATATAGGAATTTGATAACCAAAACTCGTCCAGATTAGCTATGTAAACTCTCTCCGTTTATTTAGCAAGTCGCGATCCGATACTGTATATAATCCTCTGTTTAACGAAATACCGAACGTTGAACAATGTAGGGGAACGGTAGGTAGTGCAGCTTTAAGAAAATCTACAGTAAATAATCCTTGGGCTAAATTATTCACTGCTGGGTAGGTTTGCCTCTTGGACCAGTAGTATGGTGGGAGGCTGCAGTGCAAACGCTACGTTGTAAGAGACGTAAATGTGACACTTTGATCGTAACGCTCTTTTGTAGACTTTCAACGGAGATCTTATCGGTATACTTCTTTCTGTTAGCACTATACATCTACTGGCATGTGGGACTTTACACCCATACTCCAGCATTTTTAAATAAATCTGTGTGTAGTTAATATCCCCGTGACCTGTTTCAAGAGTCGTACCAAAGATGTCTGGGAACGGTCTGAACCTTGACAGGAAATTTTGGGGTTGTCTTACCGTGCAGTTCAACATATCTTTGTGATAGATAACTAGCTGTAAATTAGCTCCTTGTTCTTCGCTTTTTGTAAGAAAACTTAACCAAATGTCTCGATTATATAACCGTTCGCTAGAGGAAATCATAAGTAGGACTACGGCCGGTTTTTGAGGTCCTACTAATTTATGTCTCCAACATATGTTTGAAAATTTAGATTCTCCTCTACTGCAATAGTTCCGCAGAATTTGTCCTTCTCTTTGTAGAAGAACGCGCAGAGGTTCGACTTGATGCGAGTCTTTACCCTACACGAAGGTTTTCTAAACTCTCCGATATCATTGTATACGTAGATGCGCACCATTATAAGTCCTGAACGAAACTGTCCAATCCCGATCGGAACCTCCCCTTATCTAGGTCTCGTTCCTTATCAATCACCACAAAAACCGTGTCTGTCTTTATTCCAGATCTCACTGCACAAACCCTTAAACTTTTCAAATGTTGTATCCGTATTTACATGGTCATTGTACGCATGACGAAGATTCATATCATCCTGCTTGAATAAAACTATAAAGTTTGCATTATCTCTGATTAGCTGTTTAGGTATACGACTGTATGTCTGACCCAGATAAAAGGTGTCTATACCTTTGTGTCTACCCATTGTAAAGTAGTTGCGAATGTTATCGTGTTTTTCACACGCTATATCGTCAAATATCACTATAGAGTTTGGTTTAGCAGCGCTCGGGTGTATTACCAGGGAGTTGTCGTCATAAGCAAAGTATCCAATCTCTTTAGGTGAAACCTTTTTCAGAAACTGGTATTTTGGTTGGTACAAGGATTTGGAGAATATGTAAATGTTTTCAAACACCAAACCCTCTGTATCAAACAGTAGATTAAATAGAACGTTCGTTTTGCCCGAACCCGATGGTCCTACAATTAGGCATCTTACATTGCCTGGTAAGAGAGATCCGTGATGCGAGGATGTGACCTCACCCCCTCCGACGTATTCGTCAAAGTTTTTAATTGGTAGTTTAGTCTGTTGACTCACAAAGCGCATCGTGACAAGTACTGAAGGATTGCTCTCTGTGTGGGCGTTTATAAAAAGCATCGGCAAACAGCTGCAGGAACCACGTGCGGGCGGTCCCTTAGAGCGCTATTAAATTAGAATGTCTTTCTTATCCACCCACGTGTCACTGTCTTTACTGTACCCTTTCCATCTAACGAGCACTTTATTTCCCTTTGATCTCAACACTTTTTCTACTAGATAAACGTCACCCGTTTTAGACTGGCTCAACTCTTGTTCGTAAAACCCGCCTTTTAAGACTTCCCCGTTAACATCCTGTAATATATAAGTTATCGGATTGGTCGGTTTTACAGCGTACACTTGAAATACTTCGTTAGTCCAATTTGGTAAATACCCCTTTTTGAATACCTGTTTGTATTTACTGATTCTCACTTGATCGCCCATGTTGAACTTTGGTTTTAGGGGTTTTGAATTTACCTCCATACGTGTCAGTATGGATTTTACGTGTTTTTGCTTGACATCTTTTGGTTTCATACCGATTGTTCTGTGTATGGAATTATTATATTCCTGTACAATTTTCGGTAAAAGTTTTAGCCACTCGTAGGTACCTATTGCCGTGAATTTACGCCACATACGTTCTTTCAGAGTCCTGTTTAACCTTTCGACAATACTAGCTTTTAAATCAGAGAATGTCGTGTAGTGATTGATTTTGTATTTTTCCATAAGTTTTCCAACATGAGAATTGAACCATTCCTTACCTTGGTCGGTCTGAAAATTTTTCATTTTTTGTTTTTTCAAGATCGGTTCTAAAGCCTTTGCCACTTCTACCCCGCTTTTATTTTTTATCGGGATTGCAAATGCTAATTTACTGAAACAGTTTATCATTGTAAGAATGTATTTATACCCTTTGTTAGATTTAGCGTAAGGAATCATTTCTACCAGATCCACTTGATACAGATCGTAAAGACCCTTTAGTGTTACTTTACGTCTTGGGTATTTTCGCCTAGCAGGTTTGTGTAGCTCTGCTGCTATAGCTTCTCTTGGATTCTTGATTAAGACTGACAAATGTTTGTAAAATTCGATCCTTTTATAAGTTGTTTATTAATTCTACAGCCCCTCCACCGCTGTAGAAAGTGGTGGTCTTCCGAAAGTCATGCTAGTTACCACCTCCTAAAAATTAAAAAAATTCAAAAATAAAATTACTAGAATAAAGGTTTACTTTTAGAGACATTTACAGTCATATGCAAAATGCCAAGAATATCTTGAGAAACATACTTTCTTGCATTTTCTGACATTGGTAATTTTGCATGTATTCCTCCCAGGTTTTATATTGCATATGATAAATTCTTAGTTCAATATTGGCAAGCGGAAAATCAAGATTTAAAAATTTATTTTTGCATGAAATGCAAAATTTTTTTCCGAAAAAAGTCTGTCCATGTTAAATCAGTGGTTATACACCCCTCGATGTGCGTTTCCACAAGGTCATCCAATATGGGTTTTGGTAGTTTGTCCTTTGTAGTACTCAACCATTCCGCTCCATGTTGGATGTGAAGGCAGCATGCCTCGAGACTTAGTGTGTATAGAGAGGAAGGTTGACTGGTCGAGGCCATGTCTGAGAATGACCGACTGCAGCCCCCTCCACTATTTTATTGAACTGTATTTTTAGCTTTTATTAATTCTACAGCCCCTCCACCGCTGTAGAAAGTGGTGGCCTTCCGAAAAGTCATACTAGTTGCCACCTCCTAAAAATTAAAAAAAATCTCAAAATAAAATGAAGTGACAGAGTGTCAAATTTAAAATAAAAAAAAAATATTCAATTTCCAACGCTACAATAAGGATCCTCAGGAACTTGTCCCTTTAGATTCTTAGATTAGCGTAGCAGTACACGTATGTTTGCAGATAACAACAACAGTATAAGAAGGTTGGGTGGATATAAGGAGTTGTTCGGCATTGGGTACATTGGAATTGGGGCTGGAGCTTCAACCAATTTGATTTCTGAATGAACGGAAGTTTTGTTTTTAATAACCGACTAAATGTATTTCCGGGAAAAAGAGCTCGGTAACATTGAAAACAGTATAGTTTTTGTGCGTATATGTGATAACCTAATGTTATCTTACGGCAATTTTCTTTGTATGCAGACATAATTTCATCAAATAAGAGGCGAGGAAGGGAAGAGAAATGTGATTGTAAGTCTACAATATAATCGTAGTCTTCGCACAATTTTGACGCACTTTGGCGGAGCAGAGAAGGAGGCTGGAACATAGTTAATGGTGAGGTCTGATTCACGGTCATGTCTAGCGGGGTGATCACGCATGTGCACTCGCATGGACGCCTCCCGAGAGAATGAAATGACAGCTTCGGTACCACATTCGCTTTTGGTTACGGGTTTTTACACCCCAGAGCCCCATTTATACATCAAATGCACGTACTTATCGAGGGCCCGGACTGCGACTCAAGGTCTTACAGGACTTAACCCAGCCCCAAGCTGCAGGACTGTCTCAGGACCTACGCTTATTAGGCTGCCTTGGAGAACAGCCGGGCTTTTTTATTGAATTTGGGCCGCCCTCACCTCGATAGTACGAACTTACACTCTATATTCTACAGTCACATCTCGAAATGCTGTCGTTCCATCCTCCCGCAAGTGACCAGCAAACATTACCACACAAAAAGCAGATATAGTCTGCGTACACCTGATCCCAGTTATCTCCCTGTACACAATTGATAACAATGTCCACATGCTCCGTGTAGCTAGATGCACAATCATTACACACCCGTTTCCCCAGGTAGTACGAGAATGAAAGTTTAATCCGAAAACAGTTGGCCTTATGGTGTTCTAAAAGATCACGGAGTACAGCTCGTGGGAGTAGTTGGTGAAACTCTAGGAAAAGGTCGCACCCGTTATTGTATAAGTTACACAAAGTCGATAAGCACATGTGGTATAAGGATTGCGGGATGGACGCCATACTGTAGCTGAAGTCGAGACTCGCAACCCCCACGTTACAACCTCCAACATCTGCTCGCGCACGTGTGCGGTCACCGCAATTGCCATCAGTCGCTACGCCAGCCCCGCCATGATCGCATCGGTGCTGTCTATCGACATCATGCTCACCGAGGCCGTCTTTGGTCATCGAGAAGAAGAGGACGAGGATGACCGGTCATTTTCATCCTCCTCCTCCAGATCGTCGACGGACTGGAGGTACCGGCGGGGCGGTGGCGGCTGGAACGGCTGGCGAGAGTACCCGGAGTTCGATTCGGACGAGGGCTGGGGCAGTCGGGATGAAGACGAGGATGAAGACGAGGATGGGGACCCAGATCTGCTCTGGACACCTCCGACGCCACCTCCAACCCCAGACCATCAGGGAGAGGAGGACCAAGTGGTGCCGGAGGGAATTTGGAGACCATGGGTGGATCGATAGGTGAGTTACTGTGTTGTTTTCTGCTTTTTATAACCGTATGGTAGGGTATCATACTTACCTTCACGTTTTCGTTTTGGTCCAGTCACTTTAAATACTTTTGTCTCGTTTACGGTTACTACATCCCTATCACTAGTTCTCCGAATACGGGATTCTTCAATATCCATGTTTTGATCCTCATCACTTAGAACCATCTCTTTAAGTTTTTCAAAATTTAGTTTTTCAGACGTTTTTAGATTAAGTGTTAGACCTTTTATTTTACAGTTAGGTATGATTGTTTGGTCCTTTGTAGAATACACGAGATACGCATATGTTTTAGGACCGCCTGACACAAATTCCGTAATGTATGAACTGGGACCGTAGTCTTTAGCAAGTTTGTCTGTTATCTGGCCTAAATAATCACCGGTATTTACTCTGTACAGTCCGTTTTTGTATATGTAGACAACCGAATCTGTGTCGTAATACAGTACCTGAACACCCAAGGCATCCAAGTGTTCATACAATTTTAGTCTAGCTTGGGCAGTGGTAAATGCTGCCAAAACAACATTAACAGTTCTTAAGGACTCTCCAACCTCCTCTAGATGTTGCCAGTTTACAAGGACAACGTCCTGGTTAATTTCCTGAATTCTGTTTACCTGTACTTCAGGATTGGAGAGTAGTTTAAACAAATTTTCGGGATCTCGCGTTATTAATGCTTTTGTTTGGTTTTCTCTTTGTCCAAATTTACCCCAAAAGGAATTTAACATTAATTTAGCCAGACATCTAAGACCTTCGTTCTTTTCAATTTTTGATGGGTCCAGCTGGATACCTTCGTGTTCAAAGTAATCCTGAATGTATTTGTCTTTATCTTCTTGTAAATGACACCATGTAGGGTAGCCTGAGGACTCTTGCTTAATTTTTAGAAATGTATCAATAAAATCTGTGAAAAGACCACCGTTGCTGAACGTAGCCATTTTATATTTCCACGGCTCAAACATTTCCAAAATAACATAACCTTTTTCAATCGCCTTCCTTATTTCATCCATTGTCTATGTTCCTGTCAGACTTCGTTCATTGTCACTATGTACACAATCACTAACACACTGCTCTTCTCCACAAACTCTACACAACACAAACATTAGTTTATTGTTCATTCTTGTAGGAAGAACCGGATGAAACAAGTTGCTGGGAGGTAGTACTTTACACTTTAGCAACCCGTCGACATTTAAACCACGGCTACGACACTCTGCGTCTTCCACGTAGATTGTTGGGTGTCCTAAAGGATAATGACCGTGTTTACACACAAACGGGTAAAGCGAACACACATCAACGTACTGTATAGACTCATCGTGGTTACACTTGTGGTACAGTTTTGAGTTACCTGTACGTCCTCCGAAAAAGGCATCCCGTGGGTTGAGTGGCAGAGTATGCAGCATAGGGTGTGTATCTAGGTAGTGAAGTCGTTCTTTGATTTTCCTAAACTCGCACTGCCACATTTCAACTATCTGGTAGTTTGTTTGGGCGAGTTTTTCCATTTTAAGCTGTGTACGGTTGTAGCGCAGCTGGAGAGAGTCGGATGGGTCTTCTTTTAGAGAGTCCTCCCTCTTGTAAGGGAAACATTTGGGGCATCCGTGGTAGTAGCAGCCGTGGAACTCGTATATTGTCTCTCTGTTGAAACCGTCCACCTTCATTCCCTCTACTTTAACTTCACGCTCCCTCCCTGCATGTTGGATCCTAACACCTTTTTTGTCCTCTTCCCAACATAACCACTGAAGTGCTATAGCCGATTGATTATCTACTAATCTGTATCCGTGTTTTGGTAAAAGTCCAATAGTGTTTGGTTTGAGGAATTTTCGCCGGAAAGCAAGATTACACGCACTCGCGATAGTAACTGCCTCCAAAAAAGGGTCGACTTGGCACTGGTCCAGGAACAACGATCTGAATTTTATACAAGCTTGAGCGAGTATATCCACGTCCGAAATACAATATTCAATTATCTCTTTCTGAAAATCAAATACATAATTGTTTTCTACTTGTTGGTTGTACCATACTTGGAACGAGTCATGGTTCTTCTTAAACATTGAGTCGGGACAGTAGTAGCTCTTGTCCGGCATAGGTCCTACGTAGTTCTGGAGTGTGTTAAACAGGTGTGGAAAGTATCCTTTTTTCTTTTCAGGGCCGAGGTCAAAGGCTTTGGGTAGTGCAGAGAGAGCCATGGGAAAGTAATTTAAACTGTCGATGAATCTGACACTGTCCAACTCTAGTAGAATCACTTTGGAACCTCTTGTTATTAATTCGGGCGTGAATTTAGTTTGCTCGAGTAGGTACTTCAGGATAAACCGAAAGTCGAACCCTTGACTGTTGTGAGCGATGACGCAGAGCTTTTTAAACTTTTTCCGTTCAGTCATTACATAGTCCATAAACTGTTCAACGGGATTGGCCTTGAAGATTCGCATACGTGTAAGACACAAATCACACGAAACACATCCTCCCAAACACTTCCAGCAAAACTGTTGCGATACACACAAGTTCACTATATGCACCTTAGCACTACTATCATTACTTAAACACTCATCCTGTCTGGTTTCTAGATCAAAGAATATGAATGCAAAATCTTCTGTTTTCGGTTTTCCAGTATCTACACGCATATAACACTGATGGTTGGGGGTCTTGAAGGCATCACAAGTAGTACAAAACACTTCACCACATACATGTACAGACAAACGATCTTTCGGTCTTACAATTTTGTGACATGACTTACACAAGTGTATCCTACTACACACATCCCCTTGATGAGCGATGAAACAGCGTTGGTTCTTGAATACTCTACAGCATTTTGGACAGGTAATTCCTTCATGTTCACGTGTACACGGCGGTGAGATGGTATGGCAAGCCTGGCATATGGAGGAGCACCTGTGTTTAGCCTTATGGTCGTAGGGAGTGTGGCATGCTTCACAAAAATATTTACAAGCAAAAGCTGCGGTAAGACTATTAATTACGTTAAAATGACCATTATTGAACAGTAGGTTAATACTGTACACTGCATCATCACTACCCCCACTAAAATACACTTCACGGCCTTTCCTATCATAATTATACACTGTAATTTTATATTTTTTAAGATGATCCTGAAGCTTTTCAAGTTCAGCAATACCTGCCCCTTCTTCTGGAATGTCCACTCTCGCCTTGGCTAACAATTTCTTAGCCCTGTCGGTCTGCCTCATACACCTATCTTTTTTTATAGCACTGTACAATGAATCTTTTTTAGCGAGCGCTTTACCTATGCTCTGGCAAGACACAAATTATCTACATTATTGATACACACTATACCCCTACGTGCCTTACACTCTTCCATAAAATTATTGTAAAATCCTGGTCTTTGGGGTCCTCCAGAACCAACAGGTAGATTCACTCTAGTACATTCCACTTTAAAAGTATCACTGCTTGTTATTGACTCTGCGTTACTTTGTACAATACCTCCAAAAATGTTCCAAATAATATCCTCATCAATTTCGGAAGCGGGTCTGAAGGCTACATACCCAGGCTCTTTATTTTTGAAATTAATACTAGTTAAGGTGAACCCAAGCTGGTCGGTATCTGCAGCGCTAGATTTCATTTTATTCACAAGTTCACTGAGTCCCCGTCTGATCCAATCAATTTCAGCAACACCGGGAGGAGGTTGGTTAAACTTAAAAGTTGTTTTAGAACCGTACAATCTAAATTTCCTAACATAGGTCTCGTTAGTACCAACAATATTTACAGGATCCATTTTAAAATACAAAGATATAGGCACAAAAACCAGTTAAATACGCTTAAAATAACGAAAAAGCCGATATAATAATCGAGTATAAAATATTCGACTAAAATAATCGAATGAATATAATCGACTAGAATAATCGAATGGATATAGTCAACTAAAGTAACCGAATACTACTTGTAGTTATGGTTGAGTTAGGTTATAACTAGTCAATACTCACCAAGAGCCACTTACCAACTTGGTTGCTAGGCACCAACTGAATTTTCCTCTCTTCTGACCCGTTTATATAGGGCTTTATGACGTCACTGAACACCTTGATTTTTCAGAACCTAGAAAGTTTCAGAAGTTGAATATAATAAATATATAGGGTCTGCTAAGCTCTAAAATGTAAGGTTATGTTCCAAACAATAAATAAAGTCTCAAAAAGTGAGGTTATGTTTCAGACGTATGACTGATTCTGTACGAAAGCATAGAAGTTCATGGCTATTTTAGAAATTATATCATGAGGAAAATTTTACAAGACCAAAAAGTGGCTCAGTGTTAGGCACATCGGTGTTCTAACACGGCACTGGGTATGGTAGAAGCAAGCTAAGGGAACCTAGTGACGACTCCTAACGGCAGTTGCCTTATAAGGAAAAGCCAGTGCGTCACACGCTGGCCCCACCCGGGTATCCGCTGCCAAGTCGAAGTTGGCCGAGAGTGCGTCCCACCACTCTCACGGAATCCCCCGCGAGTCCTTGAGCCAACTATTGCAAGTTGGCTAAAGGACTGATCGGTGTTTAAAACTAGCCGAATCACAAGGACTCAAGACCTGTCTCTAACACCGACCGTATAATTTCTAAATACTCACCAACAGAGAAGTTCTGCGCAGACAGGAGCAGTTGCTGTAGACTGAGTGTGGAGAATGCGAGACGTAGCTAGCTGGGAAGCTCCGACTGAATCGATTTGCCTCAGCGAGTGTAGTTTAATTCATAGTATTAAATCGAGCCGCGAACCAAAATTGGAAAATGAATAACACCCTGTTTATTCATTATTAACTGTCCGATTTCGCTCAAATTTGGTACACGTGTACAGATACACATGCCATACAATATAAACTGTTTGTATTATGTATATGTCGTCTCTGGACTTATCTTTACCCCCACCACTCCGAATCCAAGTTCGTTATTTACCGGTCGATTTCGCTCAAATTTGGTACATATATATACAGATACGCATGCAATACAATGTATAATGTGAGTTTTCTTTGTACGATAACTAATATTGATTTTTTTTCCTTTTCAGGTGGGAGTGATGAAGAATATTATATAGAATGTAGTATAGTTTAAATAGTAAAATTTAAATAGTAAAGTCCATTAGATACATACTGTCGTATTATTACCATCCTTCCTTATCCCCCAGCTGATACAGAAAGTGAGGTTAGGAAATTTGGCGGGAAACATGGGCGCCGCCATCTTGGATGACGTCGTATTATTACCATCCTTCCTTATCCCCCAGCTGATACAGAAAGTGAGGTTAGGAAATTTGGCGGGAAACATGGGCGCCGCCATCTTGGATGACGTCACAAAAAATGGACCAATCAGAGAGCTGGCCACAACGCGGGCCCCTTCTACTATTGGTGTGTCATTTGATTGTTTTACAGTTATTTACAAATTAGTACATTTAAATGTGTTGTATAGTTTAGGGGTTTCGTTTATTGAAGTTTGAAATGTTTAAAACAGCCCATATTCTGAAACATGTATTCTTAGGTATTTAATATTTTTCAAAACAATCAGTCTTCCAAAAATAAACTCACATACGGTACCACCATACATGTATATTTAAAAATATTTTTTTTAATACACACAGTAATGGAGACAGAAAAATAACTGACTGTTACAAGACACAATTTATGTTATAGGCCTAAAGTTTCCTCGTTTTGACCTGACACCAAAAATATGGGTCAGCCGATACAAGACATACTGTATTAAATGATTTGCATAAATCGGTTAATAATAAATCATATAAATGATATGTAATTGAAATTATGATGAATAAAATATGAACTAATTAAAATTATCAGGCAATCAAGGGAAGATTTAATTGAACGTTAAATAGCTTTATTTGTTTACATTTAATATGAATATTAATTGTTTCAAAGAAATTTATTATTTCACCATGTTACATAAAACATCATATTCGTAGGTTTACAAATAACATTTGCCGAATGTTTCCCATTGTGTTCTTGTTAATTAAAAATAACATTACGTCAGGGTTACATGTAAAACTCTTGTTCGTTATTTTTATTTCTGTGCCTAAAGAATAACTTATTTTGTATATTGTTGTTGCACATTAAAATTGATGTTTGTTTTAATATGTTTCTGAATTAGTCTCCTTACATTTGTTGACTACAACAACAAATACATTTGTTGAGTACAACAATAAATGTTACAACTAGTTGACTAACATTTATTGTTGTATTTTTCACGAAAACTTTATCAGTATGCTTGAATGTAATATATTGTTTTTTTTACCAAAAAAATTATTAAATAAAAATTTTAAAACTTTTATAATTTAATCAAAACACGTATTGAATACTTTCTAAATACTCACGATTTTCAGAGTAAATATTAAATTTTATTTAAATAGTGCCACTGAGTGTCCATATCTGGTCTTTATATTTGCTGTAAAATAGTATACAGTATTATTCCTTTAATCTGGCCTTACATCCTGTAAAATGTATACATGAATCAGACGTGAAAGCTTTTACTGAATACGTTGACAATGTTTCATCTTAATAAAAATAATTACGTAATGAAAACACTTACAGAACAATAGACTATATTACCGACTTGGCAGCCATTTTAATTAAGTGAAGAGAAAGGGCGCTCTTATAACCAATGAAGAGTTAGTTAAATAATACAGAAAGTTTTATTGGTAAGCCTATTACATGAAGTCTTACTTACCGATAGTGAGAAACCTTAAACATTAAAATGTTCATTCCGATAATAGTACCGTATTATGGCTCATTATCATACTGGAATTATTCAAAGATATTAAAATATTTAATGAAACAGTCAATATTTTATTGAAAAGGTAGTGTTTTTATTATAATAAACATGTATTCATCTTGAGTATACATGTATTTTTTTGAGCTTTGAATGGTCATTACATCGATAATAAACAATCAATTATTCCCTACAGTCTATATTTATCTAAATTTATAAGTAGTGTTGGGATATACTTTATTAATTTCTACATATTACTTATTATGATATATATAGTCACTTCGTCAACCTCTACTTCATGTTATATCAATATTGGTAGTATGTTGGTTGGTAGCGTAGTTGGTTAAAGCCCATCTTCATAAGGTAAATATTCTCAGTTCGATTCCAGTCAAAGTCAAAACATATGTTAAATGGGGTTAGCTGATAACCCATAGCAGTTAATTTGTCATTTGAACATTAATTCATTACACTGTCTATGGAATTGTCGGCCTTAGTTCGTAATAAACACTATATAAGCTCAATTACATTCCTCACGCTCATTCACCCATTGACATCGGTTTCTGAAGAATAAATTAAAAATTAACAACACTATGAAGAGAATCACATACCTAATAATGATTCGTGTGGTAGAAAAGAAATATATATTTTTATTTGTGTATTATATGATTCCTATTTATTTACAAACTAGTAGTTAAGTGTATAATACAGTGATTATTTTAAACAAGTTTTGCAAAGTTATAACCGGGAGAAAGTATCTACGATTTTGGATTATGTGTGTATAACGATTGTTGGAAACTAAAGATGTATACGGAAGATTATTTATTTTTAAGTGAAACTTCACTTCCCAATTCACATAGGCTCTTTGGGTGAATTGTGTTCTCCATTAGAGTATTAATTATTTAGGAACTCGTACTTTGGTCAGGGCTCTTCGCTTTGGCCACTGAACCACTATGATGGATCACTAAGTAAATTGAAATATATTTATATTTTTACTAATTTCATTTAATTTATTTGGAATCGTATAAGATTAGATTTTTATATCATTTTAGATGTTTATAGAAAATTCAACTTATTAGAATTACATATTTGTTAAAAGTTGGTTCAGTAAATAAATTCATAACCAACATTTAAACTTCTAACGTTCTTAATGGTGTTTAAACTGTCTAATACAGTGTTCCTCAATGGTGCAGCATTGGTCCTTAGATTTTTAAAATTTGTTTATTCTAATTATGTGCTCAATTAGTGACTTTGTAGAGATTTCTATGGTTTAATAATTGTAAATTTTCTCTATCGTTGAGATATCGCCATTCCATTACTAACATTTAAGTAATACAGATTTTTTAACTAAGAATAAGTGCATTTATTTTTCAAATAATGACAATATGTAAATATGTTTAATATGTATATGTAGTGAAAATTTATACATAAAAGAGTAAGGTATACTACTTAAACTGCAGTTATTTATTGGAAATGACTATAAGAATAGATGCATCTAATCTTATACATTTTATGTTATACCATGAGCATATTAAATGCTTTAGTTAAATAACTTCCAACATGGACTAACTTATGGATCAAGTGCTAATACTGGTCTGTAAATATCAGCATGGTTGGTGATGGGTTGGAGAGGGAGGGTGGATCCCGGAAAGTCCGAACTGTCTGTATTTTAAGTTGGCACTCTGCCACCATTTGTTGTAGGATGGGACTCATTGTTTTGAATTCCCATTTGAAATTAAATTATTATTAGGTTATGAAATATTATTTGATAGAATGTTATTAAATACAATACAGTGAGTAGAAAATATTTAAAATGTTAAATATAGTTTTAAAATAATAGTACATATATAACTATAGTTACATGACTTTAATAATGTTCATGTATAAGGCACAATGTTGGATTATTGGTTTGAAAAATTTAATCTTACATTTCTTTCACAATATTTTTTATTTTTTATTTGAATCGGTACTTTTATACTTTAGAATTGCAATAGCATAACATTTACTATTCTAAAATGTATCCTTTTAAGAACACTATTTAATTAGTTTTTCATTGTAAAAGAGAATAGTTGTTTTACGATAAATGTACATTCGGAACAATATTTTGTATGCAGGAAGTAGACATGTTTTTCACTTATTTTTCAAATACTTGATTTAGCTAGCAAATGTAATATGTCTTTATTTATTAAATTTACAAATTGTGTGTTCTATTTATTTAGTTATTATACAAATGGCTCTGTACAAATTTCATAGGTCGGTACTCCTACTTGGTTGACATTATATATAACATTAAAGAAAACAAAATTGTTAAATAATATTGGTAAAATAAAAGATAAAGTTACCTTTTTATATAATTATTGTAAACGTTTTGGGAAAATAAAGAAATTTAATTGAATTTAGTTGGTATAAAGTCAGTTATTTATAGAAGCAAAATTTACTGTTTTTAAAAAACTTTTAGAAATACGAATATATATTTTTCCCTGATATAACTTATTCAAGTCTATAAAATATAAAATTTTTCTCAACAACATTTAGGTATTTAGTCTTAAATAAATAACTTTTATTTAATGCAATCAGTGATGCATTGTTGTATCATATTTGCAATTAAACATGGTCATTTTTTAAAAGATATTCAATGAAGTATGACGAAATGAAATATAATAACTTGTAAAATTTTTAATAATAAGCTAAAATAGCTCTCTCTAAATTATCTTGCAGTAATATATATACTGAGTTTATATAGAGATGTAGAACTATATATAGAACTATATATAGAATATATCTATAGAACTATATATAGAGTTCATAGAAATGCGTACAATTTAAGATCCTTATATAAGAGATGATACGATACAGCTCTTGAGGTTTATTGAGAAAATTGAATTAAATTATCCGGTTATTGAACCAAACCTAATATAATTGATCGATAAAGTAATGTAAGAAGTCCCACAACGCTCCCTTTCTCGTGATGAAGCCTCTTCTTTGATTTCTAAGGGAAATAAACAAACCACAATGAATGTAGCTAATTGAAGTCATATTAACTTGAAAGTTTACAATATCTGCTAATTAATGTATTATTATAAAAAGTATAAGTAGAAAACATGACAGGACAAAGTACATTTAGGTTTTATGAAATAATAAATATAATTATAAATTTATATTATAAAGTAAAATACGTGATGGACATAGTTGATAAATTCCGTCATGAACATAAAAAAGTATACGAACATTCTTAACATCTATCAAGAATAACTGGAGTGCAAAAGTTAACTAAAAGTAAATGAAACACTGGAGTTAAGATAGGCTCTGAAGTTACAATGTAAATCATTACTATCTCCTGTTACCAGATGCTGTGTGAAAAAAGCGTATCAGATGTGTTCGCTATACAACCTGTTTTACTGACTGATTAGTAAATTCAAAACGGATACAATTTGAATGTACAATTATATTAACGTTAAATTAAAGATTTATAAATTTGTGTTGTGTGACGTTTACTTGTACTGTATATATACCAACACGTATTGTGCTAATTAAAGAACTATTAAAGATTTGTTTCATCAAATAAATTTGGCATTTTGTGAAGTATTATAAATAAATGAACAATTCAATATACCTAAACGTATTTGTTGGAGATCACACTTGAGCTACTAAGTTGCAATATAATTATAAGATAATTGAGCCAAACAATATTGAGATACTGAGCCTAAATAAAAATTTATAAATAGGAAGGCCTTTATAAAGCGGTAAATTTTTCTTATAAAGAATACTTATCTTTAGTAGAATATACAAGTACACTAATTAATGAATTTTCTAGAACATTACTATTAAAACACAAATAATCACGTATTTTTTCGTATCAATATATTTATTTCTATAAATTCGTAAATAGAATGGATCAAAGTCTTACTGAGATTAAAAATGTGATAAAAAAGAGTAGAATAGGTTTTATTCACATAACATATAACACTGAGGCTTTTGGAAACGGACTTTGACCCTAGGCTCAGTTTGATCTGCAGCTCAGCGATTATTGACGTCAATCCCATGTCTTAGAAGGAAAAGGAAATGTACAGACCTACTTCCGATGTAACGTTATAGAGAAAATATATTATATATTATAAACCTATTTGGTTATATGGGCTGGACAACTGTTATAAAGTTGAGTTGTACATAATTTTTCTATAACCGTTGCGTTATTTGTAATATGATTATAAAAATAACCTTCGAATGTCACTTTTATAGTACAATATTGAACTTATAATTAACTAGATGAAAACATTTGACTTTTCTTTCAACTAGGGCAGATTTACTGTTCTTAAAATCAACACATTTACTTTAAAAACTACAGACTCCCACAAATTTTGCTGTGGTAAATTAAGTAAATTCATAAATAACACGTATAACATAATAACAATTCAACAAAAAATTTTTTTAAATCAATAAACCCTAATTTGTATTAAATTAATTTGTAAATGTACTTACTTTAGGTAGGTAACGTTCCTTTTGGAATATATTTAAAAATAGTTTCCGTTTGTTTGACATATCAACAAGAAAAATCATGCTTTTACTTTATTCAATTAATTAAAAACAATGGCTGAAGAAAGGGGGAAGGTCAGCAGCTCAGAAAGTAGGGTGAAAGATGATAGGCCAAAGGTGGAGACCTAATTAGTCACGAGTGAGGCGCTGGGAACGTCAGGTGTGTGCCCTAGTTTAAATGTATAAATATGATGTTTTTCAGACCCATGCTAAACATAATGTTTGCTACTACGAAATTATATATTGTATAATAATTTTATATTTTACCCTTTTGCAGACCTTTCTTGTTGCCTTAAACATATACACGCATTAAGTTTACAAGAAAAAATGTTAAAATACTGAAAATCGATTGTCAGAATGTTTTTCAATGTTTTTAAAACTTATTGTCATTCCTGTTCTAACATATTTCTTTTTCATCCACCGATCAATAGAATTTGAGCAAATATATGTTTACCACGAAAATTACTACTTAATGTAGTCATTTTTACATACTAAGAAAAATTATTTTTAAAAACTATAATCTAATTAACTTTTAGACAGAAGGTACCTATCAGCTGTTGCTTCTGAGATCTATTTACTCTGATTGGGAAACTGATAGCCTTTAGCTTAGAAGCTGGACTTTGACCTCCTTCGGTACATATGATATTCACCGATGGACCTTAACCATCAAGTAATAACCGTACTGCAGGGCCCTTAAATTAGAACAAATAAAATACATGTCTATATAATTACTATTAAAGTAAATACAAATTTTTTTACCATTTCATTAACTATAGGTAAGAAATATCAGTTCGATGTCCAATATTGTAGGAAATTTAAGGTGGAGACTTCAGTTATGAACGTATTTATTTAACCTAGATAAGTCTTCCAGTCCGTTATATATATATACATGGAATTTAATATGGTCCATGTACTCTTTATTAGTTGTCAATTGCTAGGCCCTCCAATGTACACAATCTATACACAATATTTCATCACCTTAACCAATTGTTAAATAGTTTAAATAACATTTTCATTGTTTATGTTAAATTGATGTTATTACTAAATATTGTACCTAGCACGATATTAACATTTGGTACGATTCTTTTGATTTACAGAATAATTAACGATTTTATCAGCCCTCGCATATACGTACACGATTATGATTCCTGGGGAACTGTTTGTCTTTATTAAGATAAAAAATCGACCGATTATAAATAATTAAAAATTAATTTATGTTTAGTTAAGTACGTAAAGGTTTTTACGAAATAAAATAACATTTTTTAGTATTCTTTAAATGTCATATTATTGTATTGCAGTTTTATAACAAATCATGTTACTAAAGCATATATTTTTACGAGGAAAGCATATATAAGAACTCGTATATTCTTATACAGACTTATGTCCACGTTACAAACAATGCTATGCATCATCATTTTCTTCTTTATACACAGAATATAGGTAACATTATTTTAATAACTTAAAGATTACAAAGACTAAAATGAATTTTCACACGATCAAAAAAGCCTTACTGGTGGAATTTTTATTGGAGTCTAACTTGACTGATTAAAACCACAATAAGTTGAACCTTAAGTCAGTTGGTTGAACAGTAGGTTGAATGCACAAAATTAAGTTGGTTGGGCTTTACTTTTATGCATAGTTCCAACCTGACATAACTAGAATTAAACTTGCTTGAGGCACATTATTGTACTACAAAAATAATAACCATGTGTTATGTCCATATATAAATTATCATTGATATTATTGTTCATAAGTTAAGTTAGTACTATTCGCTGGGAATTGATAAAAAACCTACCATAACTATATACTAATTTAAAATTGTTTATATTTGATATAATGATTGTTGTTGGTTGAATACTAACAATGCTTTAAATGTTTGAGAAAGAATCACAAATTTTGACTTGTATATAACTATTATGTTCTCTCCAGGTGTCACTCACTCAAAAAGCCTACTTTTATGTAAGTGTATACTAAATTGTTTGTCTTTTGAGTGAGAATCGAACACGTCGAAAGTGAAAAACCTTAAAACAATAATTTACTTATAGATTTGTATGAAGTCTACGGAGAGTAATTTCTGTATTATTTAAAAAACATAGATTTTGTGTATATACTATATACGTATAAATATATATACATTTGTATATTTCTATACGGAACTATTAAAACCATTAAAAACTAAATACTCACATAAAAACTATTAGTTTTTAAATATTAAATAAAAAGAATATAAGAAGTTTTGGTAAAATGTTTATTTATTCAGCGATTGACAGGGCTAGAGATTCCTCAATATTTTCTATTCTTGTAAAAAAAGGAAAACAGTTAACTTATTAAATAATAAATCATAGTAAGAATTTAGTTTAGGAACAATAGAAAATAATAATAGTTGAACAATTAATATATAACAATAAATTGCCACCTTAAATTTTGTATAAATAATAATATGTCTGCAATAAAATATGCTCTTTACATACAACTCAGCGCTTACACAATCGCATTTTAAATGTGATATGTGTCAAGCACACAGGCAAGCATCATTTCCTTTGATCAAAGGGAAGGTTTTGTTTACATTGCCCGACTCCCTAGATAACTCACATTTACACATTACTTTAATGTTAAACTTTAGAGAGACTTAACGGCATTAATCTTAAACATATTACGGTACGTTTTATTACACTGGCATATGTATAATAGTTTTATAGTAGTACTTTTTTTTAATGTTATAAATGTGGCTTAAAATATGATTCACATCAGTAAAATAATGTGCAGTTAGTAATTGTCAACTAATCTGATTATTAAAATAGTAAAAACATTATTTCAAAGGCTACCGTGTAAAACACTTATCAATTTGTTTTTATGATACTGTGATTTTAGGGAAATGTTATACTTCTCTTTTTATTCTAGCCAGTTCTCATAGGATCCGATCCAATCTTCAGCTAAAGCCTTAAATACAAAGTTACCACAATGGAAAAAGAGTCCCTTTATTAGTGTCCATAGCAAGCTGAAATATATAAAAATAGTAATCAATTGTCGTCTAGTAAGCAGTGCTGTGCTTGTCAATTGTCCAAGACTGTGACGGTATTTGGACATACGTGGGTTTTGCCGACATACAACAGCCTCTCTTTATCTCTCTCTGGGGAACTCGTCATAGCTACTAGGATTGAGTGTATTCGGTATGTACGTGGGTTGTGCCAACATAAAACAGCCTCTCTTTATCTCCATGTTTGGGGAACTTGTCATAGCTACTAGGAGTGAGTGTATTTAGTGTGTAAGTGGGTTGTGCCGACACAGAACACTCTCTCGTTGTCTCCCTCTCTAGGGAAAATTGTCATAGCTACTAAGAGTGAAAGAATTCGGTATGTATGTGGGTTGTGACGACACACAATGAACTCTCGTTATCTCCTTTTTTGGGGAACTTGTCATAGCTACTAAGAGTGAAAGAATTTGGTATGTACGTGGGTTGTGACGACACACAATGAACTCTCGTTATCTCCCTCTAGGGAGAACTTATAGTAGCTAAAAGAAGTGAGTGTATTTGGTATGGACGTGGGTTGTACCGATACACACAACACTCTATCGCTATCTCCCTCTTATGGGAACTTGGCATAGCTAATAAGAGTTAATGAATTTGTTATGTACGTGTGTTGCTACGACACAACAACCTCTCATAATCTCCTTCTATGGAGAACTTATCATAGCTACTAGAAGTGAGTGTATTTGGTATGGACGTGGATTGTGCTGACACATAACACTCTCTCGTTATCTACCTCTCAGAGACCCTTATCTTATCTATTGACAGTGAGTGTGTTTGCTATATACGTATGTTGTGCCGACTCAAAACACCCTCTTGTTATCTCCCTCTCTGGGCAAAATCTCAGAGCTACTGGGAGTGAGTGTTTGTGGTATGCATGTGGATTGTGCTGACATAAAACACCCTCTTATTATCTCCCTCTCTGGGGAACTTATTATAGCTACTAGGAGTGAATGTATTTGGAATGTACGTGGGCCGTGCCAACACTCCACACCTTCTCGTTATCTACCTCTCACAGGAACTTGTTATAGCTACTGGGAGTAAATGTACTTGGTACCTACGTGAGTTGTGCCGACACACCACACCTTCTCGCTATCTACCTCTCTGGGGAACTTGTTATAGCTAATGGGAGTGAGTGTATTTGGTATGTACGTAGGCCATGCCGACACACAACACCCTCTCGTAATCTACCTCTCTGGGGAACTTATCATAGCTACTAGGAGTGAGTGTATTTGGTATGTACGTAGGCCATGCCGACACACAACACCCTCTCGTAATCTACCTCTCTGGGGAATTTATCATAGCTACTAGGAGTGAGTGTATTTGGTATGTACGTAGGCCATGCCGACACACAACACCCTCTCGTAATCTACCTCTCTGGGGAACTTATCATAGCTACTAGGAGTGAGTGTATTTGGTATGTACGTGATTTTTGCCGACACACCACACCTTATCGTTATCTACCTCTCTGGGGAACTTATCATAGCTACTAGGAGTGAGTGTATTTGGAATGTACGTGGGTTGTGCCGACAAACAACACCTTCTCGTTGTCTACCTCTCTGGGGAACTTATTATAGCTACTAGGAGTGAGTGTATTTGGAATTTACGTGGGTTGTGCCGACAAACAACACCTTCTCGTTATCTACCTCTCTGGGGAACTTGTTATAGTTACTCGGAGTGAGTGTATTTGGAATGTACGTGGGTTGTGCCGACAAACAACACCTTCTCATTATCTACTTATCTGGGGAACTTATTATAGCTACTAGGAGTTAGTGTATTTGGAATGCACGTGGGTCGTGCCAACACACCACACCTTCTCGTTAACTACCTCTCTGGGGAACTTGTTATAGCTACTAGGAGTGAGTGTATTTGGAATGTACGTTGGTTGTGCCGACAAACAACACCCTCTCGTTATCTCCCTTTCTAGGGGACTTGTACTTTGCTTCACTATAAAAGATGTTCTGAAACACAAGTATAAATAACAAAAGATAAAAAATCGTATGCACGCATTTATACTTTGTTTAAAAATATAAATATCAAATATTAATACAGTAAGATTTGTTGTATGCTTACTCTAAATATTAAGAGTTGCAATAAATCGTAATTAGCATGAAATATATTTTTGGCTTTAATATTTCAACTATTAACAATAGCCCTAAGGGTTGTTTTGAACATTTGGTAGTTATAGTGGAGGGTGTAATTGTCCAGTGGGTTGGATGATTTGTACAGGTGAGTAGGAGCTCCATTAAAATAATTATGGAAATAAGGACAAACCGTTACCTAATCGTAATTTTTGCAAAGAAAAAAGTGAAATATACATGTATTATAACTAAATCAAAATATAAAAAACTAAATGTTTTAGTAAAGATAAAATTGATTTATTAATCTAGACATTTATTAACGTTAAATATAAATTTGAAAATTTAATAAACTACGTCAATAACTGTTATATTAGTTATTCGATAAAGTTAGTTACACATAACATGCATCACACAATTAGAAAGAAATCACATTTGTATGCAGTATTTATTCATTAGTGCAAATGTATAATTTTTAATTGAAACATACGAAATTTTAGTAATTTGTTGTTAAGAATGGTTTAAACCCAGAAACTAAAAGAAATATATATATTTCTATTTGCAATAGCACTATGCAAAACAAGTAATAGTTAGATACAAACATAAACACAACAAACAGAGAGTACTACATGTATCCGTGACGTTATGTTTGTTTTAATTAGCAAGAACACAACGAAAACATTCTATACATTTATTGCTGAACATACGACCATGTTGTTTTAAGTAACATGGTGAACTAATAAAGTTCTTGAAACTCCTAAAGATTTTGATTTTGCGTAAACATAATTTATTTTCTAACTGTTCATCTAATTACATGGTTCCAATATTTATACTCATTTATAATTAGTAATTGTTTAAAATATCACAATTTCAAGTAGTTTTTTTATAATTAATTACCTTATAAAAGTGTATATGCAAGTGATCATATACAGTGTCCAGTATCGACTGACCCATATTTTACGGATATGTTTGTGCGGTCGAAACAATGAAATATTGCAACACAACATTTGTCCAGTCTCGATCATTTTTCTATTTATGGCAGTGTGTGCAGTCAAAAAGTTAAATAGTTTATAAACATGTACATTTTTACAAAAGTTCAACTTAGGAAGACACATTGTTCTAAAAAAGTTGTATGCTTAAGATAATCTGCTGGGCAATAGAGATTGTTTAAAAATACACACGTAATATATAAAACACAAATTTAAAAAAAAAGTTAAATATACGTATAAATATGTACATCAAATGTAGTAACTGTTTAAAAATTCTAAACCTATAGTAAAAATGTAATGACAAATAACACAAAAATCATTTTAATTTATTGACTTTAAAGTATACATAGAAGAAGTATTTTGCATAATGATAACGTACTTAGATATATACATTCAGTAATAAAATTTGATTTGAAGTGTTATTTGTTGCTCGATCTTTATAAATAAAACAGAGCTGGATGTATAGTAAAGTGGTTCTGCAAATTTTATATTTATTTCTTGTGCTGAAATTTATTTATTTCAAGTTTTTTAGGTTACACGTTTTTTGAAACCCATATTTTTTCACTAATATTCTGAGGCATAAAAAGTTGTTGACTTATTTAATCTCAAATATTCGTCCTAGAAGTTCAGAACACAAGTTAGCAAGGTTGATTCTCTTATGTGCTCATCTTTTTACCTTTGCACATGATGTTCGTTTCACCCTCCCCTCTGAAGCAAGAGGACACATGATGGGCCAACCTACCCACCCATCCTACGTTTGATAAATATTGGATACTCTATCGTACACACTATAAATAGCGGGGGTTAAAGAACGTATCAAAACCTTTCGCTACAGACACCACCTTAATAGAAAAGAAACCAGTATTTTCCCACATATCTCAAATGACCACATCCAGAATTGAGCAACGCCTCAAACTATAAATAAACAAGACATTGCTGTCTTAGTTGTGAGTAAAATAATATGAATTGTTGTTTAGTTTAGTAAATATTTAAAATACATAAATAATTAGAATCGTATAATTTTAATTATAGTTTCATATAAATTACTTATATTAATACGATTTATACATCTGTAACTTTATAATAGCAATGATGTAGCATTCTATAGACAAACTACTCTACGTTTCAGACACAGTAGCACGTCAGTGAGAAAATCATTAAGATGAAACTTCGCACCCCTCATTAGAGTGAACAATAAGTTATTGTAGTCTGTTCATCAAAATAACAAAGGGCCACCTTCATTCGGATACACAAACAAACGCTTTTACAAATTACTATCGTCAACCTGTGGTATACAAGTACGAGACTCAGGTACGATAATCTTACAGTACAGACTTTACTAAAATACATGAGAAACGTTTTTTATAATTAAAATATCGCTATAACCGTACGGACTTAATCGCAGCACAGTTAAAACAGGCAGCCATGTTTGTTTAAGTATTGCGCCCAGTATTTTTAAAATTATTTAAGAGTGAGTTCTCACTCTTTTAGAAGACCAGGTTATTCTAGTTTTACCCTTTAACCCCCTTACCAACTTTCCAATCCAATATAGATTTCCTTAAAGGGCTGCAGTTTTAAATTAAAAGAAGCTTTCAGGTCTTCTTTTCTTGAAGCTACCAATTTATTTGATTTTATTTAGGTACTACATAAATGTTCATAAAAATCTAGAAATTGCCTAATATAATGGGTTTTTTATCCTGTTGATACTCTTGTAAAGTGTTAGTCTTCATATAAATAAATAACACAAATGATTATATCTATTTCTTTTATCGTTTAGATATTACATGTTACATTGTCGGATTATAATTTAATGTTTTACTAATCCCTGATTATTATTTTTGAAGATATCAGCAAGTGTTATCGATGATTGGCTGGGAGAGTATTTATAGCTATGAATTGTACGTATTTAGTACTACTTGGCTTAAATTTTTTTATATTTACTATACAATATATATAGTTACAATATATATATATATAAAATAACGGTTCTATCACATAACGATAAATATATTTGGTAAAATACAGTTTAAAATTAATGTAACTAAAATTGCTGTAAAATGATTATTTTGTCTGAAATATACCTTAAACTCCAAATTTATAATTGGCAGCAAGACAAGATACTGATTAGTTAAGACTTACTTCTACAGAAAATAAGGTTTCTTCACACATCACGCGAGTGATCGGCTTCTTAACAATGGATAATAGTGAGGAACAGTTAGGTCAATACTACGTACTTTTACGAATAAATAGGCAGGGTGCACCTACCCTCCTATACAAATATGGTGGTCCTAAATCTTTAATATGCATTGGTACACAACATTTATACTTAGGTTTACGTAATCTCTTTTTTCTTTTTTTTTTTTTTTGAGATATTCTCTTAACTTTTTTCCGCAGGCCATTACATAATAAACGGTATAAATACACACATTTCAACAGTCAAACGTACATTTGCTATCATAAATAAATATCATGATGCAAAAAATTGGCAACGAACCATGACACTTGACGTTTCGGATTGTATTTGTTTGTAAAAATACCAGAAAACTACACTGATCCCTAAAACTTTTGTAACTCTCTCAGTGATTGCGTAATAAAATTGACGAATTGAGATGCTTTTATTGAGGGAGTCAGTAATGTTATTCATTATAAAATCTAATTTAAGTTTTGAATTGAATTTAAGTTGGTGTTTTTTACACAAATACATATTGAACTGTTAAACATTATATTTTGTTGTAAAATATCCTGCGAGACGAAAGCTTACTTACCCAATCGAGAATGTAACGTATTAAATATGTAACTATCAACAGTAAAATTATGCAAATTGAAGCTAATCTAAATAAAAAGATTATATTAATCATTTGAAGGCTATAAAACTGACAAGTAGGTCATATTGGGGGGAATTCCTTTTAATAAAAGTAACAAAAGCATTTCAGGCTTTGACGATTTCAATAAAGACTCTCTTAAAATGCTTCAGTTTAATTTCGAGCTAGTCAATGAACACCTTTAGAGTTCTGTCACTTTGGTGATAAAATATTACTGTTAATGTCAATCAATACATATACAACATTATAATAAAAAATGTGGTATAGTTATATTGTATGTTTGATTTAATAATTAATTAAAGTAACACGTTTTTATTAATTAGGTCATATGAAATTATGTTTTGTCTGCATCAGTCACGGTGGTTTCTGGTTGGTACAGGTTACGTTATTAAAGAGAGGTTAGGGTATTTTAAGTTTGTTAAGTCTAGGCTTGGTCATATTACTTGAGTTGGCATGAGTCAAGGCAGGCTATGTTAGTTGCGATAGGTTAGTTTAGATTGCGTAATATTATGGTTATGTTTGGTTTAGGTCAATATTCCTTTTTTAAGGTTAAAGTACGTTTATGTTCAGATTTGCTGGTTTAGTTGTTTTTATTTTAATTTTTAGTTGACATGAGCTGATGTATGATATGTTCAGTGAGGTAAGATATGGTTAGTTTGGTTTAGTTAGGTTAGGTTAGGTGCTTAGAAAAATATTAAAATCGTCTTCAGCCAATTCAACAGTAAAAATATTTAATGCAATTTACAGTAGAAGTGCTATCTTTTTGTTAAAATATTGATCTCATGTCACAGGGCTAATTTTAAGTTTCAGAACAATCACTCAGCACTCATGTCTTCATAAAAACGAAAAAAAACCAACGTAATATGAGTGTTTTGTTAAATTGGTAATTTATAGTTTATTTTCATCTCCGCATAGAAAAATTGATAGTTATTTGAACTTTACTTAAATATCCAATATTTGCTTCTTCTTACCCAAATAAGAAAGCAACTTTATAGTCAATTTCTTACTAAGAAGGTTAATTTTACCAGTAAAAATCGTTCAACCTTATTCTGACCGTAAAACATACTTCAGTTGACGATTACATGGCTTTAGGTAAAATTTCATAAAATAACTATGGATTTCTAAAAATATATGTATTTGAGTCACTCAGCAGATTGTATGATTTATTTCAATGCTGGGATATGTAGATTAACATACAATATTCCATATTATATAAATTATATTTTATTATATAAATGATTCATAACTCCCTAGCACTGTTTGTTGGAATACAATTCCAGGAAGTGCTGTTTCACAGCATGAAAGCCATGATAAACGATTACAACTAGGAACCTAGTTGGCACAAACCCATCTTCTTTGGAACAATGTGTTGGGAAGATTTTAGACGATATGTTCTAAGCTTGGTCCTTCTAATATTACTATGGCATCCACTCATCTGTGTGAGAAATATAAGAAAACTCAGGGGTGTCCATGTAGGATGGCAGTCAGTGTCTGGGTGTTGTTTAAGGAAAATAACTAAATATGAAGCTCGTAAAATAGTTAAAAATCATACTGAATCTCTGTGGTTCACAATCAATGTTAATTCTTGAGCTCCTTAGCTGACGTGACAATTGGGATATTCATAAATGGCTATTTCTAAAGATCAGTACATATTAATTAATACCAATGGCTACATTCGTTCATCTATAATCATTACATTCAACACACACTCCTTATCTCTACTATCGGTGTCTTTAAGAACAGGACTTTAAGATCACAGAGCAAGTAGCATACCACTGGACTGCTGGCGCTAAACATATCAACATTATATAAAGAATAATACATGAAATTAAAGAGAATAAAAAAAATATTAGTGAACAGTATTGTAGCAATTTAGCTCTTGGAGGCGATACCAAAGGAGATAACAGCTTGATTAATTTATACTCTTCGTGGACTTTGGTCATATTGAAAAAAAAACCATTGGCAAACATATTTAGAAGCATATAATTTTATATGGAATATACAAAATGTATCATGTCTCTAACTAGGAAAAAATGCAAAACTTCACAACAAAAATAAATGCATTTTGAAAAAAAAATGCTTGTTGAGTTCTTAATGTATATCCCACATTTTCAATAGTTATGGTGTAAGCAATATATCAAACAATAAAAAGCTGGACAGATATATTGCTGGATTGAAATTTATTTATATAAAGTTAAATCACAAAAGATTAAACTATTTAAGCTTTTTCAAGGTTAATATATATAGGAAATTTAAGACTTATGATTATCTGTTAGAGATTAGTCTGTTTCCAGGAAGTCCCAGCCTGGACTCAGGCTCTAATTAAACTGGTGAGTATTGTTTAGGTTCCATATCAGTGACTTCAGGATACGGGATTTATTGATATACAATTCCCTCATACTGTGATACTAAACCGTACTGCAGACGGTTTATTACGATACGATGTATGCAGTTATTGTTAAAACCTTATTGAGTTAGTAATATTCAGTAAATAAGTTGAAATAAGTAAAGCCAAAGATACAAATCATAAGGGCTAGTAAAATGAGAAAAGAACAATTAGTAGTAAACAAAAATCATGTTCTATAGTAAAGTTGATAGCTTGGTATTGTGTGCTTTAATTTTACCTTATTATTCTGATTTAATATATAATATAATGCCACCCATAGAAATTTGGTACACGCTGTGTAACTATATCTTTAAAAAATTTATTATAGTTCACTAGTCTTAAGTATCAATTTAATTTATTTAAATTACTAGCTTTACAGTTTTTTTTATATAATTTCAGATAAACTTACAAAGATGATTTAAACGGTTATACATTTGTATATCATAGTAAATATATTTTAAATAATAATAATAAAAAAACATACAAGAGCAAGTCTTATTTTGGTATTTACTGAAAGTATATTACGTAAACATTACAATTGTTGTAATTTTAATAGTTTTCTAACTGCAATATGGAATGTTATGTTTTAGTCATGAAAAAGAAATAACAAAATTATGTTACACTCATATCTTAGTAAATTTATCTACATTTGATAAATTAATCCATTAAATTTAAACATACTATTCCTTTCTTGATAAAACTTTACGTACGAATTCACAAATGTATATCTACTTAACAAAAGGATTCCCAAAAGCCACTTGTAATGATTAAGAGATATATACAGTGATTATTATAAAATAAATAAAATATTAACATTATTATTGCATGACTAAATATATTTATGTAATATAGTAAGTTGTTTGAGTTAACATAAATCAACTTAAATAATCTTAAGCTAACTTAAATTTATTTAAGTTAGTTGTTGGCTGTTAAATTGAATTTCAAAGTAGTTAGCTAGTTAAAAACTTAGAACTGTGCTTTTCACCCCTCAACCACTACTAAAGCTCAAACTAACTTATTTATAAATCGACGACTGTTCGGCTTAATATATTAAGCTTATGAGAGATTCAAAGCCAGATTATATTTACTACCAAATTATTTGTATTTATTACACTAATAAGAAGTGTTTAATGACTAGAAACTGATCAATCTTATTTAGGTTTTTTATTACTGTCTTATATTTAAGATACAAAACTGCAACAATATATGAAAAAAATTGGCAGGTGGAAAAAAAATATATGAATAAAAATGTTGGGTGAAAAATATTAATTTTTTTATAATTTTAGTTTTTTATAAATATTATTACAACAAATATTAAATATTATTTTTTCCGATTTCGTTCTTATAGTTTCAACCTGCTTAAAACTAATGTTTAAAATGGTAATGACATATTTAGTATATTGGTAACACATGTAAACAAAGTGAAAAAAAAACTTTAAAGTGGAAAAGAAAAGTCTTGTGACTATTGCAATATGGCTTTTATTACATTGTTATCTTGATTTGTGAATCTTTATTAATTACATATTGACACGCATTTTAGCAAAGTCTATCACATTTTTCCCAGAGAAATACTTAATATGAAAATATACAGTATTTTATTAAAATTAAGCCTTACCAACAATCTCATACCAAATATATTATGGTGAAGTATGTTTGGATCATAAGTTAGTTATCTGGCTTCTATGCAGGCATTATTTTTGATATTTTTTTGTATAAGACATTTTGCCATTTTATAATATGCAGATAGTGAGTAGACCCATAATCTAAAGTTCTACTTTGGTATCAGCCTGTTTGAAAACTATCCTATGTACATCGTACAAGTTGCCTGACCTATAATAAAGTAGAACGGAAATTAAAAAAATATATAATTGTAGTCTCGTATTTAATCCTGTTAGTTTATAAAAAAAATTTAACTAAAACTGCAAGGAGAAATCATTTTGCATGCTTTAATGCAATAAAACAATAGAACGATATAGTATTGTAAAATTATGTTTAGGCATGATGGAAGATTGGAAGATTAGTATTTTAATAATAAAATTATTGTGGAAATGTACATGTGATTGTTCCAAATTCAATCAATAACTGTGCTTTAATAACATTTCTCATGTCGGTTATTTATTCTGACTATGCTATTTATTTCGGTTTTTATTCCGAATTACAGAATTAAATCGACGATATTAGAATACATAACAACTCCTACAGTGCACACAGCTTTTTGAATAATTATTGAACTAAATATACTTTCGTATAGTTATCTAAGATCTTATTAAATAATATAAACGTAAAATAAGCTAAAAAAGATAATTTCATATAAATTAAAATGGTTACATTAATATAAGTGCAACATAATCTATTATGATTAATGTATGTAGCTTTTGGTTTAGGTTCGTATGAAAAACATTTTGTTTTATATCAAGATTGTATTACTAGGTATTTGTAATGAAAGTTAAAATAACATTCCGTAGCATCCTTAACAATTTAATGTGTTATTATTAAATTTATCATCTGTAAAAAAAGTACTGCAAAATGAGAAAAATACGTATTTATCACCTGTTAAAAAATAAAAAAAAAAAAAAAAAAATACTGTAAAACAACTATGAGATTCACTTTATATAAACAGACTCAACAGAAAATATTACAGAAGTTAAAGTTGGTATACTTGAAAAATCTTATTACATTTAATACTCATATACTTTACTCTAGGTTGACTATTCAAAGTAGTAGGGGCCTACTATACGCTGCACTGTTTACATTTAGTACATGTTCGAGCAGATAATTTCAGGTAAAAAATAAATTTTAAATAAATAACTTTATGAAAACAGCTTATAGTGTTAGGGGTTGTAACGTCATCAGAAGGCTAACAAGGGAGTAGGCAGGTGGAATCAATTCTTACTTTGACCTCCTTATCAAAGACCCGTCGAAGATTAAAAAGTGATACTGCAATGAAATTGTGTAACTTTCTTTTTTATTATAAAGATGTTTTCATTTGATTTGATTTTACATTTTGATCTCAACTGATTATATATTGTCAACTATTTCGGGCACATGTCTCATGTTATGTTGCTTCTGACATATTTTTAATAGAAATAAGCAAACGCCTTTTTAAGTAGGTTATTATCTTAAAATAATTTCCCTTATATATCTTAATATTAGATGTTGTGACACCGATCTAGGAGATATGTGTGAATATGAGATGTGGAAACGTGTGATTAATGTACATGAACGATGTAATTACTAACTAAGAACGACTGTTACTTAGTAAGAGTTATTTACAGATAGCGCGACAGACAAGACTAATAAGGAACCTACAGGATGTGAGTGGAATATAAACATCGTAGTATTGGTCTGATTTTCAGCTATTTTAGAGGTCTACTTCTCTTCCCTACAAAAGTGCAATAATTTAAAATAAAACTCATCAGTTAAACCAGTCAGTTAAAAACACTCAAGTGTTTACACAATACAATAATATAATAATAAAAACGAAAAAATTGTTTACTCACCAATAAAGAAAGGAAACTACTCTTTTGTTCATTGAAAGTGGTATATCTTTACTAATTTTTTTTAAATAACAGAGCCTTTAGCTCTTTACTAAACCTAGCCATACATCTGAATTACTATTGTAAAGGTCTTGTCGTAGTAATTGATGTAAGCCAGTTAAAATAGCTACTAAGCATTAGCATCGTTGGTCTTATTTTTTTACTCTTTTTAATTCTAATATTAAATAATAAATAAAAATTTAAAACATGTGCATTACAGTTAAAATCCTCATATTTTAAAATAAATTTTTTATAATTTTAATATATGTTTTATTTTTAGGAACTTAATAAACGCTAATGTTACTTGCACTATTTGTCACTACTTTTATTTATTTATTTTGTATGGAACTATTTAGAAATATTGTATGGAGTTTAGCTTATAAAGAGTATCAAATATATAAAGGATTTTAATCAAACAATTTAATATTTTTATAGAACACTCTTTGTTTGCATATTTTGTATCGATGTAGTTTAGGTTAAATTCTCAGGGACCATATAATTAATAAGGTTAAACAAATATCATTATTCTACAAATCTTTACCTGCCCATACAAAATGAATTACTACCCTTTGTACAACAGATTCCTCAGAGGGGTTATCGGATTAGGGTTCGGCTTAAGCGGCTTGTGGCTGGACCTCCCAAACCTCAACAAAAACTAATTACTCAAATTTACAGACCTATGAAGATCAAAGAGAACATTCCTTTACAAGTTTTAATCTTGAGCAAATACCTGTTTAATATGTTTAACGTAGTTATTTTTAGAATGAAATTATTTTCGATTGTATGGAAACAATAAATGTAGTATGACAAAAATAATAGCAATTAGTTTGCTATAAATTATTGCTAAGGTTAACTAAACAAATGTCGACATCACTAAAAGAATGAAACGGTTTTACTAAAATAAATTAAATTGCAGGAATAGCATGTAAACTAAAAATATATAAGGGACATAGCTCTTACAGCTAAAATCAGTTTAAAATATAAAACACTTAATTTGTTCTCAATCTAATTTCCAGTGTGCGTTTGCTATAAAACATAATTCAAGTTGTACATAGAAAAAAGTTTATTTACTTCCAGGTCCTCATAAAACATAACATCTTGAGTAAACACTTAAATAAATCACTTTCGATTTTGAACATTATGATTTAACTGCAAACTTAAATTGCCATGTTACCAATAAGGGAATCTAGTATCTGAATGTTATCAAAATAGTTTATTTGCCTACTTTCAAAACTTTAATTATCACAATTACTTATTTTTGATAGTAGTTAAATCGACACCTGAAGTAGAAGACGTAGAAATAAATTAAAATAACTATAATTTATTCCATCAGCTTCATAAAGTAATTTATATATAATTACAACTATAAGATGCGCTCATTTGGGGCTCTGTACCAAACCATCCGTCGGAGGTTTACACATAACACATTACAAAAACACGCCCACATTGTTCGTCCTTTATCAAATTGCTCTATCCTAAGTTCTCTATTTCGTATAGTATTTGGTACAAAATATGCCGATTGGTTAGTATCGTGAGTAAAATCCCTACTTTTTCTCCTACCCACACATGCATACAAATACAATAATATTGGTCGACCATATCCCTACTTCCATATTGGGCCAGACATCGACTCATACGCATACAGTTGTATTGACACGCCCACCCAACCTTTGTTGGTATTTATCCACCCAAATGCTTTACACGTAAAGTGGAATTGGCCAACCCACCTAACGATACATATATTTAATGAATTTTATATTTTTATAAAATCCAGCCATTAAGTATTCTTATTAAATAAAAATATATTTCCTATTAGAATAATGTAAGAATTTTGATCTCTTTGTAGTTTTATGAGGATTAGATATTTAAAAATTTCGCATTAAAGAAAAAGTGTTAAAATAAAAATTAAGTTGTCAAATTTTTTTAAAATCAAATTTTTATTATGATAACTGAAAACACAAAACTATAGAGCTCATTATTATGTTAAAGTTATGGTTAGTTTTGCAAACATTTTCCGATACTTGAAATACTAGAGATCGTTTAAAGAATTTGTTCAGTTATGACGTAATAAAAATTAATTATAATTTACTATGTTATGGTAACAAAGACAAAGTGTAACGTTATATTATTACCGGTACTTATCCTTAAGCACGAACTATACAACATGGTATGATTATTTATACACCCTCTAACCTGCAACAATCCCTTTATCAAACTGAAAATGACTTTGATAATGTATTACCCTTATTCTGGAAGACTGTAACATTGTATTTTATTAAAAAATCATGAATTAAGTGTATATTTATTACTAAAAAATGTTCTATATAATATTATGCTAAATGTAATTTGGTCCTGATCAGACTAATTCAAAGTGAGTTAGTATTTCTTTTTACTACTATTTTCTATCTTCCTCTCACTAGACCAGGTTTATGGGGAGGGGGTTAGTTTCCTTCCCATAAACCAAACCAACTATCTAATAAAAAAACTTGTGCCTACGTGAGTTCTTGATTAAAATGAGAATTTTTATTATACCTGCTACTCTTTAATATGTTTCATTTTATCTTTTACTTACTCATAATACTGTTAATATTACTACTAAAACCGTATATACTTAGGGAAAATGTAGACTACTGAATAATATACTTGGCGTTCTTCTTATTCTATTAAATAATTTAATTTTCTTTATGTAAAAAGAATAGGCCGATTGTATTTTAAAGTTTAATCTGTCTATTCCTCATAAACTGCTGATATGTGCAAGGAACTTATTCCGACAGGGTTAGAGGAGAAAACAGTACAGTAAAAGGTGAGTATTACTAATAAAGACGTACAACCAAGGCCAATATTCGAACCTGCGCTATCTCTAACAGGCTCAGTAAAGACTTCTTAGACTGATCGGCCTCAGTGTGTTTAGGAATTTTTTAAATGTTGCTTTTATATATTATTCTTTTTTTCTTTTTTTTTTTTTGTTAACTATTGGAATCCTAGCTCTTGTTGTATTTGGATATTACCACATAGTTTTAATATTTATTTTGTAATATCATAATGTATATCAATCTGTTCGTGTATTTTCTCTACTCTTCCGTCTATAAGTTTAAGATTTAATATAAAATGGACCTGATACATTTCTCATAATATTTAGAGTCTTGTTCTTTTAAACAAGGAAGTTCAATGTAAACTTTTTTTATTCAAAACGAAGTCTTAGCCCATTGAAGCACAACTGCATAACTTTTGCATTATAGTGTCTAAAGTTTTGTACTTAAAGAGTACATTTTTATAGCATGTGTAAGGAATTTTTATTTGTTGACTACGGCCTTCATTTTTTAGTGTTTCACGACCAGATTCGAGCAAACTTTCATTAATAAACTTATATTAAGGAATCATCTTAACTTTCAGTGTTCCGTTTTTAGGAGACCAACACTTCAATTCTACCTATGTTTCTTTGCAATATTTACCGGAAGCTAGTCAAAGAATATAATTATAATGTATGTGTGTTTTCCACACTAATCAAAAAGTTATAAATAACAGTGGAAGAGGTAATCGCATACTGTATCCATTAGTAAAGCTAGAAGGAAACACTACTTGTAATAATGCAATGTTAGTTAGTTGGTCCTTCTGAGGCTACAAAATTTATATATATATATATATAAATTCTAAGTAGTTAACTATGTTATCGTGTATGCGTGGTAAATGTTTTTCTCGGTAAACATGGACACACCCATACGTACATGTTCAGTGGTATAACATACCTATCTATGTATACACGAACAGTGACCCACCCATCTACATATTTACGTAAAGTGGTAGTGACCCACCCATACACGTACAGTGGTAATTACCCTCATACCTGCCCATACACGTACAGAACAGAAATGATATGGCAGCATTGTAAGTTTATATTGTACAGGTTATGTGCTGTAGGCAATCAATTAAAGAGCATAATGAGATAAACTCAATGACAAGTAATGCCATCCTGTGTATTTCTTGTCAATGAGTCATAACCATTGCCTTCATTGGCATATTTTGAACACTTCAAAAACCTTATTGATACGAAAAAAGGATATAATTATTTTAAGGCTACACTGAACTATCTATATATACTTAAATATCCTAGAAATATGATTAGTTAAGCGACATGTTCTGATTAGAATCTGTATTACCAAATACATACATCATGAAAAATTGATATTCTTTTTAAAGTCATATTTTGAGCAAATGTATACCGTGGTACTGTATACTTGCCTATTTTCTATAAAAAATAAACAACTGCTAGTTAAAAAAAAAATACGGTTATTGTTTATTTGTAATAAGCAGAAATATAATAATTATGGTGTCATGAATTATAATTGTAATGTATGTATGAAACTATTAATATATATTATTTATAGTGTATAAAAAAATTCATTGTAAAATATAATTGTAATAAAATTGTGTATTATGTTTTTCAAGACAATACACATGCCTATATTATGAGTATAGACCTAAAGCTTGTCAATTATCTAAAAATAAGACCAATACTATGAGGTTCGGATCCCACGTAAAGTTGTATGTCCCTTAGTTGTCCTGGCTATTGGGCTATTAATAAATTGTCGTTTCAGAACTAAGTCGAACTCTTTTAGTAACATTGACCACACTCGTTTATCTACAATCATCGTACTCATTCACCCCTCATATTCGCTCATTTATCTACGATCATCGTCTTAGTTAATGAATAATAAAATATTACAATAACGTGGTGAAATATACATTTCATTGTTTAATGGGTAGGATTAACAATATTTTTTTGGTACTAAATATACACAAAATAAATTAGTCAAATATTACTCTTCAAATATAATGTACTGTCGCTAAGCATAGCCATATTACATTTAGAAAATAATATTGCAATGCGTCTTTTAAATGGCATTCTAAACTACTAACACCATTAGAATCTAAATTTAATGAGAATAATGGGGTAACACAATGAATTTATGGTTGCGAATCGTTGAATAAAGTGGAAACACGAAACAGCTCTGCCCATGTTTTAGTAACCACTGGCGTTTAGTGTACTATTGAATAATGTTGGAACACACATCGGCTATGTCCACCTTATGGTACCTAAAAAGCATTTATTGAAGGCTAGCGTTGAATATTGTACGCTCTATCTAGCCGTCAGTTCTATCCATGTTTTGTAATCATTTTTGTAGTAGCTATATTTCTAAGGATTTCTCCCTAAACTTTCTTTAGCAGGAACCTTACCCGTACAGAAATGATATAAAAATCCTCCCACCAACACATGTACAATACTGTTTACTCTAACTCCTAGCCAAACAAATGCCATGTTGTTGGCCCTCCTACCCAAACAACATAAAAGAAGTTTATAAACTGAAGTTAGATGGTCAGGATGTGTTGTAGTATTTACTCTTACACCCAATCATACTCATTAGGTAGTATTGTCCATCCCACTCACCCATACGCGTACAGTATTGACCCATTCACCCGCCCACCCAGTTATGCACGTAAGGTCATAATGCCCCTCCCACCCATCCATACAAGAATGATAGTATTAACTGTCTTACCCACTTATCTACGTACAATTGTATTGACCCACCAATCCACCTAGACAGATACTGTAGTTATGACTTTCGCACCCAATATTACTGGAAATCCCACTCATACACAACTTCAATATCACGATACATGTAGGGGTGGGTCAATACCACAATACATGTATAGATATTTGGGTGGATCAATACCACTGTATCTGTAAGGGAGGGCTGATTGATCAGTATCATCGAACATGTATGATTGAGTGGGTGGTTTAATACCAATTAAAGTATTAGTGTACATTATTAAATAGTTTTTTAATTAGCATAATACGTGTTGGTACATATACAGTACAAGTAAACGTCACACAACACAAATTTATTACAATATAAGCACAAAATGCACAAATATATTACAAACAAATACAAAATGCACAAATATTATGGTGATCGATTTCGGTGAACCACGCTCACCTTCCTCAGACCAGAGGGATTCACAAAAGAATCACTATTTGTGCATTTTGAACTTGTATTGTAATATATTTTGTGCATTTTGTCCTCATATTGTAATAAATTTGTGTTGTGTGACGTTTACTTGTACTGTGTACATTATCAAAATCTGAAATTTTAAAGTTGAAACTGAAAGTTAAAAGTAGCTATGATGACAGTGAGAATTTAATCTTAAATGTCCATGAAGTAAATAAAATGTATATCATCGTACTTGAGTGGGTGGGTCAATACAATGTTATGTGTATGGGAGTGTGGGTGTCCAGTCTATCTCATCCTCCTTAGTTATCAGACACTGCAAACGGCCAGAAAGATGGAACTCAACCCAAGAATCACAACCCTTATAGAAAAATGTTTGTCAACCTAAATGTAACTCGTTCGTGGCGATAACATAAATACAGATATTTTTTGGATGACGTAAAAATTACCATATATATCTCGAAAAGAAAACAGTTTGTCGCACTTATTTTCCTTACAATAGACATTTCTCGTTTTATATATATTGAAATTATAAGAGAGCGTATAAGTTCGGGCAACCATAAGACATTTAGGGCAGTGTATTATTGAATGATATAAGAACTTGCAATTATGAACAGGTACATCCATGTTTTAGCAAATACAAAGAATTTATTGTAGTGTAGTGTTTATTAATTAAATAAAAAGTCCAAGTACTTTGTCACACTAAATCTGACTATGGTTTAATAATCTACTGACATTTTCCTTAATTTTAGGAATGAAATTTAGTAATGAAAAGTCACATAAGTTAGTTTATCGATAAATAAATTAGGAGAACATGCAACAATTAGAAAATACAATACATTTTATTTTTATTGTTGAATAGTAAATACTCATTTGGTATGACTCATATTTTGTTACACACAAGACTACTGTGTTGGTGAATAGTTTAATACAGTTGGAACTAACATCAGCTGTGTTTATCTATGATTCAGTAAGTGTATTGCATTGGGAATTCATAATTTTAAGATTTATGTGTCAAACCAACATCAAACTTAAACTTGTTAAGTTTGCATTTAATTTCACAGTATATGTACAGCTTTACAATAAATATATTGTTAGATACCAGAAATAGATTTTTAAGAATATTGTAATTGTAAAATGTAATAATATATATATAATGACCAATTACTGGATAGCTAATGTATGTACACAAAGCATATAGTCCATCTGTTACTATGATAGTTAGGTTGAAGTATTAGCAAGCTGCTTGTAAAATATAAACTGAAATATAGTAATACATTTAGTAATTAAATATTACCAACTGTAACTAATACACTTATAACATAAACTAAATAATATGAAACCGAACTTATTATTTGATAAAATAATGAAATGTCAATAAAGACTTCCACTATGTCATATACAATTTAATATTTTACTAACTGTCCTTATAAAATATATAAGTATCTGCAGGAACTTGTAGTTTAGACCGTCAGGGATGTTATAGACACATATTAAGATATCTGTTGATAGTATTTTTTTTTAAATAAACGATTTAATCTAAATTCCACCTCTAAGAGTGAAGACGAATAAATAACCATGGTGTTATGTTTATTATAAGTTTCCAGGAAGAGAAAATATTAATTTACCATTAAGACATTAGAAAATAAATAATCTTTGTATTTTAAGTCTACCATTATATGTGTATAACAAATTAGTGATAAAAAGTGTTTGTTGTTTTTTGTTGATCATGATTGAAACAATAAAGCATAACAAATGACCTCTTAAAGCCATTACAGTCTTGTCCTGTTGGCTTAAAGTATTTTTCTTCCTTCACGCCCTTTTATTCAACTAAACACATTAAATATAACTTTCACCAGTGAAACGTCCTACGGATTTTAATATATTTTATTATCTTTGAAATATTGTGGTTTTTAATTCCATTTTTTTGCATATTTCATTTTGATACGTATGTACGTATATAGAAAAAAGTGTTATAACACAACAGAGGAGAGAACAATAATAAATAAATAATATTGCTGGTGTTAAATAATGGACAGTCAATAAAGAAAGCTCTTTTAACAACACATTATATCTGTACGAGTATTTTAAAATACAATAGTTCGATGAAATGACCATTACGAAAAATTTTAAGTAGATAGATTAAACTTAGTATCATCATATACGTTTAGGTTTTGAGTAATTTGTGAAATGTTTTATACCATACTATTACATGAAGACAAATTCTGCAATTCTACAGTATAGGATTAACTGCAATCAGTGTTTTATTTTTACTTGGAGTTTACTGTACATTTTTCATATCATATCAATCACAACGCCTACTGATTATATTTTTAATTTAACTAATCGTAATTTTCACGTATTCTTTATTATAAATTAACATAATAGTAGACAAATAATATTGTTAGAACAATACCAAAAGAAACAAAAATTCAAATGTTATAAACAACAAGACATTTTTATTCCGAAAAACGTAATTATACAGCAACTATACTCATAAATGTTAGGATATGTATTACTTAAAAAACAAATTCCAAGTTTACAAAACATATTCTCCAGTCAAATCACAGTCACCAAAATATCAATGAAAATTTTACAATTGTAGAATATGAAAAGATAGGAGACAAATTAATTACGAAGAAAAATTTACACATAAACATAAACAATTACAATGAACCATAGATCGTACTAAAAACACAAATGAACATGAAAAATCATATATATGTAATAAGAGAAATTACAAAACATAATAGTCAAATATAAAATTCAACTTACCCAACACTAAATTAATCATATGTTATTTACATCTGTTTTATTTTTAATATTGTTAATTTATTGTAGGTTATATTTGTACACTCTGAATATGGCCTTACAGCCAAAACTGGTCGTGTTTTATAATAACAAACGAATAAAGAGTACTTAATTAAATTATTAGTCTGTTTAACAGAAGTAAAGTAGATGATATTGAACTGCAACTGTAATATAAAACCACTTTAAATATTACAAATTTCTTCAGTTAGATTACTGTTTGATGGTAGTTTCAAGATAGGGTATACTAACCATTATTTACCTTTAATACAATAATATTAATAAAGATAACTGGTGAGCAAAGCTGTTTACTCGGCATTAAAGTGAACGACACTTTGTTTATCTTAATTGGTTCCTTAGTTAGTGTTAGCAAATTTCGATGCTAACAGAGCTTCCAGCCTCTAATATCATTCCAGCTGCACGAGGGAAACTTTATAGTAATACAATAATTTGTGTTATAATAATTTGTGTAAGTTAATATGAAATTAAAGGTACCAACAATGTTGTATAGTTGGTCTTGTTTTTTATTCAGTAGTAAGCCCTTGAATATTAAAAAAATATTTTAAAATCAAGTTATACTTTTACTTTCCTAATCATGTATACGTACATTAATATTTAGAATTTAAGTTATTATTTTGCAATTAAAACTGCCTTACAAAGCAAAATCGAACTATTAAACATTTTAATTTATTATTTTTTCATAAAAAACTAAGTTTGGTTTGTTAATGCTAAAGAGTTCCGTTTACATAGTTTACAAGATATATACCGGATCTCAATCAAACATTTCGATATTTTTTATAAAAAATATTTGTCTGTATTCTCTTATATGGATGTAGTTTAAGTTTAATTATCAAGGACCAGATAATTTTACGGTTGAAAAGGATCACATTAACAAATAAAGTTCATTTTATACAAATACTACCACCCAGTACTAAATGAATTACTACCCTTTGTACAACTGATTCCTCAGAGGGATTGTCGGATTAGGGTCCGGCTTAAGCGGCTTGTAGCTGGACCTTCAACACCACAACAAAAACTAATTACTCAACGTTACAGACTTACGAAGATCAAAGAGAACCTTCCTTCACTTGTTTCAATTCTAAGCAAATACCTTTTTAATCTCTTTAAAAAATATTACTTTCAGGAAATTATATTAATATTTTCCTAGCAGTTAAATTGCAGGAATTTATTGTTTAAGGTGTATTAAAACGAGTGTTATTATCAATTAAGTAAAGAAAAATACTGAGATAAATGAAAAGTACAATGAAAATTTATCATATATAAAGAGGATAAGACACGTGACTCACAGAGGCAAATTTTACTGTTTTGTCTTTAAGACATGCATTTTAATTTAAATGCTCTAAAAGTAATTGCAAGTGTACTGACGTTTATAATTATAATTAACGTACGTGGAAATAGTCAAAGAAAAATGTAAATAGTATGTGTTTTGATACATCAATAAACTCGCTAGAGAAACCTGACTAACAGTGGATTACTTATCTGTGTATTTTACACAATTAACAAAGAAGCAATTAGTGGAGAAAAAATATCTAAACGTTTTAAGATCTGTTAGTGCTTCTTAGGTTAAAGAATGTTTACATAATGAGTTAAATGTGTTATAACGATTAGTTAACAAGAGATAAATACAAATTTACAGATTCAAAGTAGCCATCCTTTATGCTGTTATATGCTGTACAAGTAATGCGCAATTTTCAAACAATAGTACATCATAGCTAGATAAACACGTCTATGGCCGTACTGTGTTGTTTTTATCATTGAGATAACTCAACTTGACTTATTAGTGCTTTTAGAATACACAATACTTCAACAACACATAAATCACAGAGTATCAAATAATAAATTTAACAATGAACTGAGTAGTCTAGAAATAATTTAATAACCTTTGAGACTTGAGTTGTTGAGAGATAGCTTTTATGGTTAGTACGTATATAAACTGATATAAATTTTTTTAATCGACTTAGTATAATTAAAGCGAAAATAATATTCTTAGTATTAAATTTCACTGTGAACATTTTAATACTTAGGTATAATGTGCAATTAAAACATTACATAGTTATTTTCACAATACAACACTATATTTTTTAGTTCTAAAGAACAATAATATATTATGTTTTTTATATATAAATTTATATGGTCAGTAATGTACTGATTTCTATTTTATAAATAATGTATTGCTGTATGTATAAAGCAAGTGTAAATATATGTCATTTAAAATACGTTTACATCGTAATTACTGACAGTAAAGGAAATAAAAAATAAAAATATGTTTTAAAATGAAAACAGGTAATGTAAAATAAATATTATTGAATTGCGTGTATACTATTCTAAACCATAATGTATTAAACAATAAAATAAATTCATAATACGATAATGATGTTTCATGGATTATGAAACATAATATCTCCTGTTTCATAATACATAGATAAAATAAACTATAGCCGCACTCTGTGGTGTTTTTAATTATAACAATTCGAATATAACTTATTTACACAACTGAGAATGATAACTTTTAACTTTTAGAGGATAAAAAATATAGTTTTTTGATATGAGAGCTACGAAAAATACATCACCACATATTTATTCATTCTGTTTAATTCTGTTTAAATTACACATATTCATAACTGTTTAATTTTCTTCTAGAAACGAATCACATTTTTGCTAAAAAATAATGTTTTGATACGTATAATAAAAAACTAACTAAATTACCAAAGCCATTAGAGACTACATTTAATGAAGGTAATTTGGTAACAACAATGAATTCAGGGTGGCAAATCGTTGAATAATGTAGAACATGGACCATCTCTGCCCATGTTTTAGTAACCACTGGCGTTTAGTGTACCATTGAATAATGTAGGGACAAAAGTACCCTTTGTTTTTGTTTTAGTGATCAAATGTACTTAAGTTGGCATATCAACAAATAAATTCGGAAAACACGAGATGGTTGATATGTTGTTGAAGAATAAATTAACACACCAAGGATCAAACAATGTTTTATTACTTAAACAATACTTGTTGTGTTCGTAGAATAGAACATTTTAGGAACTTAGGTTGTCTTTTTGAATGGTTTAAGTGTATGGTATTGGGAAGTCTTAATGTCAAGTTTTATTTTCCAAACCGACATCAAACTTAAAATTGTCGAGTATACGTTTTTTTATAATATGACAGATCTTTACAGTTATACAGTTGATAAGAAGAAAATAAATAGATAGGCACGTGTCGATGGTGGAACAAGTGAATCAGGATGTGCAACGCTCAGGAGTGTATGAATGACTAAAAAGTCAAGTGGGACTGTCAACCCACTGGCAATATTTATATATTTATATTGATAATCAGGAGATCAGAAAGAGACAGGTGCAGGCAGATCGACTGAGTGACAAGTGAATCTGGATATGTAACGATCGAGTGTGTATGAATGACCACATAATTGATTGATTGATGGTTACTTCTTTTAGTTGTCATTTAACCCACTTGCTCTGTTTATTCATTTATAAAGAGGGCCAGAAGAACATAAAGAGACAGGTGCTGGTCTACTGTGGAAAAGTTGAATCAGGGTGTGTTACGCTTGAGTGTGTATGAATGACTGATAAGCAAACAGACAGGCAGATAATTAAAATCAAATATGTTGATTTTAATTATCTATATATATATCAAAAGGTGTTGTACGTGTTTACGTTTCCCTGGTATAAAAGATTTTGTAAAGGTCATACTAAAAAAAGGTCACCAATAAAAGCAGGGAAAATTCAACTTAAATATTGAAAGTGCTAAAAAATATAATTCATGTTTATTAGTAGCATAAGCAGTAATATTATGTTTTTACAAGAACATTCAGAAAGGATTTTCATAGGACATAAACTATATTGCATAACAAATGTACAAACTTAACTAACTAACCTAAAATTCATCTTAAAGTTAATTATAGCTTCAATTTTATACATATTATATATTGAGGCTATCATTAAATAGAATTATTGTTAGTTATACATGTAGAACATGTTTTAATACAAATCATACTAAATTTGAGGTTGTTGGTGATAAATTCTGCAATTCATCGGTTTCGACAACATTTACATCCCTAAAGATAAATAATACTATTTAAATTTATATGTTTGTTCTATATGACAGGTAATATAATCTGTACTGGAAAAATATTTTACAGCTTATATATCAGATTTTAGGCCAAAAAATTATTGTATTTTGAAGAGCTTTTATAATTTACGACATTTATTAAAAAATCATGTTCTTTTTTTTAATAAACGTATTCTAACTTTTCTCCAAACTCCGTCCTTAATTTTTCTTACACTACACATGAACTATTGATACATTATACCTTATAATATTTTACTGTTTTAGTACAAATGTGCAAAAAATTCTTCTGCTGAGAGCGTTGACTGCACTTTCTTTTGGGAGGTTTTGACAAGTCACAGCTACCCTAAACTGCCATATTTAAAGAGCCCGGCTCTTCTAGCAAATCGGTGCAATAATTATGATAAAAATCCCCAAATAACTGAATGTAAATAATAATTATTACTAGAAATGTATAAATATATACATTAGCTATCATCTATTTTTAACTGTCATTCAGGAGTTCGCTGCAGCCATAAGTAATGAACCTCTATTTATTTTTTATCTGCGATTTAACTAAACTAATCCTATATGAAATTAAAATATAATGGAATTAAAAAATAATATATTGTGTAATATTTAGAACTAGAAACTAGTATAGCACCTACTTAATAGCAAATGCATTTTAAGTATAATACGCCCTTTTAAATAGAATAAACCCTTGAATTCAACCCTAACAAAACACACAATAGATTGCTACATAGTGAATTATATGTAATAAAATGCTCTAATACGATGACAAACGGTAAAATAAAAGATCAGCAGATGCGATATGTAAGAGAGATTTCCGGGTGTGGCTGGAAACATAAATCAACAATATAGTGGCCTGAATGAAACATGATTATGACTTTTTGTACTTCCCATTTTGTTATTGTACTTGGAAAGTGATTTATCAGTTGACTATTTGTAAAGAAGTTGGCCTCATTGTAGTTAAAGGCGTTACAAAACGGTAAACATAGAAGTTTTAATTATTTCATCACACTTACTGGAACAATTATACAATGTAGAGTAGTTGTATAATTGTTAGGTTAGGATAGGTTAAGTTCTTTGGTTAGGTTAGATTCTTTGGTAAGGTTCGGTTAGGTTAGGTTCTTTGGTTAGGCTGGTTGGTGGTTCTTATGAATAAAATGTTAAATAAAATGTGTAGTTTCAAATAAAGAACAGAAAACAATTTTTTTTTTTATTATCTCTTAAACAAAATTGAATACTGATATTAATAATATGATTTGAAATGTTATGATTAAATTTTTGTCACGTTAAATAATCATTATGTTACTATTAAACATGGAGACTACTACATAAGAAGTAGTCACTTTTAAAACTATAAATAGCATATGTCAATTACCGTTTGAGTTGATTCTCAAATAATAAAATTACACTAAAGATAACATGTGGAATTCGTGTAACATTTTGTTTTTAATTAAGATTCATCCAGATTTATAATTTTTACAAATAAAACCATTAGATATAGAGTACATTGAATACTATTATATATTAAAAAGTCTATGTATTATATGGGCACTATATATTAAACGGAGCAACACCAACTTTGTAGAACACTAAGTTATTGTGCCTCTTTACCTCCACAACAACGTAAAGTTAATAACAAAATAGATGCCCCCGCGGTGATAATAATTTATTTTATTAACTTCTTTTAGAACTTTCAGTTGGATAAAACTTCAAGACACGAGCAAAGAATTTGTCGTGCTTGTACGCTGAAAGGTGCAGACGCACATTAGTGTATAAAAGTAAATTTGTCAATACCGTCATTAAGAGGGGTGTATGTCACCCCATAACTTATTATAATAGCCGTATAGCCTCTTATACGTGGAAAGGAGAAGCATTTATTAAAAAAGGGATATAATTTTTATAATATATATATTTGAATCTATTTTTTACATATCAGTAACATAATGGTTTAGGCAACCTATTTTCAAGTTTACATTATAATGGTAGAATGGTATTTATTTAAAATATATAAATCATTACAACGGATTTTTGAACAGATCACTAGCATCCTAATGTTAAGACTATTTTAAAGTTCTATAGAAATATTTAAGCCTTTTAATCACTTAAGAAATAGTTTTTCTGTTTATAAATAAAATTATTGAACTGTAATAACTGTCACAATCAAAATTTATTATTCAATTATTTTAAAAAGTATCTATCTATTATGGAACCACAATATCTTATATACAGTCATTGAAAGTTTTAAATGATCATTTATAAAGGAAAAAAATTTCAAAACGTAGAAAAACGTGAATTTCGACTGTTGTCTTAACACTGACAAAGCTTATGTAAATACTCGCTTACATTTAGACTCTCTTTGATGTTATATCAGTTACGTGCGATGTATTTCGATCAAGTATTTCCAAATACTTCATAGTATGTTTACTACAGCTGGTTTAAAATTTACAAAAACTAATTAATTTCAATTGGTACATGACTGAACAAATGATATTAAGTTATCATTAATTAATTTGTTTACATTTATATGCATTGATTAATGCAGGTATAGTATTTATTATGATACAAAATATATAATTACAAATAATATTCTCAATTAAGTGGAAAAAACAAAAGGCTCGTACTAGAATCTACAGTTTCCGGTGACAACCGCGTCAAGGTACTATCTACAATATTTACAAGATGACCAGACGTTTCGCCCATACTGTGATGTGGCATCCTCAGTGGTTTCTCTGAATTCAGTCTCAGAGAAACCACAGAGGATGCCACATCACAGTATGGGCGAAACGTCTGGTCATCTTGTAAATATTGTAGATAGTACCTTGACGCGGTTGTCACCGGAAACTGTAGATTCTAGTTATGGCACCGGCCGCTTAAGCCTAGGTTCGAAAAAGGCTCATTCTTTTTAAAATTCTTTATTTTCTACTAGAATATATTGAATTGTTTCTATTAGACGTTAGTTGACAGTTAACGTGGCGACGACATGACGGGGTCACAAGGGTTGCATCAATATTGGTGAGATTGTTTGTTTCATCTGCAGATTCCCACGGGTAAATGTGTTTACTTTAGCCCTGATAAGAAAGACATCTGTTTTATCCCAAATATATGACAAACGTAACTATCAGAACTGTTCCTTGATTAGACGGTGGTTGATAGTTGCCTTATGGCAACGACGTGACGGGGTTACAAGGATGTCATCAATATTGGTGGGAGTGTTTGTTTCATCTGTAGATTCCCACGGGTAAATGTGTTTACTTTAGCCCTGATAAGAAATGCACCTGTTTTATCCCATATATATGACAAACATAATTATCAGAACTGTTCCTTGATTGGACATTGGTTGATAGTTGCCTTATGGTGACGACGTGACGGAGTTACAAGGATGTCATCGATATTGGCAGGATTGTTTGTTGTCATCTGTAGATTCCCACGGGTACTGTGGACCTGACAAAAAAGACATCTCTCATGTCCTATATTTCAAACTATCCTAACAATTAGTACTAACTTGTGTAGACTGGACATTTACACAAGTCATGTTATAAAAAGAAAATTACCTTTGCTTATACCAATTTAGATCCTACATGCAACGTACTACATGATTCCCGCTAACCAAACATTCCTGAATATTTAAAGACAATAATTACGCACAGTGCTGATAGGCATTCAGATACATCAACCATGCTGTATTCCACGTCAACGTTTTTAATATTGAGAGATAATTACGCTTATAATACAATGCATGATTAAAAGTTTATTGTTATTAAACATGAAATACTTATATTTTTTATTACTTTCTTTATTATCCCCGTAATAAAACGAAGCCTGTAGTTTATACATTAAATTCTACTTAGATTTTATTGGTATTGTGTGTTTTCTTTATTTTTCCTGTTATTAAAAATATTTTATTTACATTTAACACATCACAAGGATTACAAAAAGGCACCTGCAATTTGAATTTTTACCAATTGATAAATTTTTAATTTACTTCCTTCGTTGTAATTACAAAAGTTTTAAATAAATGCAAAATACGTTTTTTTGTTGTAGAATAGTTTAATGTAAAATAATTGTTGCTACTAAGGTATTTATTTAGTAATGTTAAATAAAATAGAACGGTGTTATCCTATTGACTAATTTTTTTCCTAAATATTATCTTCTTAATAAATACATATCTTCTTATTTTTATTTTCTATTTAGAGTAATAAACACATTATAACTATATCCATACAGTGGACGGTGGTGATGAGGTTCACAAAATGTTAAAGTGTTGTAATAGTATTCCTCAGTTATGTTAAGTGCTTTCTTATAATGTGTAATATTTTATTATTCTTTATATTTAACGGTAATTGGGTTTAAAAATTGTGAAAAATATTGCTAAATACTATTTTAATTGTTATCTTTTAGGCTTTTATGATATAAGCACAAACTCATTCAATAGTATTAAAATCATTCAATGTATACTTGTTACATTTGCCTTGAACATTTAAAAAAATATATTATATATTGTACGATTTGCATATGTTCCAACTATTTATGTGTACAAATCCCTTCAAATGATGATGAAAACAAAAAGTGTTTACTATTTTAATAAAAACAAGTTTTATAGTTTTCCTTTGAAAGAAAAAAGTCCATATGTAATTTATTTCTATATAATAACAAGGGTTAAATGGTTAAATAAAATTTTCTGAAAATGAAAGGATCCGTGGTGTATTGTTTAGTAATTGGACAATACACTTGCCCTCTCTGTGGAAACAAAGGCTGACTTTTAGTTACACAATATATTAAAAACGTATGTTATTGTATAAACTAAAATGTAAAGCATACAAAAGAGCACTGATGTGTATTATTTCAAAACTAAATATTTAATTAATGTGTGTTATTGCATATTGGAGCCATAGGTCTTTTGCATTGTCCCTCAGCTTGTGATAGGCCCAGTACTTTGGTTTAAAAATGTTTTGCAACTATATCCCTAAATTACTTTATTGTGAAAGTTCTTCTTAGTGGTTCATGATAAAACTAAACCTAAATGAGATTCATGATAAAATACAGATCATAATGTACCATAAACCTAACCTAAACTCTTAATCCTATACATTGTTAAGAACTATTTATTGCTATTGTAAACATTTACGAATTAATATTATGAATATTTCAGCCTCGTTAAGCAATATGAATAAATGTCCATCTGAAAATAAACATATCCTATATTTTATGGAGAAAATAAACATATCCTATATGTTATGGAGAAAATAAACATATCCTATATGTTATGGAGAAAATAAACATATCCTATATGTTATGGAGAAAATAAACATATCCTATATGTTATGGAGAAAATAAACATATGCTATATGTTATGGAGAAAATAAACATATCCTATATGTTATGGAGAAAATAAAAATATCCTATATGTTATGGAGAAAATAAAAATATCCTATATGTTATGGAGAAAATAAACATATCCTATATGTTATGGAGAAAATAAACATATCCTATATGTTATGGAGAAAATAAACATATCCTATATGTTATGGAGAAAATAAACATATCCTATATGTTATAGATAAAATTGTATAATTTTACCAGCAAAAAAGTTGCAATTGAGTATCTTGAACATACAAGCTTCGGATATTTTGCTAATGTGATTACTATCAATCTATATATCGTGGGTGTTTTAAAATAAAAATGTTATTTCTTATAAACCATTCTTCTGAGCAAAAATAAAAATCCACTACATAAAATAACCTTTTATTAGACCAGGTGTTTTTAATAGTTTGATATATATACAAGGACATAATATTAGGTTTTTTGTTAATAATTAATAATCAATTATTTAAAACCAATGCTTGTTGTTTAAGAGAAAATTTACTAGATAATATTTGTTCAAATTAAAATGTATTAAAATTAAGTTACGAAGTAGATTGTTCACTAAAGTATTCTTTGTCAATGGTTAAAACTAATAGAATAAAATGTCCACTGACACTAAATCTAAACTATTCAAACACATTTATACCGTTAAAACTGACATTAGTATAAGAATCAAAGAACTTTAATTTCTGAATACCTGTCTATGCTAAAGAAGTCTATTAATTACAAACCTGCTCTCACTATAGTCCCATTTCTATCTACTTACTAATTTTTGTGCATATCTTACAGTTTAATAACTATCAGAATATCTCTACGATTGGAGGGGTTTGATACTCATTAAATAACTACCCCTATATTGGAAGACGTTTTCCTACACTTATGCCACGACGAAAGTACAGTTTATTATATTTTAACTCTATTAGTAGCTTTTAAAATATGCCTATATTAAACTGTGACATCGTCAGATATGAAACGTTAAGACTTGGGAATTTAATGACAAATGTGATAAATTATATAAGTTTATGATGAGTGTATAGTCTAGTTATTAAGTTGAGAACTAATGATCAAAAATCGACGTTTAGCCCATAAGGCAGGAAAACTAAGCAACCTAAAACTATACTTGGAGTGTGAAACAAATAGTATTAGTATATTTATTAGGTAATTGATAAGCATTCTCTCCCCTACCGACAGTCGGATGATGACAATCACCAAGCATTGACACCCTTGACTTCTATAATAGTTATCAAATATATTGAAACCATTGAGTGGGCACCATGGTACGAATTATGTTACCAAGTGATATACCTGTCGCCTAAAATATCTAAAACACTTGTCCCCACATAGATCAGTTACAGTAATGCAACACTAGTGCCGACCTAGATTGCTATAGAATATACAGTAATTTTAGAATTGTTTCTTGATAATACATTAAATTATGATTGATTTTAATTCAATACTAGAACAATCCCTACTGATTACTTGTCGGTACCATTTCCAGAAATCTATTTATCAATTCGATAAGTTTAGTGATTTAGGTTATGTAAGTAAAGCGTAAGGGTCGGTCTTGGGACTGCTTCTTTTTATGATCTATAACAATTTAGCGTTAGAAATTTATCTCAACAATCTAATAAAGCATATTCTATTCTATAAGTCAATGAGACCTATGTTTTACATATGCCTCTAACATCAGAATTAATGTATAAAGAGATTGACATACACATTTTGTTAACACCTAGGCCAATTTTGTGCTTATAACTAATATGCATTACTAAATAAATATTAAAAAAAAAACCTTTTCATAACGATAAAATATTGGGCATTTTCTCCTCATTTTTAAAACTTATACAAAATACAATTTTATTTTTCATGTACGCTTTTTTTTGGGATAGTTATTTTGGGCGTAAACGTGTACCTAGGGCACAAAACCTCCACTGAACGTGAATTAACGAGTAGTTTGGTAAAAAAAAAAAAAAAAATACCCTTGCACTGCAATTTTTTTTATTTATTTATTTATTTATTTTTTTTTTTTTTTGCAAGGGTTCCACATGATTTCATGACTCTTGGATTCGGATGGCAATGGGTAAAAAGGTATAATAGAGATTCACTATTATAAGTGTTTTAAAATCATCATGGCCTACACATTAGATTTACTGCTAACATAACATTCTAAATCGTTATTGTCATCAATATAAATATCATGTTTTTCAAATGTGTCTCTGTGAGACAATGCAAGATTATTAAAATATGCAGTATATGGTAACACGAGTCACTAATAATAATTGGGCTACTATTGATATTTTTAGGTGAGTAATTTGTTAAAAAAAGTTTTATTTATTTAAATTTATAAACAAATAATCGTTACTTTTTATTTGGACTAATAATATATCATTGAAACATTTTAATTAAGTTCACTAATAACTTTATATACAATTAATAATAAAAGTAATTATTGTTCATACGTCACAACATTGGCGTTCCTGAACGATAAACCCATTCCCTTAAATTACAAGAAGTGGTGAATTGAAGTGGAGGTATTAAAGAGCTTTTGTGCTGCCAACTTGTGAAACCCACACTTCGAAAACCACTCATCGAACAGATGTTTTAAACATAAAGTAATTGCTTTTAGTTTTTGTCGTTATTAGTCAGAAGTAAACATAAGGCCTTGTGTTTTCGATATCATTTATGAAGTACGACAAGAGTGAATTAAATTCTGTAATTATGATTGTAGAAAATTTAGTATACATTGCATTTGTTATTTATATATAAATTACCACTATTTTAAGTCTATATTTTGGTTTATAAATAAGTAAGTTAAAAAGAACATATTTCAACTATTATTACTATTCTCGATTATTTTTAATTATGAAAATAAAACGACCGTTTACATGGACCATAGGCATGTATGCTTACTTTATTCAACAAATGAAGTACATACATTACCTTTGAAGCCTCCCGTATATCCATACAAGTACAGTGATATAAAATAAATCCACAGAATAGAGATACCCTTCAATTGCATGCCACGTTTTAGCAGTATTACATTATAATGACTTAAATGAAAATAAATTATCTATATATTAGTATATTGGAGATATTTATCCGATAATAGTTTCACTCTAAGAGCAATGTAAAATTAGCATGTAACAAGTATTAATGGCAGTTAAGTGCACCAATCAGTTGAAGTGCTCATGTGCCACGCTGAATGGTAGAAATGTGTCTAAATATAACGGTAGAAACTCCAAGGATTAAAACTTTACCACTCTCTAAGCCGGGAAAATTAAATTTACTGAGACACTGATTTATTTAACAGCATAATTACACTGACAATATGATATTGTCTCCTTTTTAAGAAAATTCACTGGTATCATTTTATATTTGTTATTATTTAACATGTATACAAAGACAGTTTGTAAAAACATCCTCCAACATATAGTTTAGAATTTAAGTGACCAAACCACTAACCTCCTAAATAATCTTGAAGTAGGTAAGAAATAATCTTTACCTACAGTATTTCAGTCAGTACGTAGTTGAGATTTATATTAATATGTAATAGAGCTTTTTATATTTTTAAAACGTAGAGATTTTAGGAATTAGAATAAGTATGTTTATATATATATATATTTAAACAGTTTTTAAATATTCAAAAATAATTTATATTTAAACAGTTCATATATTTAAGAATTAGAGGCCAATATTTTAGGTGCTGATTGGAAATAATTCTAATCAGTGCAAATAGAGTAGTTCTGATACTAACCAAGATAAAGTGCTATTTAGAATTACCACTTATAAATAACCTAATATCCAGATTAGCAAAGTTGCCTATAGCCTCATATGGAATCCTAACCACATGTATTGGTCTACTTTTTCATTTTATAAGGTATTTTCACGGCTTTCTCCTGTGAACGTATTTTGCATACTATATAAAAAAAGAAATAAACACTTTTTTAAATTACAGGCACACATAAACCGATGGTATGTGGTGTGTAGACAGCAGAAGCGTGACGGAATATATCTCCCACCACATTTAATCACTGCTAGCGTTCTTAATTATCCGTTTACGTTCAGCAACGATTTATGTCAGATCTGATGTTAAATATTTTTAACTAATTTTTTTTCATTTATTTTTGTGATCCAACAATTATATTAGATGCATAACAAATTACAATTCACATATTTACCTAACTATAATGCAAAAATTATAAATATTATAAAAATATGTTTTTGTTAATTTTACATTGAATAAAATAGCCGATATAAAGTTTTATTATATTGAATACCATTTTATTAATAATATTTATTCAATATGTAAGCTGTGCATGTTGTATGTGTAGTCACTCTTCTTTATATTACATATATATGCAATGTAAGTCAAGAAATTAGCATACAAAACAATGTATAAATAATAAATAACAGTATTTTAATCAATTTATTAAAAATATATATTTACAAATAGCATTATAATCATAAAAATTAAATTCATTTATTCATAAATATTGCATTCACTGGACTGTTTAAACAATGGTCATATAATTGAGGGTCGTGGTGATCAGTCATTATAAAATGGTTTGGACTGTGCGTGAGAAGATTAATATCACTGAGTTAAATATTTCGTTTAGACCAATTATATAAAATGCATCAAGCTATCCCCCTTAATGAGACTTATTTTACCCATTATATTCATAAATATACTTGAATTAAAGTACTACTCATGCAATTTTAATCATTTTACTTAAAACTTCTAATTTAACACTGACGAACAATCATCCTAAAAGCCAATTATAGTAAATAGTATATCATTTTGAATGATGCAACATTTCTGAAGAAGGTCTAAAATGCTACAAACTGGTTGAAAAGAAAATTAAATTTTACAGAATTTCCAAAATATATATCTCCTAATTTAACATTTTTGGATTCTTATCTAAAGTATTTGCAATTTTCATGCATTGAATACGTTAGAAAATTACATAACATGCAGTAACAAACATTACCAAAACCCTTAGTTTATTCATCACTACGAGAGACACAAAAAGATAATTTGATTTAAATCCTTTTTATTACCTCAGGGGGAGGTTTTTCAGTAAATATTTCCTGGTAATTATTTTTGTTTTTATCGACCCGTTCAATTCACTAAACAGAATTTTCTTTTAGCAGAGATATGTTTAAAGCCCCATAATATTTAAAAATATTGTCAATATTTAAAAATTATTAAATATATGACAGTTAAATTGTGTGTTTACAAATTAGTACTGGTGTTATATAATAAGGGGTATTAAACTTTATTAGAAATATTGGTTTCTTTTATTTTCTATTACAATTTATTGGTACAAATTACTAATTACAATTCTATGACAATATATACGTGATATAAGAATTACTTCTATTTGTCGGTTAATAATTTTGCTTGTTTATCAAATTGATACAATCTCAGGTTCATAGCAATTATTTTAATTATTCCTTTTAACGTTATTTAAAGTTGCGTTTTAAAATTGAATACAGTTCTTAAATAAATTTTCTAATGAATGCTAAGTTTCATATAATTAATGTTGTATATTGATTGTAAAATTAAATTTTAAAAGCAATAACAATTTAGAACTACCTAAACTAGTGATCCACATTACAACGAATCATTTTAACATCATGTTTGAATGTTACTATAAAAGTAATTTTTTATAAATTCGTATGTATTGTTCATAAATTTAGATACTATCAACGTGTGGCTATATTGACTAACTCTGCAGTAAATTTTAGAACCTTATATTATATTTTATTTTAGAATATATTCTTGGGATCAATAGAAATAAAGTATTTTATTTCAATTGTTTTATTCCGAAATATATAATTTGTGATAACAGTTAACTGTTTAATAATAAATTTAATACTTATGATTAAGTATAATAGTATAGTTCCCTTTAGAGGTTCAATATTAATTGTCTAATTAGAGTCTTGGTTTTTCTAGTTATATATTATACTACACGTTAATCATTAATACATTAAGTTCCAAATATAGATGATAATCATATGAAGGAGTTTTAAATAAGTAAGGAGTTCTTTTCATGATAAGTTGACAAATATATTATGTATCAAAAACTCACTTTAAAAAAAATTTTAAGTCTTAATTAGCTTAATCGAAGTTATCTTAACTCAATTTGATTATACCAGTGCCATTTATTAACACCCTCTCGTAAAAAAATAGTTATAGTGAAAATATTAATAATTTAATACATATTATTATTAGTAAATATGATAGTATGTTTGAACGAAATGTCTTTGATAAACTTACTATTTATTTAATCAATTTTTCAAAAAAATCAATCCCAATACATTTAAAATGAACTGAGCAGTAAATTCTAAGTTATAAAAGCACACAATTAATGGGGAACTTTGACCCTCCAGAACGAACAATGGAACACTGTATATTTCTTCTCATGGAAACAAAGGAGCGTTTCTTCTGGAACAATAAAATACGATTGGGGTTTTAAATCAATGCGTTCTAAGCCCAACAAATATATTATTTAAGAATTTAGGAATCGGAAATTAAGCTAGACTTGCTGTATTACTTAAACGTAATAAAATATTAGTTTGCTGGCTTTATTGTCAGGTAAAACCTTAAAATACAACATTAGTTATGACTTCAACGATTTTGATGCAATTTTAAATTCCATACTAATAAATGAAATTTTTGCACACGGAAAAATAGTTATTTATCTTATTTTAACAAAATAATTGAGTTCGATTTTCATGATAAATCGCTCCGTGATGATTGCTTATATAATACTGAAGTAACAAATAATTGTTTTAGAAATTGAAAAAATATGTACCAATCAACTCGTTATGATGAACCTATAAGTTATAGCACAACGTATTTATTAAAAATAAGTATTTGTATAGTAATAAATGCTAGTAATTAGTATTACTAATAAATATTTATGTGATAATAAATTAAACACTTTATACAAAAACACGAGACACATATTTATTTACTCTTTCTTAGATAGACTTTATTTTTCTACATATACTAAAGTAAACCTTAGCAAAATAAACAACATAACGATTTAATATGTTAATTTAATACTCGAAATAAATGTACACTCACCATTCTGAAACATAGAATATCATTTTTCGAGAGACACTTAACATACACAGGAACTAAAATCTTTAACGCCTTGCCTGTATCAATAAGGGGGACACTTGTGCCACGTCGTTCGAACGGAGAGTTAGAGACTATCTTCTGGACGGGACCGTATATGGCGTTCGGGATTATTGTCAGTTTTATATTCATAACTAGGTAAATGTATACTTTTGGAGAGGCCGTAGCCAAGGGTCTAAAGTTGTGGTTTTTATCTGTGGTTTGATTCCCAGTAAAATATATCACAAATTATCTGTTGGTTTCATAGGCCGTAACATATATCACACTTGTGCCACTCTCGAGGTTGGTCCTCTGAGCTTTGTCCGAAAAACAAAATGGGCTAGTCTAAGAGGGTGACTAGCACTGTAGTAAATGTTGCCTATTTGAGATTATATATATATATAAAAATACCATTTGAAATATTATTAAAACCTTGTAACAAATTTAAATATTTAGCCATTATTATAGTTTACATTTTTGTCATAAAAACTAAAATAGTAATTATATTTTATGTAAGTAATCTATTATAATTGATGAATTATTTTTTTAATTTTTAAGCTTAATTCAAATAATTTACACTATTATAATAAACTATTGTTCCAAAAAATAGATTTACATTATACGAGTATTATACAAACATGTTATAACATGAAACGAACGAAATATATTATATTTTATTAAATATAATTGCTCATGCCACTAATAACTAAACTGTATTTTTTAAGTTTTATATTGATACATAATAATCGTATTCACAAAACCCTTCTAAATCATATTTTTCTACGTTTCAAAATTAATTTTATAATAACTGATTAAATTAAGTTAAGTACTTTTTTCATTACTTCTAATATATTTATTAATAAGCAGTTCCTTCTAAAATATATCAAGTACGAGATCATAATTAGAGCCTCACACCGTATAGTTTATTACAAACAAGCCTAAAATAAAAATTATTGAACTCCAACCAAACGTCTAACTACAAAGAAAACCAAATTATCTAAAAATAAACTTCAATCTTTATTTTACAAAATATAACATAAAAACCAATAATTAGGGTTGTCCCTGTATTTGGCTTTGTTATATTTGTTTAGAAAGTAACACACAGCCACAAAAGAAATATGGGAAATTTACAATGGAAACAAAAGTACTTTAATGTAACAAAGAATCATACTGTATAAAAAAAAAGATAACTTAACTTTTTAACGTCAGAGCATAAATCCAAGTTATTCTTTCAGAACATTATTCATTTATTTATTTTTACGATGCTTTATTAGAGCTTTACGGCAAATTACAAAAAATCATTAAGAACTAATAATATTTAATAATAGTATGCAACTATTGTATAATTTTAAAGTACAAATAAACGTCACATAACACAAATTTATAACAATATAAGCACAAAATGCGCAAATATTATAGTGATCGATTTCAGTTTACCACGCTCATCTTCTTCAGACCAGAGGGTTTAACAAAAGAATGGAAAATGTGTAATCAACAACTCAATTTATAGGTTTACGACCACGTGTTCCTATTGACTGGAAATATCAAAATGGCGGCTGATGTGATATTATTGGCTAATTCCTATTGGCTGTTACTTCTGTTATCTTAATCACTGAAAATAAATTATTAAAAACTATTTCGGAATCAAAATTAACCTATTCATTAGTTTATCTCGATCCTTACGTGTTTCCTTTAATATATATAACTTTTCCCAAGCATTCATAATCCTACCCTTATTACAAATTGTTAGAATATCTACATTTTCATCCATTTTATTTAACTCTGTGAACAATTTAGAAGATGGTGTCCTATCGTTTATCGTCTCACACTTTATTTTCTAGGCTCAATCATTTTATTATTTTCGCAACAACAATTTAAACTACTAATCACTGAATAAATTTCCTTGAATGTCCACAAGAATATTCATATTTACAATATAAATATCGAGATATTTTCTTCATTTCTTAAAACTATTATATATTCATTACTTTATTTGATGAATTAATTTCAATATATTCCTTTATGGTATTGATTAAAAAAAAAGATTCTTCATTCCACACAAGTTTAGTATTGTCTGTTTATGTTAATATTTATTATAATTAAAAAGTTTTAGCCTACAAAGGCATTCAGTACAAAAACCAACCACAATCAAGATAATACTATGGAATATTTATATTTCATAACACGAATAATAATTTGTAAGTATTGTACTTGTAACAATAATAGGCTACAGTTGTATAAATTTGAAATAGGGACATTGTCAGTCCAACATATTGTTGTCGTTGAAACAGCAATAGATGCAACCCTTTAATCAAGCTCAGTTACCCAAGTATCGAGAACAGCTGTTCGGCTTAGTTAGTACTTGTAACAATAATAGGCTACAGTTGTATAAATTTGATATAGGGACATTGTCAGTCCAACATATTGTTGTCGTTGAAACAGCAATAGATGCAACCCTTTAATCAAGCTCAGTTACCCAAGTATCGAGAACAGCTGTTCAGCTTAGTTAGTACTCGGTAATTAGCGAAGTATTAATTAAACGGCTGCATGTCCTGTGTCTATGTACTTATCTAAGAGTTGGTAATAGATTATTTGGAATAGGTTTCACCTAGTTTAAGTTTAATTCGAGATTTATGTAAAAAGGCTACTGTTGGATTAAAATTGTATTTATAATTTTAGAAATATGTAATATACAGAGTGCCATTAAAAATGTGTCCTGGCCAAAAAAACGTTGGATTGTAACCTAATTTTTGGCAACAAATTAAGAGCATTTTAATAGTATCCACTTCCGTTTAGTTTCTATATTTATCTGATGTTTTTTCTAAAAAAAGTAACTAACAAACAATTTGACCAACTAACTTAAAGGTTGCCACACATATGTAAATCGATATTATTTAACAGCAAGCAAATACACATCCTTAGCCATTTCTTAATAGTGAATATTTAAAATTTTAAAACAATTTTTGTTTACAAGATGTTTGAAGTTAACTAAGGATAACTAAATTAATATTTATTTGCTGTTAATTAATGTTGACACTAAACAGTATTCATACTTTAAGTAAGTCGGTCAAACCATTCATGACTTAGGCTATACATATTCTAGTCAAACCCAAGCAAGACATATACACTATAAACGGAGTGAAATTCGAAAAAATTTTTATTTGTACTATGATTTTTTATTTAACTTAGGTGTTTAATCCATAAATGAACATTAAGGGCACCTTTTTTTCTTAAAAAAGACAGCCTGCATAAGACGTATATATATAATACTGTGTTAAAGAATTATGCACACATTAACACTTTCAATAAACTCATAATATAAAACCTAAATGTGCGTACAATATGTTTTGTAAGCAGGAGGAAATTAGGTTTTAGATTTATTAATTCATTACGCAATTTTCGACCCAAAGTACTTTTGTTTTTACGTATAAGATATTTCTAATTCTTAATTTATGTGAAATTATTTAATATTATACATTATTGTGGTTTTATATGTCAAGTAGATTAAATTAAAATAAAATCCATCTACAATAAATTTGGCTGTAATTTGTTTTATTTAAGAATAAAAACACAATTTGAAACATGTCAATCCATAAATACACTTAGACTAATATACTAATGTTAGAGTAAATTAAATGTATTGTATATCAATATTTTGCAAGTATTACTTCCACCACACATCTAAATGGCTTGGTACTACTTTCAGAGAGCAAGAGGAAATACACGCGAATGAAGAATGTCTGAGGAAGACGAATGCTCACAACGTTGTCTAGATGCACCCGTCATTGCGACATGTAATGGGGTTACTGTAATATACCTTTAGATACTGATAAATTACTTGTAGAACACTGTCTAGAACAGCAAGAGGAAATACAAGGAAATGAAGAATGTCTGAGGAAGATGAATGCTCACAACGTTGGCTAGATGCACCCATCATTGCGACATGTAATGGGGTTACTGTAATATACCTTTAAGATACTGATGAATTACTTGTAGAACACTGTCTAGAACAGCAAGAGGAAATACAAGGAAATGATGAATGTCTGAGGAAGATGAATGCTCACAACGTTGACTAGATGCAGCCATCATTGTGACATATAAAGGGGTTACTGTAATATACCTTTAAGATAATGATGAATTACTTGTAGAACACTGTCTAGAACAGCAAGAGGAAATACAAGGAAATGAAGAATGTCTGAGGAAGATGAATGCTCACAACGTTGGCTAGATGCACCCATCATTGCGACATGTAATGGGGTAACTGTAATATACCTTTAAGATAATGATGAATTACTTGTAGAACAATGTCTAGAACAGCAAGAGGAAATACAAGGAAATGAAGAATGTCTGAGGAAGATGAATGCTCACAACGTTGACTAGATGCAGCCATCATTGCGACATGTAAAGGGGTAACTGTAATATACCTTTAAGATAATGATGAATTACTTGTAGAACACTGTCTAGAACAGCAAGAGGAAATACAAGGAAATGAAGAATGTCTGAGGAAGATGAATGCTCACAACGTTGGCTAGATGCACCCATCATTGCGACATGTAATGGGGTAACTGTAATATACCTTTAAGATAATGATGAATTACTTGTAGAACACTGTCTAGAACAGCAAGAGGAAATACAAGGAAATGAAGAATGTCTGAGGAAGATGAATGCTCACATTAACTAAATCTACCTGACATTGGGTCCTGTAAAGGTGTTTACCGTATTACCTTAAATATACTTATGGGGAAAACATTTAGTTAACCCATATTTGATTGAATTCTCTTTCTATATTATTTCATAATTGTTAGTTTTTTGGCTTATAGTAGTTTCAAAATGACAAATATACTCATTGACACCATGCAATAGAAAATTTATTTATATATACAATTGATATTTAAGGTTAATTTTATAATACAAAATATTCTACCTTTAAACCAATTATTTATGCCAGCATTACTAATAAAAGACACTTTTAGAATATGTATGTAGTTGAAATCAAAGAACTAATAGAAGATGAGACCCCAATTTTATATTAACTACTACAACTCTTTTGTGAGGAAGACAACACTTAAAATTGTACTTAGTCAAACCCTAATTTTAAAAATTAATAGTGACATAACTATTATAGTTTAAGATATTATTTAACATTTCAATGACTTAGGTTTTCATTATATGTATTTTTTACGAAATCCACAAAAAATGCGTGTGTATACAGTATATATAGCAAGCATATATATATATATATATAGCAAGGTTTAGCTTAAAGTACGTGCTAATCTACGTATATAATATAAAACGCAAGGTATCTCCTAAATTGGCTTATTAAAATTTTACTTTTATGTATTGTTTGAATTATTTGAATGCTATTTTATTTTGTAAATAATATTAAGATTTATCTAAACTATTAACTGCAACATTGTGGCTAAAATAAGGCAACTACAACTATATAGTACGTTTTTTATTTCTCTTCCCACCAATTTGAGTCTTCCGATGGGAAACGGTACTGCACTGCCACAATGATTGCTTCTAACCACGCTATAATCTCTTTCTGGGACGTTTTCTCCAAACCAATGCTTCTTAAAGACTTTGCTTATTGCTTTTATGTGTACCTTGTGCTTCATGCAGGCGTTTTTACGTAGATCTAATTATTCTAGTTTAGGAAACCATTTAAGTATTAGATACTGCTTGTATGTGTCTTAGAACAAGACGGTAGTGTCACTATATAACTATCTGTAATTTCATCTTTGGTGTCCCAGAAGACTTTTAAGACCAATAACAAAGATTACAACAACCCTCCTTGAGTTGACTTAGATGTTACAAAGATTATTTCAACCAGCTCTTCAGGATAAGTGTCATGTGCAGGTGTCTGAGATTGTGTTCTTATGGCAAGTTAGTGGAACTGTTTATTTCATAAGTGTCTCTATAGTGTAGTCACGTAACTAGAGAGCAAGCACTCGTAAAACAGCGTTGATTGATTCACAGTGCAGGATCTTCATTCACTTACATAATACTAAAGTACTACGCTGGCTTATAGATTACACTTATGGTCTTAGGCTTGCTAGGTTCTTGACTTTCAACATAACACCTTAGGCTTCTAGTCTTCTTTTAAGTTATGATATGCAGTGTCAAACTTCTTCCTGATAAATTTAAGAGGTCCATGAAGAGGCAGGAATGACTCAAGTTGTACAAAATCAAAAACCCATATTTTTCAGTATAATCGTTATAAAAATATGCCTTTATTAACTGACAATAAATCTTTAAATATAACTAAGAACTACTTAGTAATTTACGATCAAGAGCTGGGAATAAATCTTTGGCAGTAATTATTCGTGATTATAAAATAGATAATTTTTCGAATAAAGTTATAACCACACCAGTATAAGAAAATAATTCAAAAACGGCGCAGATAAGTTTTCAAATATAACAACAAAATTGATTGCAGATTGTTGTCTTGTAAGGTACCATCAGAAAGTTTCTTCAATCCCACGCTGTGGAGTTCGTGCTTATGAGCTACTGACAAAACCATTAAGGAGCTAAAACGACCTCACCGTTATCTTGTAGTTTATCTGAAAAACAGTTTGTCACTTGGTTTGATAGGACAGGTTTCGCAAAAAAGGACTTTAATAATGAATGTGGTTTTAAACAATATGCATTGACTTTGAACATGTTACTTACAAAAAAATTATGTACGAATATTTGGCTAAAATGTATTTAGTAAAGAAATAAATATAGTTTATTTATGTATTATAGTGTTCTTTTAACATTAATATTATATACAATGGTATATTGAGCAGTTCACGTAATATCTCGTTTGTTAATTAAACACATTTTTACTTAGTTTATAAAATGAAATTAACCTAAAAATTATTTTAGTATTTAATGTACTTAATTTTACCTCTTCTTTACAATCCAAAATTTTATGTTTTATTAAAATGTACTGATTGTTTATAATGTTGGTTATTTCTTTTCGTTCTGCATACACATACAAGAAAATAAAAAAAAAAAATTTGAACTGCATACAACGAGATATATTCTGAAATAAAATAAAAAATTCCCTTTTTTATTAAAAATGCGTAATTAGCATAGTAATATTTTGTTATAAATACAGTATAAATAGGCGTCTCAGAATAAAAATGTCACAATAAATGCAATATAAGTACAAAATGTACAAATGGTATAGTGACCGATTTCGGTTAGCAGCGTTTACCTTTCTCAGACCAGAGGGATTCTTATAATGGAGGGCGTGATTCCTTTGTGAGAATTCCTCTGATCTGAGAAAGGTAAACGTTGTTAACCGAAATCGGTCACCAATTTTTGGTACTTATATTCTAATACATTTGAGTTTTGTAATGTTCCCTTTTATATATTTTTTATTTAGTATTATTAGGCCGATATTTTTAATTAAAAAAAGGTTTAACCCAAAATAAAAAACCCAAATATAAAATATTTACATAAAATAACAAGTCCATATTTCTAATATTTATTAGATTTTAGCAACAAAGACCAGCAAAACAAACTTCCTTTCAATTAAGATGCATGCGTTGTTTGTTAGTGAATGGGCAGTTGATTTAATCTTTTACATGAAACTCAAATTAGAAAACGTTTGTTTTACATATGTATTATTATATTTTTTTTTTATTTCTACTCGTATATAAACATTTATTTACATAAAACTTTCAATACTATCACATTTAGAATAATTGTAATAATAAATGTATGTTTAAATATTAAACTAAAGTAGGAAAAAGGTACACAGTTCAAATTACACAAATAATGTTAGATAAATAAAACACTGAAATGTTTACATGAGGAAGTATTTTATACTTTGATTTGTTTTATATATATATATATATATATATATATATATATATATATATATATATATACATGATTTTCTTTAAGAAAAATAGAATTACTTACTAATATTGTAGTATTAACAATTATAACAATAAGTATACAGAATTATATTTCGTATGGTGTTTTTTTTCTGACAACGGAAAAGAAAAATAGTGTATTTTACTTAAATACGATTCGAGGTAGATTTCAGTGACTGAGTTTCCCCGATGAGTACTAAATTATTAACAAAATAAATTTTAAATTTAATTATTTTATACTACAAATAATATAAAATTTAGACACGTTCTGATTGTAGTAAATTAAGCGCCAACATTGTTAATTAAACATATTTATGGAATTATCCTTTTCAGTATTTTAAATAAAATATTTATTAGTACTGTATAAAATATATTCACATATCTTATTTATTATTATCAGTTATTTATCATTATCTTATATTATCTTATTCATCATTACTATTGGATTATCAGTATTGTCATTGCTATAATATGTAAATCGACTCTAAACATTAAACTAAAACATGCCTAATAATTTTAAAATTATACAAAAATACATTAAAATATGTTAATAATTTCAGACTTTAGTTTATTAACAAATATAAATTCAGTCTACTAGTTTACCAACAATTCGTACGACTAAAACGATAGTACTTGATAGTATTAAAAATTATAAACAAAATTAAATCCAGGATAAAAGAGCTTAAGTAATTAAGTTTGTTCAAAAAATACATAAGGTGTGTGAAGGCTACTTTTCCGCTTTACGCTGCATTTAACGAACATTTTTCTCCTTATTTGTTTCAGTTTCACCCAACCGACTTTATGATTTTTTGTGATCCCGAAAAGTTTATTTATACTACTATGGTGATAAAATAAATCTTGTACCACACTTTATGACTTACATAATATAAATGAGCCTTTTTCTTAACGAATGGACTATAATGGGACACTCGAGAAGATGTAGAAATATATACCTATTGGAAATATAAGTGTTAAATGGCGCTCAGTCATTCATGTAATTGGAGAATCAAGGCATTTTATAAATCATAACAACAAAAAACATTATTACTTATAATATTTTTGAAAGTCATATACAGATTAAAAAAGATATATAACAATCATGTTTTAAATATGTAATGTAACGCAGTGAACAATGCTTTACATGCTGTTAGGAGAATGTTATAAAGACATATAATTATGGCCATATAATGTAATATGATAATACTTTTCACTGTTATAAACGTGTAGCTAGGTTTAAGAGCTCTTATGAGGAAACAAAAGAGCAAATTCGTGCAACCGCTGTAACTTTTAGGACTACTGCAATATATATACCACTGAAACTTATTTTTGGAGAAATATCTCGCATGAGCTGATTATGATCCTTTTTTGTATTTTCGAAATATAAATGATAGTATTCGGTGGCATATATGATTTTCATTATTTAATCTATTTCAACAGATTATATATTGATGTAAATACTGTGTTAAATAGGTATTTATTTTTCATTTGATGTTTTTCCTGTTGTTTTTTGTTTAAAGTTATGATGGTTGATAGTTTTTTTTTGTTTGTTTGTTCGATGTTTAGTTTAATTCTGTCTATATTATTCTAAGTACATATGACCAATTTTGTGTATATTATATTTTATATATTTAGCTATTTGTCTCAAATATAAAAATGTTTAGTCTACTTTTATACTATTACTTCTGTATATATGTAAATATATCATTATTACTATTTAAGCAGATGCCACAGTGAGCCATTTTTATCTGTTAATTATGTAAATGGACTGGACTCATCAACCACATCTACTGGAAAAATGTGGTTGACTAATTCCGACAGTTGTAATTTTTTGTTCACAATTATGTATTATTTGAAGGAATAAATCATTATTTCATTATTATTTCATATAGTAATTATAGAAAAGAGATTGATAGTTTAGCAATTATGAGAATTTTCATAAGTCTTATTATACTCTGATAATATTAGTTATTTTCATAGAGTATATTTATGTATTTATTTTAAATGTATTTTCTTCTCTACCTGTAAAATCTAAAAACTGTTTTTAAATTACTCCTTACTCCTTAACTACTATAACAATATTAATTCACGTAACAGATAAAACAACAAAGGCTAGACTTTGTCAACAGATAAAACAACAAAGACTAGACTTTGTCAACAGATAAAACAACAAAGAATAGACTTTTTCAACAGATAAAACAACAAAGACTAGACTTTTTCAACAGATAAAACAGCAAAGACTTTGTCAACAGATAAAACAACAAAGACTAGACTTTGTCAACAGATAAAACAGCAAAGACTAGACTTTGTCAACTACATAATCCTCAGATTAAGAATATAATTTGAAAACAGGAATATAAAAGAAAAATCCCTAAATGGATATGTTAGTCTTACAGATATCAAATATATATATTTTTCATATTATATTTTTTAAAATTTCTTTACATACTCGTTCCATTTTAAAGGCCGTTACATATCTGCCATGACAAGAATAGATGCCATTTAATTTTTTACTTACTGATTTACGCAGGAGAGATGATAATATTTTTCCTCATACAATACACTTAGTACAATAATTTTTAGAAACATAGAAAAGTAAATAGACTTTCTTAAAAGTTCTGGAAATTACAGTATCATATTACATAGTTTTATTAAAAGTAGGGTACAAGAGAACATATTTATTACCCTATACCTAAACAATTATCCACGTTTAATGATTTAATACATTTCAGTAATTATGAAGATTGAATTAACAAGATAAAAACGTAAACATTAATAAAGTATGTATCCAATTTTAACCTTCTAAACCTAAAATTATTCTACATTTGGTTACAGGACTGGGTCAAAAACTACTTTTACAGAGTAACAGAAAACAGACAACTACCTTTTTATAATCAATCTAAATTGTCTTTATTGCTTCAGAGATAACATATTTTAGGGATGGAAGAAACATTTGTTATTAATTGTACACTACGTCTCAAAAATGTATTTGTTGAGTTAATCTCATATTGCCCATAACAGAGTATTGTCCATAGTGATAAACTATACGATATTGTGTAGTAAAACACTTGTCGTACAACCGACCATTACACGGTCAACGTACGTGGTAATAAATGTCAGGACGTGTTTTGTATCATACAATTAATGTTTAACTGTAACAAACGACTGTTATTTGGGTTCAAAGCACACATTTATGGCATTCTGCGTTTGATGGCAGCCGAAGAGTGGAGTTTATCACGTTTAAATTATGTTTGATTTAATTTATTAACTAACTAGCAGAGTTTTCTTTTTATGTAAATTTAGTATTTCTTTTATGTAAATGTTTCAAATTACATTTATGTAATAATTTAAATAGGCATACAGCCATTCTTTTAAAACTATATTTAATAGTATTTTTTCCATAATCAATATACACTCAATATTTTAATAGAAAAAATAGGAAATCACAGCTGTATTACTAATAAAAAAATAGTTGGCTAAATATATCTTTATGTATTGATTTAATCTATAGACGTAAATAGTAAAAATATAGCGAATATGGATTTCGAAAGAGTGTGGTGAATTTTTATGAGCTAATGTAGTAATTTGTTTGTAATGGGCCGACATTCTTTAGAAAGTGTAATTAATTAATGGATTAGTGATAAATGAACAGCCGGTGGTTATCAGCTGATCCACGTAGAAAATTTGCTATAACTCTGATTGGGATCGAACTAAAAGATCTAAGCTCATGAAGCTGGGCTTTAACTAATTTAAAATTATTGTAAACGGTTGTTGGTAATTTAATGCAAATTTTAATATAATAAGTGTTCACTATAATATAACTCAACCAATAAAGTTGAATTAAACAAAATTAATAATTACTTGTAAGTCTGTCTAGTATGAAATGTAAGTCAAATTACCTTGAAATATTTTTATAAACAAGTATTGAAAACTTAATTTTAATGGATTTTATTTACCAATATTTAAATAATTGTTTCATCCCATAATGGTTAGTGCAGACTTTAAGGTAGTTTTCGTAACAATTATGGTAAACAACTAGCTTCAATAAATTGTTTATTTTATCTTGCTAATTCCAGATAAGATACAAACGCCTACGCATTTATTTAAATCATTAAAAGTCGAATTATTCAAATTGCAAACCTCATTATCTATACTTTATTTTAATAAAATGTGTCTTTAATTTAAGCCGATAAAGTAAACTATACAAGTTTAAAATTCTGTGTTAGTGAGAATGAAAAATAGAGGTACAGAGCTAAAAAATATCACAACTCTCGTATCGAAAAGCTTTGAATCTTTGAAGGATTATTTTGAATCCGCTTATAGTAAATGACAGTCGTGTTTGGAAGGCAAGGATGCTTGCACATAAAAGCACGTATATAAAATGATATATAGCTGTAGTACTGTATGTTTCCTTTGTTCTGGTTTTAGTTAAAATCAAAAGGAAGTATCGGAAAAGTTTTCCAGATCGGATTTCTCCATATTAAATCTTTGTTTTACGTAAATACGTATTGGGATTGGTTTTTAATAATACAAGTTTCAACAAAAAGTTAATATATAAATATTAAATTAAATTTATGACACTTGACAATATAAACACTTTTAAATACTTTGGGACCATCACAGCACCTTAGAAGAGAAATATCAAAAAATAAAAACGGATTATTGTAAAAAGTGAAAAGAAAGTGATAGAGAACAACAAATAAATATTATAACGGAAGTTAAAAGCAATAAAACTAAGAAACAAAACAGCAGTGACTCGTAACGCCTAAAGACTAAAATTGAATAGATATATAAAATTTACCTCAAGACTTAAAAAAAATGAAATAAAAATAAAACCCTTTTTGGCCTTACCATTAATATATAGAAAGGCTTTTTTATTCTAAATATTTAACAGAAACTAAAATAATATACATGGGGTAGTTTGGGAGGGAAGGCCAAACATTTAGACAAACAATAAAGGTAATATGGGCATATATCCTACTACGAATTATTGACGTCTCCAAAATTGATTGAGAGAATTATTTGAAACTTGGCATCCTTATTCAGTTTATTTAGAGTAAAAATATATAGTCACATAATTTATTTATTTTATTTATTTATTAATTTTCAATTATAATTGAAATATTGTTATTTTTACAATTTTTATATCAAAATACAATTGAGGTTAGATGGAAATAATACATATTTTACTATCGATAAACAATAATATTAGTAAAAGAAGTCTTTAGTACTTATTTCCTGAAAACTGAATACAAAACATATCTAATGGTTCTGCGTGCTGATCAAAGCATGTAAAGCAAGGTTTTTATATGTTTTGCTTAAACAAGAAAAATATTTGTAACTTATATTGATATATTTTCGACAAAGTTAGTTGTAAGGAGAAATTCTAATATTAAATTGATTAGTATAAAAAACTAAGAAGGATCACTTAACATCAAATATATAAATTTTTTTTAAAAATATTTTATCGGTATTTAGAAGGGAATTTCAACAACTGATTTACAAAAAGACTCTCTGGTTTGAAGATTGGTGTCACTGGATATGTTTGTGGTACAAGGCACATGACAGATAAATGCCTTACACGTATAATCATGTCCACTGGCGTGAGGGGACAGGTTTGCGTGTTATCACGAGATACTATTTACGTTGGTAAATTGAGACAAGTCACGTTTGTAGGAAAACAACTCTTGAGACGTTTGGCAGCCTTGGTTAAGTATATCATTTACCGTTTGTGCTAGAGGATGATTAGATGAAAAAGGGGATAGGCTTAAGGATATTTTTTTTCTTGTTTATGCGTCACGATATATTTATTCTTGTGGTGAGTTAATTTCTTAAATATTTATGACTATGCAAATTATAAAATAAAGTCCTTCTTTATCTTCTTTACAATTTACTTTTCCATTTTTATAATAATGGCGTATTTTTTCAAATAAAATACACATATCATTATCCTTCTTTTTCACCAATAATTGAACATTATAATATTTATTAAAAGAAAACAAATATTATTAACAATTAAGTTTTCTGAATAGATGGTACAACTTTAATTTTAGGAGCTTTGTTTTCTAAGGTTAGTGATTTGTTTTGTCACTCCATACTCAAAAAATAACCATTTCCTTTATGTAAGAAACGTGGCATTATGAGTGGAAGTACTGGAAATGCCTCAATTTGATAAATTTAAAACTAACAGGTGTTAGGAATATAGAGCATAATATTATTCAACAAAAGATAGTTGCTGGCTCATATGCACTATGAAATAGATTAATTGTTGTCGTAAGGCACAGAAATATAAAAGTAATGTATCAGAAATCAAGGTAAAGAGGAAAAATATATGAATAATTTGGAAAAATCAGCTGAATTTATCATTTCAAGATATAAATATACTTTTTTAATTCACAAATAGTGAATATTTGTAAAAGTTTATGTTGTGCAACCTTCTTTTCAATTCATTGAAGATTGGAGTGTTATATTAATAGAGAATTATAGAATTAGAAATATTTTAGCAAAAACAGAAAAGTAGCATTATATGTTACATTATATATTAACATTGTAAAATAAAAATTAACATTGTTAAATTTATAATAAAATAAAAAAAGAAAGGAATAACGTAGAAACATGTTGAGGTGTTTTGAAAATTCAGTAAGCTATTGAACATGATGTAGGGTGGTGGGGACATTTTTAAAGACGAAAATGGATAGAGTTCAACCACACAATATTTATTTGTATTTCTTAAATATGCAGTATATTCATAGATGTCACCTTTATATTCTAGTATTATTTCATGAACAACGACTATTTTAAAGAACTTACTCATGTCTTATATATGAAAACTTGTTTAATTATCATAATATTACGGCTTGGTGGAAACGAAAAACAAATGAAAGTCAATCAACAAAAATGTAATAAGTTATTCAATACAGTGTAGTAATCAAAACAATGTTTGTCCTTATGCGTATTATATTTTACAGTAATATTTAACTTTATTTGGGAAAACAATAAACTACAAGCATGGAAACATTTACGTCACATTTAAAGTTATGCTAGCCTAAGATAACAAAATATATTTCACTACTAAATATTAAAGTAAACATTTTCTGGTGAAATACTACAAACGAATTGTAAAACACTAGAATCTAAATGATAAAATATAATTCAAATTAAATTAATACACTATTTTATTTGTCCTCAGTAGGGTCAAAAGAGTCATAACCCATCACGTTATATCGACCTGTATTGGACCGTACGATATTAACACGGAAAGCCATTACTGGCTCTGTTGAATAGTAATTGGTGACCTGTTACTGTGGTGTTATAGTCTGGCAGTATTTAGAGGCACGTTATTTCTATTCAATTTAAAGCGTATTTAACAGTTATTTTCATCAAAATTAGTATAAGTATATAGCGTATATTATCTCTACAGCACGTTTCAAAGACAATTGAGCTGTCGTGTTTCATTCTGGCGATACATTCTAAAGGTGTATTTATATTAATAATCAGCTCATAATTTATTGTTATGTTATACTCATTGCACTTGTATATTTGTCAATTAAATATACTTAATGAAACAGACTAATCACATTAAAAATAAAACTAACAACAAATAAAGCATTTGCAAACATATTTTGAAAAAAAATAGCATACATTAATTTAATGGAACTACTTTATTGAAAATAGCACGTAAAAAACTTATAATATATTTTCTTCTCTCACAGTAATGAGCATGGTCATTGGGTAGGCCAATAACAATTCCATAAAAAAAAATAAATAAAATAAATAAAAACATAAATAAAAATAAATAATAATAGTAACATGATGACTTATAAAGCTAATAATTGTTTGTTAGTAATTGTTGCATCTATAAATTTATACATATTTAGAAGTATATAAGTATATGATACAAAGATTTTGTTTATATATATAATAATATGCCCTCAGTAAATTAAAAGTGTCCTTAAGTAGAATGTTTCTGAAGTTTTTTAATAAATTAAGTAATCATTAGGAGTGGAAAATTGAAAACATGTTTACATATTATACAAAAATCTGTTTACAGTAATTTTTATTGTATCTTAAATAACCTTTCAAATAAGCTTATATTAAGAAGTTATAGTTCACTTTTGTTATTTCAGTCATTACGTACTTTTTTATTGTAAAATCAAAAAAAAAAAATTAAAGGAAATAATAAATATTATTTGATTACAAATTTATAATATATCATATTTACTTCTACGAAAATAAATTGATTTTGTTAGTATTTCTTTTCAAAAAATGTGATTGTTCAAAAATTTTAATTTTGTATAAGAATGTTCTTTAAACTAAAGAGAAATATTGTTATTTATAGGTGTGATTAATAAGTACGCTGCTAGACATTGTTTATGAAACTTTTCCCCCCAATGACAGAGCAATTTAACTTTTACTTTGTCTTAAAAAGAAAAATATAATGTTTTGTAACTAATCATAAACTCCAATATACTACACTAAACATCAAATATACTGTAATAGTATTTAAAATATTATAAAATAAATACTCAGAAGTTGTCATAATATATTTTAAAAAAGACAATAAAAACTGTTTTGTATTGTTTCAGTCATTAATGGTTTAGGAAGTATGATTTTTGTAGTAGGAACTAATTAATATATAGAAGTATGGTTTTTCTCTAAGAATGCGTTTAATCACTAGTTTGCTGAAAAATTTTAAAGTATGACAAGAATTTAACTATGATAATTAAGTTATAATAATTAAGAAATAAAGTATGACTACTATTTCTTAATTATTATTGTGGATAAACTATGTTATCAGTTTATAGATGTTGAGAGTTACTTACCTTATACATACTTACCTTATATGGAATAGAAGAGCTACAGGAACTTGTAGAATTAAATTTTTTTATTTTTTAGAAATAATTAGGAACAGATGTATCATTTTTTATTAAATGCTATAACAATTATCTGTTAACACACACTAGAATTAACTATGTGGAGTATTACAAAAAATCAAAAGTTTTGATAATTATATTCACCATTAAAGTTTTATTAGTAACTGTTGAAATTATCATTGCTATTCATTTTCCTTGTTGCAGTGAACAACATTTCTTTAGTTTAGGCTATAAACTGTGTCGAGTGTTTTTAGCTATGTTCTGGTTAATTAAAAATAACTGTTTTTGGCTGACTATGGTCATGTTTTACTATTTTTATATTGTTTGGTTTGAATGAAACACTGGTATGGTACTAAAGAGTTGTAGGAATGGAGGTTTTGCATGTACACAAGAATATATTGTAAAAATTGGGATGTTCTACAAAACCTAATTCTTGTATCAGTGTTGTTGAATACAGGTAAAAATCCATTTTTTTAATCAATTAATTGATCAAGAAGTCCTGGATTGAACACAGAAATTTGCTTTAGATTTAAAGCATTCGTAAAATTAATTTAAATCATGTTTTATGTTAATAACATTTCAGTTCTTGGAAATATAATAGTACTATAATTGAGTTAACTTATAAAGATGAGGAAATAGACTCTGATAATGGAAGTATGTATCGAGGCCGAAATCTTGACTCCTCCTTTTTGTAGTACGAAGGAGTCAAATAATGGATAAGGTCACCTTCTGAAGTCCAAGAAACTGTAAATATTAAGTTCAACCATGGAAGCCTATCCAAGAATGTAATTAACTTATAAAAATAATGTTCAGATCTTACTGATTCATAATGTCTCAATAACGTGCCATATTGATTTGAAAAAATATACCTATTAATTATTGTTTTTTATTTGGATCCTGGTGTAGATTAAAAACAATAATTAATTGGGATTCCCCCCCCCCCAGTGATTTTATATACAGTCCTGTGATGGGATTGAAGAGAAATGCCAGAACATTTTCTCCTAAATAGTGATGAACCTTAGACACACTTGGACCACCAGAAGGCGTAATAGTGAGAGCTTTTGTGGATTTCTAATATCCCATTATATAGGCTACATTATTTGTATTGCTATACACAATATGTCCTGTTGCGGTACAATTATATAGCCAGCATATTTAAGTATTGTACTATATTGTCGTTTTCTGTGTGTTTTTCTGTTATTCTAGGTTATTGATAAATTTCTTTTTAATTCCACACAAATAGTTTTACCAAATCTCTCTGCATAAAAGTTGTTACAATTTAATTACAACCCACCTTGTTTAAGCTGTTTTTTTTTTAATTTTAGGAGTACAATTTGTATGGTAGCTGACGAAATAGGATATTGATCTATATAAACTAGGGCAACCAATGACAGGGTAGTACAAACTTTATTTTTATATCATTTTATTTGAAAGCTCAAATTTAGCCAAAAATATTTACTGATAATAATAATAATAATAATAATAATAATATATCTTTATTGCATCGATAACAACAATGTTATATACAATGAGTCAATAATTTATAATAATAATAATAATTTATAATAATTTAACATTGTGACATGCAAAACACATTCATACCTCTTTCAAACAAACAGGTTGTTTACCTCATTCACCCACTCATTTATACAATTAACCTATCATGATCTTCCCTCCCTTCACACAGCTGAATCAATCTCTGGGCCAAGAGTAAGCTCGCCTCTAACGACTGGAAAGATACTCACCCACAGAGTAGTAAGCTCGAGACACAAGGTGGCGCTTTAATCTAGCCTTGCAGGCCTGCGCAGTAGGAGCATGTTTAATTTCGTCTGGGAGTCCATTAACAAACACGGCCCCTGCCTGTGAAGGCAGGCGTTCGTAAACATTCGTTCTGTGTTGTCCAGTACGAATGTTATCCCTGCCTCTGGTGTTGTGGGTATGTAAGTCGCTGCCCCGTGTGAGGCTGCATTTGGACAGACAAAACATTGCTGCTTCTAATATGTAGAGGCAGGGTAGGGTTAACAGCCCCAGTTCGATGAAACCTGGCTTACACGGCTCTCTCTGCTTTAGCTTAAGTATCAAACGAACTGCTCTTTTTTGCAGCCGGAATACTCTCAAAAAATCCTTCTTTGAGCATCCACCCCAAAGGGCGATGCCATAAGAAAGATGTGGAAAGATCAGGCCGTAGTAGGCCGTCACTAAAATTTGGGTTGGACAGTATTTTGAAAGCCTTCGCAATGCAAAAATTCCGGAAGATACTCTTGAGCAAACACTGTCTACGTGAGAAATCCATGACAACCTCTTATCCAGGTGGATTCCCAAAAACCTCACCGAAACAGCCTCCTCAAGGGCGATGTCGTCCAGCAATACTACTGGGTTATCGTCCGAGTCCCTGGTTCTGAGGCAAAAATTTATGAAGTTTGATTTTGAGGCATTGCTCCGAAGGTTTATTTGTTCAAAATGTTGGATGCATCTGTTTAGATCTTCGTACGCGTGTAATTCCAGAATTTCTTTCGACTTTGATTTGAGCAGGAGAGTCGTGTCGTCAGCATACTGCACTAGTTTCCCGTGCTGTAGTGACAAACCAGTATCGTTAACGTAGACCAAGAAAAGGAGAGGGCTGAGAATTGATCCCTGAGGGACGCCGCATCTCAGTTGCAATTTAGAGGAAAGGTTGCGGTTGACTTGCACGCATTGTACTCTATTGGTTAGGTATGAGGATAGCCACTGTAGTGGCACTCCGCGAATACCATAAACTTCCATTTTCCGTAAGAGAATGTCATGGTCTACGCAATCGAAGGCTTTGGAGAGGTCTAGAAAGATACTTAGAGTATTGTCACGACCTTCCAAGCCCTCCACAATTTTGTCCACAAGGCTCACCTCTGCATCGACTGTCGACTTGCCTGTCCTAAAACCAAATTGGTCGTTAGACAGTAAGTTGTGCTTGTCCAAGAAAAGATTCAACTGGTCAAAAAAAAATTTTTCAAAAATCTTGCTGAACACCGGAAGGATTGCAATTGGACGGTAATTATTGATTAATTGAGGATAATCCTTTTTGAAGATCGGAATCACCTGTGCTAATTTTAATTGAGAAGGAAAAATTCCCTCCATGAAGGAGGCATTTATTATTTCAGTCAGCGGGCGTATTAGGTGCTGCGTACACTGTTTGACTAGCCACGTTGACAAGAAATTTAAATCGTTTGTTTTTTTGGACGGTAGAAGAGAAATGACGCGGGCAACATCTTGTACGTGTATATACTACTGTACGTGTATGGGTGGGCGGGTGGGTCAATACCACTGTACGTGTTTGGGTGTGTGGGTCAATACCACTGTACGTGTTTGGATGGGTGGGTGGGTCAATACTACTGTACGTGTATGGGTGGGCGGGTGTGTCAATACCATTGTACGTGTATGGGTGGGTGGTCAATACCACTGTACGTGTTTGGGTGGGTGGGTGGGTCAATACTACTGTACGTGTATGGGTGGGCGGGTGTGTCAATACCATTGTACGTGTATGGGTGGGTGGTCAATACCACTGTACGTGTTTGGGTGGGTGGGTGGGTCAATACTACTGTACGTGTATGGGTGGGCGGGTGGGTGATATTGATGTCTGCTGGAGGTGACATTTTAAAATATGGCCTGAGTTTCTATCTTAACTTCCCATTACGCTGAAAGCCACTACCCCCTTCGGATACCTAAATGATCTGCAAACTGTGAATTTGTACAGCATCATTCTTCGGACTGTTTTTTTTCTCTCTACTGACGATGATTCACTATACTTAAAAGGTTAGAGAATAGTTATTTAAAACCCATAACTCTAATTTATAGTATTTAAGGCCTACTAAAATTGGTAATATCGGATTCAGTTAACATGTAATTTTCCTCTTTAATATAAGAAAACAATTATTTTCTTGTATAAAAAAAAATTTCATACTAAATGATGACATTTTACTATAAATATGAATAAATGATGACTTTAAAACATTTAATATGCACATGTAGTATTTTAATATACAGTATATATTATATAGATTATAATATTCTCATACAGATGTTATACTGCCGAGTAAATCCACAAAGTACAATCATGTGCACAAAGACATAAACACACGTTCCACTCCAAAAGCAGGGTAGTTTTGATTTATGATTGCAGCGAGAGCAAGTAAAGCCTTTTACGTTTCATATCTCTTCCTTACGTTTTGTTCTGAACATTATAAAACTAAATATAAAATATAATAATATATAACTTATTTTTTGTATGTTAAATTTATAAGGAATCATACAAATTTTATATAATTTAATATTGCTTTCAACAACCCCCCCCCCCTCCTTCAAAAATAAACAACCATAGCCCTACTTCATTCCCTCCAAATTAAACGAATTATAGTCACAAAAACCAAATCAACTGACAAAGAGTTTGAAATACATACATCTAATAATCAATGTAATATAATTATGTTTAATTTTAAATCTGAAATAATTTGATTTATTAAAATTAAAATTATATCTCATAAGGAATTTAATCCAAGGGAATTCGGTTATTAGATATTTTTCAAATCTTACGCTAGTAAAAACCATTTGTAAAAAATGTATAGATAAGCCTAAACAAAAATATTTTCCTAGTACATAAAAACCATGGGGTGATAATAAAATGAATATTGTGAAACTATAGCTGTATTTACTTAAGCAGTATGTACCTTTAGCTTATGACCTTTAGTTACATAATCAAATTCAGGCCTAAATAACTTACTGCTAGTTATAAGTCCTGTTCTATTATGAACACAGCCTAATGAGCATATAAGGTAAAGTAATTAGATAAAACATGACAAAATCTATAGATAATCATTTTAAAAATACCTAATGAATGTAAAACGATTCTTCTATGTATAAGACACCTTAATAAATTATGAACCCAGATATTACTAACTATTCAGTTATAATATTTTTACTATCTGGGCAGATAGTTGAATTATTGTTAATTTTGAAAGCACAAATTACTACATTTGTTGTTTGTTTTCAATTAAATGTGGGCTGTAATCTTAAATATATAGTAGCCTTATCCATATTATTTGTATTCAAAAGTTGTTTCCTGTTTAGTATTGCTATTACGTTTAAGTTATATAAAATTAAATTTTACTTGCTAAAAAAAGTAAAATTAGGAAGGAAAAACGACAAACATTTTGGCTTCATAATTTGTAATAATAATAATACTTTATCAGATATCACTTAAATTGGCTTGACAAATAATGTAAAAATTTAATCCTAATTGATTTTATTTTGCTATTATTTTTCTTATGTTTGTTATGATTTGTTATGTAACTACTAATATCTAAATTTAATTTTCCCATTAACATAGATCTTTTAACGACCTTTTCAGCTTTTGTAATTAGGGAGATTCTACTTGGATATGAGTAAGTATCATATATTCTAGCTAATGACTCACCCCCTTGAGGAGAGATAGCGACGAGATGGGGTTAGGTTTCCCCAGACTATACGTGCGAACTAAGTGTGCTGCAAATCCACATTGTTTCCGGAGATATAACTTCTTTGTACCATTGTGTTTTGTACGTAAATTAACGACTTTGTGAATAAACAAAGAACCAACATTAATAGATGGATGTACAATATTGGTCCACCCACACCCACCTTTACACGTAGAGTTGCGTTGACTACAGCGGGTCCACCCAAACACGAACCATGGATTGGTAGCAAAAAGCGTAATTGGTTTTAATATTTGGACCCCTGTTTTGAAATTTATTTTTCTCTTATGTTTATTATCGTATTATAAACTAGCTATGGTTGGACCGGAAGTGTAACATTTTTTGTCTTATGTTACATATATAGGGGTTTAAGCCGTAGATGATAAGTTTTACCACAACACTTACTTGTCTGACTAACTTTCACCTTACGGTCTGGTAAATAATAACCATTCGGTGTCTAACTTCGACAACAAAGTTAAGTTGAAACAAAAAACTGTGATAAACTGTATAAGTTTGTTTTGTTGCTATTTCTCGTTTAAATTATTACAATTTATGTTACTGTAAATTTAATCGTTATAAGCTTGTTTTATTAGTGTTAATGAAAATAATCAATGGTCACTGCTCGTGATGACGTAGTGGGTGGGGCTTACTACAGTGCTACCAGAACGTGCCTTCTACCGTATTGACTGTTATCATGACAACATTACAAATGGAATCAAACTGTTCTTGGTTATGTTCTCTTATAACATAGAATTATTTGGGTTTTTAGTGCTATATTTAACAATTTTCATAATTTATTTCAACTAAGGATCACCATCGTTAGGCTGTTTTTATGCAGAGCTTTCAGTGTCCTGCATCAGAGTCACCATTTATTATAGCAAAACTAGGAAAGAATTTGAGCGTTTTGTCTCAAATGCAAGAAATAATTTATTAAATAGTATTTCACTGATATCAGTAAAAAATAGGACAATTGTTCTAAATACAAATATCCATCGAGAAACATAGAGTAATTTTTATTGTGCTCTGGTATTTATATGTCAAGTGCAATGCTCCCATTTACAATCGCCATTGTCTTGTAGAAACGGTTTTCTTCTCATTACATAAGTTATTATCTGCAAGTTCACAATGCATAAAAAGTCCATGCAGTGGCAGCACTGTTATATATTGTCTGCATGAAACATGATTACTGCAACAAAAATAAATAAAATGTTATTAGCATACTATGGGTTTTTTATTCTTATATTTTTCATGGATTCCCTATTTGGGTGTAATGAGTGGTCTAGGGTGAATTACATTTTCCGGTTACAAAATAAGGCCGTTACAAATATTTTTAGCATGTCCCTTGATCAATCACCTAGGAAAACTTTCGAGATAATAAACTTCTCATATTTCCTTCTATTTGAATATTAGAAACTTTATTATTTAGGAAGAAAAACTTTAATTTTTTTCAACCAAAACTCATTCCTTTATGAATTCAATAGATCTGGTAATCCCTCATCATCACATTATGTTTTATCATTCCAAAAAATTGGCATTCCCGTTATACGAGTAATATACTTCCAAATTTACTAAAGGTATAAATAAGTAATAAAAAACCAATTACTATTGGCTAAATAAAGAATATTATTCAGTAGTAAATTAATTATCTATGTCCGGGATCGTCTTTGATTATAGTTTATAATAATTGATATTATAATTCTAGTTACGACAATGTTATTTGTTTCTTTTTGTGTCACTGTGAATGGGGCGATTGAAAAGCATATTTTCTTTTTGTTTTACGATAGCAAATATAATTTTATTTACACTGTTTACGTTTACAGGTGGTTGGAAGGTGTTTTTCTCTCGATACGTACGTGGCTTCTCATTCCAAAAACAATTTTGGACTACATGTTAAAGGTACATATTTTCACTATAGGACAATGTGTACGGGAATAACTTGCGAATGTTTGAACTTCAACACCTTAATAGGATACTGATGATGAAGTTAAGTCCACTTCAACAACCCCAAATTACACCTTTTTCTTAAATGTTTTTTGTATAACTTTATGGTAAAATATGTCATATTAGTATTTAAACATTTCCAATAAAAACTTGTTGCTTCAATAATGTTTTTTTTTTCATGTATAAGTGGTATTAATATTGTGTTTTAAGTCATTAGTTACAAAGATATTTGTTATATGTTGAAGTCTAAATCAATCAATCTCTCTACCTCGTGTGTTTGACGTTTCTGCCACTTACCAAGTGGTCTGAGGGTGTCCATCTCAATTCATCAATCATTTATGGTAAGGTCGATGTAAGAAAATATACCATCGAACTAATTTACTCTAAAAAAAAAAAAAAAAAAAAACAGGGTTCATGCGAATAATATAAGTAGGTTACATAACACTTAAGCAAATCCTGACTGAAACACAATTTTAGGCGTACAGTTTCACTTATATGTTGGAATTTAATATGTAGATTATGTATCTTAAATAAAGTGTAGTTTTATTTGAGAACGTTTGGCCCATGTGAATATTTATGCTAATCCGATTTTAAGAAGAATCTAATCTCCTTTTTAACCTTAATCTTCCAATTCCACATAGATTATTGATCTGTGTAGGGAACTTATTCAGGCAGAGTAAGGAAGAAAAGCTGTACAGTTAATATCACTTCCAGTCCAGGCCGAAACTGCGCTATCTCTAATCCAGGCTTCAAGTCCTGGTGCCTATAATATGTGTTATTTCTCTAAATAAATCAGAGGATCTGGAAGGACCTATTTCAGAAACAAAGGCAGGGGTTTTCAACACTGTTGGCCTGGATTCGATTCTCAGTGAGACCTTGAAGTCTGAACATCTGTGTCACTCTCGTTCTGAAGATGGGTTTAGCCGTTGGACTAACGAGCCAAAGAAACGAAAAAGGGCTCGTTTATGCAAGTGTGGGGAACTATGCTCTAAACAATTACCTATACCCACTTAAGTAAAATAAAATTACGAAATATAATTTATTCAATACAGAAGGGAAATTCAATGCAAATGTATACATAGTTATAATTGCCATGCAGTTGATCACAGGGGGTTTACCAAATGTGTCATTAGTGTTTTGATCAACGGAGTAATAATATAATTGATTTCATTTAATTACGGTTTTATTCCCAATCCAGCTGACCTAATGGTTGGAATTATATAAATATTGGTATGAAAGCTAAATAGCATTACAGCGTTTAGTTTTCACATTACAGTTATTCTTAGTGGCAACAATTATTCTTGAGAAGAACTGTATTTCCTATGCTTCATTGTATTTTAAAAATCCTAATAACATCACAAATAAAATTAAAAGTGACAAATTTTAATTTTTAATTATATGTATAATAAAACAGATCTTATGTGTATGTCACAATACGTACCTTTGTCGAGACTCTTAGTATAAGCCATGGGGAAGTATTTCTCCATATATTGTAAAAGTTACCTAGTTTCTCCAGTGTAAAATCGTCTAGTCAAACACGTAGTTGAAGAATTATACTCTTATTATTTTGTTTCACTTTACTGATTTAAGACTTAGGTTTGAACTCTCTTTATTGTTTTACACTGTTATGCACAACATACCACTTCAAAAAATATCTATAAATGTCCATTACACAATAATACCAATTTGTTTAGAATTGTGCAATACTTATTTAGTGAAATGGCTTCGTTCTAATTAAATACGTCCGTCAAACTGATCCAATAATTACAGTTTAATTAGTAATTCCTTTGACAGAGCTTTCATTGAATTCATCTTAATCTGTGGGATATAAATTACATCTAAAAAATAGCAACGGTGTTACATGGGGAATGTAAAATAGTTTTACTTCATCTAATATCACATATTATTTTACAGATGTTTAAGTAAAGTATTACCCAAAATAAACAATTTAAATTAATTCAAAAGAACAATATCGTATTAATAATTTTGGAATAATGTCATTTCTTTATCATTATATAATTGTAATTTATTAATCATATGAATAAAAATCTATATTTATCATAATATATAGTATAAACTCATATGTTTCTTTAATGAACAGATCAGACAATTTTATATATGTAACTGTACATAATGCATGTATTTATACTAGTAAGGAAATGTTTTATATAGCACATACGTATATATAATGCATTTATTATATGTAACATACAACACTACAAAGCTTTATTATACAAAACCATTATTCTAGTTTTATATTTATTATTATTATTATTATTATTTGGATAAATAAAACTTCAAATCAACACAACTGTGTTAAATTAATTTCCAGTAAGTTTTCTAGCTCAACAGCATCATTTAATAACACAATTTTGTTATTTTTAATTATTTCTTAAATTTTATTTTAATTTTGCGTGTAACATTTTATAATATAATTATAATTAATTGGTAAATTTAAGGCTACGAATCCCTCTATAATCATTAATATGCGAAATAAATTCTTAATGTGGCTTCCGAACCACAAGAATGAAGAAAGATTAGTTACAGCTGATTATTCAATGTGGTTGTAATTTTAAAGTTGTAAAATAAAGTTATCGCAACTTTTTGTTTACTGATCTGTAAACTTTTTGGTATTCTTATTTTTATTAGTTGTTTCTTTCAATATCACCATCTTGAATGATCATTAAATTAGTCATAAACTGCTATTTAATTACTGCAGACAACATCTACAAAGAGTTTAATGCCACCGAAAACTATAATGCAACTAATTTGCTGCTGCACTCTATTGACAGTACCAGATGAGAAAAATTTGTTAAAACTGTTGAAGATATAAACTTTACCCACAGCAGTAGAAAAGCGTGGTTACTTTTAAGGAGACTCTCTACTGGTTAATCTCCAAATTAAAGAAGAGAGCTTCCCCCGAAAGCCTCTAATATAGCGAAACGGATAGTTCTGACAAACATGTGCTTTACAAAATAAATTAAATAATAAAAGAATCAAATGGCACCCCTGGAAGTTTCCAGATAGTTCACGGAGGAAGAGTGATTATCTGGTAGGGCGATTTCCGCTGTACCAGCATCGAAAGCAGCCTGTCTTGACGGTATCTTTCCGGAATCTCTAATACATGCTGGTAGCAATTTGAAACAATAGGTTCAAACAGTCTACAATAAGATATTAGCTACAGACAATTTGCCAAAATCATTCAAGTGATCAAAAGTAGTCACTGTTTTGAAGCCTGGAAAAGATCCTGAATGAGTGGAAAATTATCTGCCAATATCTCTTCTTAGTGTTCCTTATAAGTTGCTAGAAAGGCTGCTATACAATACAATATCACCTATTCTTGATTGTAATGTTTCAGTTGAGCAGGCTGGTTTTTGCCCTGGCTGAAGTTGTAGTGTTTATATTTGTAGCTCTGACATCATTTATCGAAAATACGTTTAAAAAGAAGTTGAAAAAATCTGCAGCTTTTATTGATCTTACATCAGCTATAGTGCAAAGGTTTGTTAAGTTTTACAGCCTTCTTCCCTGTCCCATTCTATTGCGACTTTAGCAGTCAATGCTCAGTGCCAGGCTAAAAAAAATTGTATCTCGATCGTCAGGAAAGCTCTGTACTTGCTCCAATTTTATTCAACTTGTATACTGCTGACATCCCAATCACAAAGTCTAGACAATTTATAATTTTAAATGCGGATGATATAGGTTTAGCTTACCAACATTAGAACTTCACAACTACTGAAAAAACACTTACAAGTGATCTTGTAACCCTTGTACTGCAAGATTAGTTGTAGAACCTGAAAGCTGAATCCAAACCTATGATAAACCGAAGTAGCTTGCTCCCACCTAATTAACAGACTGGCTAATCTGTTGTATTATTATTTCTATCACATATAATATTTATACCCTCACACGTTAACTTAAGCTCGTGCATTTCCTCATATTGTTGAAGTCAAAAAGACTACTTTATAGTAAATAATGTTTTTATGTTTTATTACGTACTGATAAAGTTATTGTTTATTAATAATAAATATATGTTATTTAAGAATAACAAAAGCTATTTCTGAATGCCAATAAATACAAACAGTTGCTCCTCATGTACTCCATTGGCAGATTACTTTATTGGGAATAATGACTATGATACGACATTCTACTCCAATTGTACAACCTTACATACCACAAAATAATGGTTTATAGTGCGACTAATAAAGTATGTGAACAATTATTTCAGCTACAAGCCACTTAACAGGTTCTACTTCTCTGAATTGCTTAAAACAATTGTGGTTTATAAAACAAGTAATTACTGTGTGAAATGAAACGGTGTAAAGTAGAACTTGTCTTCAGTTAAATGGTATGGCCGAATGTTGTTTTGGAGAGTTGTTGATTGTTTCAAGACTGACAACCCGTGAAATCTAACAGTCGAAACAAACTTGTCGAATGGCATGGTTCGGTACGCTGATTGCTTTTTGTTCAGTTATATGGAGTTTAAAAACAATTACATTCTACAGTATAGCAATGATGGAGCAAGCATGTTAATAATTTACTATAAAAGGAATTTTAATATAAAAATTAAACTGCCAACTATAGCTTTATAAAGTTTAATTTTATTATAATATGTTAAATGGTATTTCATTCTATAACAATTACAACAACAACAAACATTTAGTTTCTAAATAATATATTACAGATGGTAAAGTTTTATCAAGATCAGCTTGAAGCATATTTTTTAATCCAGGAATATTAATCCACCATAACCTTATTTGCAAACATAAATAAGGTAATTAGTTTCATAGTATATAAACAGAAATTAAATGTTTCATGTGTGTAAATACTGATTGTATGATAATTTCATTCTGTAGTTATATTATTTATAATAGCAATTTATATATAAACACTTAATTATTGAAATTATACTATTGAGAGTCCTCATATTCCATATTTAGTTATTCCCATAGCACAATACAGGATTTATGAGTGACATTGCAAAAAATATACTCCAATGACTACAATTTGTTAGGTTAAAGTGAGTAATTTGTTCCATTGTCAGTGAAAAGTGGGTTGAACGTCTTAGTTGATTCTTTTGAAGGTGTGAGGGTTGTGGAAATAGAAATCTTCATCCAACACGTGTTATCCGCTACCATTCTCAGTATAACCATTGTCATAAAACACAGTACAACTCTCTTGTTCACGTTTTTAAATTATCTGTGACTATAGTTTTAGATTATATTCATACTTTAACTGAATTATATTTTCAGGAATTTTATTTAATATTGATATAACATAAAATGATTTTCCTTTTTGTTCTTGACTAGAAGCCATTGTCATGAAACACATGTACAACTCTCTTGTTCACGTTTTTGAATTATTTGTGTCTATAGTTTTTGATTATTTTTATACTTTAATTGAATTATATTTTCAGGAATGTAAATACTGCAGGTGGCGATTGTGTGTCTTCTATTATGCAATTATATGTATTGCTAGACTCATATGTTTAAATGTATTTTAAATATATATTTTTTCTTTAATCAAACTGGTCACATAACTCGATACAGTGGCCAAATAATTTCCAAATAAGTACTATGTAAATAGATAATTGTCATTATTAGTTGGAAATAAATTCATTTATTCATTCATTCATTTATTTATTTATTCATGTATTCATGTATTAATTTATTCGTTTATTCGTTTATTCGTTTTTTCGTTTTTTCGTTTTTTCGTTTTTTCGTTTATTCGTTTATTCGATTATCCATTTATTCGTTTATTCGTTTATTCGTTTATTCGTTTATTCGTTTATTCGTTTATTCGTTCATTCGTTCATTCGTTCATTCGTTCATTCGTTCATTCATTCATTCATTTATTCATTTATTCATTTATTCATTTATTCATTTATTCATTTATTTATTTATTCATTTATTCATTTATTCATTTATTCATTTATTCATTTATTCATTTATTCATTTATTCATTTATTCATTTATTCATTTATTCATTTATTCATTTATTCATTTATTCATTTATTCATTTATTCATTTATTCGTTTATTCATTTATTCATTTATTCATTTATTCATTTATTCATTTATTCATTTATTCATTTATTCATTTATTCATTTATTCATTTATTCATTTATTCATTTATTCATTTATTCATTTATTCATTTATTCATTTATTCATTTATTCATTTATTCATTTATTCATTTATTCATTTATTCATTTATTCATTTATTCATTTATTCATTTATCAATTTATTAATTTATTAATTTAATGAATGAGGTTTGAATAAAAAAATCACATTACACTAATTTAAGACACAAAAAACTAACAATTGTGCATATTTAACCCAGATAGTGAATGGGTTGTATTTCTATGAATTTCATATAACAAATTTGATGAATAAATCGTCTTAGATCGTGAATCAGAACTAATTTTGGAATTAATACAACCGCACCAAAGGCTTAATGCTACCCACTGTCGGAAATTATGTACAATTATAAATATATAAATAAGCTACATGCCGATGTATGGAATATTAGATTTCTAACAGGTACCGGTAATATTTTTATTGAGAGCAATACAAAATTATACAAGGATTTCTTTTAAAAATAAGTAATAATGATAGAATTAGGGACGTCACATGTCTAATATAAACTGAAAGTAATTAGGTACTATGTTTGATTGTCCCCTACACAATTTACGTACAATGGAGAATACCCATCCACTCAACCGTGCATGTATGAATCTGAAGGCACTATCACCTACCAATGTAGGTATAACATTGATGACCCTCCAACCCACCAACTAACGTGTAATATTGTTGTTACTCCCACCCACTTTTAGACGTACACGGTAATATGTATCACATGAAGAATTGTGTGAGCGTTTTATGAGATTCAGACTGAACACCTCTTTTGGAATTAGAGCGAATTTTAGTTTTAGAAGAATGGGAAATAATTTTAGTTAATACAATATAAAAAATCTAAAACAGCTGTTTATAAAAGGTAATATATTGACTAAATCTAAATAGCAAGTTATTCATTTAATTTATATAATTTATAAAACTGGGAATACTTTTAGGTAAAATGTTAATGAAAATAATAATCACAAAAATATACCTTGATATACTTGAAATATATAAATTTGTTTCAAGAATATTGTCATTTAAGGCCAACCATTACTACTATTTGCATGCATATGCATTTTTGAATTTTCCCAATATTTGACTAGCTCTTCAGTATAAAGTATTTGCATAAAGTTAAACATCTCCTATAGACTACGATACAAATTTATTAAAAATTGATCTTACTAAACTAAATAGATCAGTTTACAATGTTTAATTTGTTCAACAATCATGCAATATTTTTAAAGCAGTTGAAATGTTTTCAGTGCGTATATTAACGTAGACAATTAAACAACATCACCTACATCTGGAGACTTGGCAGTTATTTATGAAAAGCAACACTTAGTCGGCAATAACATAAAATTTCCATTTAATCATATTTTTCATTTAAGAAAAAACATTCATATTCGGTTAATAAAACATCTTTTTGTTTGTTTTCTTCGACAGGACTTTACCATAAATGATGGATTGAGACAAACAATCTCAAACCACTCGGTAAGTGGTAGAAGTGTCAGTTACATCAGTGGCAGGAGATTGATTTGGAAGTATATTAAATATAATTAATTTCTTTCATAATTTAGTTACTTAGCATGTATTATTAAAATCAATGATTTGTTGCATTTATTTTCATCTCTAGTACATGCTGTACCTATGTTTTCATTATCACTTTACGCGCATTATTTTACTATCATGCATGTGTACTTCACATAGCTTTCCTTTAATGATTATCTTGTAAATATTTGTGTGTAGTCCTTGATTTATTGCATGCTACGCATTGTTATATTTTTTATATAAGTAACAAATTGCAGTAACCAATACGTTATATCAGTAACCAATCCCTTAAATTCTTACTCTAACACAAATTGTCATAAGTGTCAGCTGTTTACGTAAATAATAACAAGTATACATTTAACAGACTTATTAATTATTACATGTATGAGTAATTTGGCGTAGTTACAAATGTTACGAGCTTATGAATAATGAGTGACATTGTACATAAACATCTATAAATAATCCGTTTAAATAAAAGGAAAAGTAGTTAATTGCAGACTCAATCCTGATAAGCTGCAACAATTTAAAAATAAACGTACTGTATCACTGAATAGTTTATGATATTAAGGTGTATACTTTTCATGATCAATTTAAAAAGTAAAAGTATTAACTAAGAGTAAGCATTACTAATATAAGACAATGTCAAAAGCAAAATTGGCTTAAATATATAAAACATAGTTCTTCAATAAAAATACATATCGATGTGAATTAGTTATGTAAACTCACAATCCCAAGTACAGGCTGAATAAGGTCTTCATACTGCAAGTAAATTTAAAATACAAAAGATTTTATTTATTCTTGTATACACTTTTTAATTAAGCATAAAATTTAACACGTGCATATAATTTACAAGATTATTTGCTCGTAAAAACCTAGAAATCCTAGAACCTAACCTTAGAACCTAGAAAACCTAGAAAATAAAATTTGACCAGCTGAGAGAACTTCTTGACTACATAAATTCATTCGGCAGAATAGTGTTTCTGAGGAATGGCAAGGTGTGAATAGCTAACCAAATGAACAGACTACAACCGAACAGGTGTCACTGCATATTTCATGAGAATGAAAAAACTTTTAAGTCTTATCTGTACTTCAACTTGAGTTCCCAACAGTCATGTTACACAATGTTTTCAACTCGGAAGTTGTAATACATTTGTTTTACACAATGCACCTAGACACTTGTTGACACAGTATTAGTATAGTAACTAAAAACTGTGTTAGTAGGAAAATAGTTATTATTTAGTATCATAGTTTTGCAATTTCAGATTATTTATAAAGTTGGATACATGAATTAGGTGATTTAGTGGGTTTTAGGTCATCAAGGCCCTGATTTTATCCAAGCAAGTATAAATTATTATGAACTTGCTTGAATAGTAGTGGGGAGGACACATTGTAGAGTTCCAACTATTCTTACAAACGCTAAACTCACGATTACGTCATCATATATTATAGTTTAGCTACGTTTAACGTTTAAACTATCTTTGTTGGGTCTTTAAAAAACATAGTATCATTGAAAATTATCCTTAAAGCAATTTAATTTACGAAGAGTTTTACTAAGTGATTTAAGGATGGAAAATCCCATACGAGGAAAGGCAGTGATAAGAACTGATAAGAACCAAACAATAGGCAGAGTCTCATATTGTCTTACGTAGGGGATGTATTTATTTCTGCACAGTTAGTTACATCAACACAACTGTTTGCAAGATACTTGAATGTGTACAGAGACAAAGTAACAATGGGCGTATATCAAGCACCCATTATGACATTCCCCTAAGACTTCCTTAACAAGAACAACTAGCAGACAACTAGTGGTAATTTATAATGAATAGCAAAGAGATTGTTGCTTTGGGATTTTTATATTTTTTACCTAACCCCTCCTTTATGATAATATACAGTATTTCCTTTTGATCCTAGTTTATTAGAGTTTTTTTTACAGGTAATCAAAGAAATCGTTCAGTTAATAGACTGTGTTGTTTGATTAACTTTACTTTCAAACTCATTTAATAGAATTAAAATAAGTAAGTTTATAACAAGATGTCTATTTAGTCAGTTTATATTTTATTTACATGCCTTTAACTACATATTGCCTTTCATCACGCTTGCACAAGTCATCTCGTGTGTAACGACAACTAGTAATAGTTCGTAAACACATAATTTTTATAAGATTTATTGTTGATATAAATGAACGTTACTACAAAATTCAGATGCAATACACTGGCGCCTATTTAGCAGAGGTCCACTAACACTTGCATTTCATCATGTTTGCACACAGTCATCTCGTGCAACTAGCGATATCCGTGCAACCTATAAATAACTAGGTTATCACTGAAGTTCAGACTACTGTAAGTAAAAACTTTCAGTGTACATTCTTATTAAATCACTTGTGTTTTGTTTTCACAGTTACAAGATGGTGATATTTTGTGTTCTGTTTATTTTAATATCATTACAAGGTAAGCATTACAATTATTTTATCTGATTAATTACCTATACTATGTAACTTTAATGTGACTGTTGCAAGCATAGTTTTACGGCGTTTGTAATACATGATCAGTTGATTTAGTTACTGTGCTTTACCTTACAATATTGAAAGCAAGATATGTCGCACCACATGGTCAAAACATGAAACAGTATGTTATAGACATAGTATAGTAAATTTATTTTACTTTTTAAGTACTTATTGAAGGAAAATTAACTAATATTGAAAATGTTACAATAATTTATTTTAGAATGTTGGTAGGAGTGTAATTAGCTTAGACACGCGATAAAAAATGTTAAAGCCAGCAGTTTAATTAATTACAAATGAATTTTTATATATTCATTTTAAAATAATTTTTATCATAAAGAGGAAAATTTTAATTGAAATTATTGTTAATATCTCAAATATGTGACATACACACAATTAACTGAATATTTTTGGTGGAATAGGAAAGGTTACGTAAATTAATTGTAAATTGGGAGGGGGGGAGTGACATGTCTTGTCTAGTTACTTATCTGCGGGAAACCTACAATTAAACGTGGAATCTGAACCACATGCTTGGGTTTTAGTTTCCATGTTTTGGTTCACATGCTTGTAGTTTTTTTTTTTCTTTCCAAAACTAAGTAACCAATTTTTTAGTAGATACGTGACAGGTTACTTGGCTTGGGTAACGTATGTTGCCTGGTTACTTAATTAACTTGGTTTATCATCGGAAAACTGATATAACAGTCTTAGTATTGTGTTCAAACCTATTATTTAACGTGTAATCCGAACCACATACTTAGGTTTACTTCCATAATACTACTCAACATGTAAATAAATGTTTCATTACTATCCTTTGTTTTTCTTTCTAGAAATTCTGAAACCAATTTTGAGTAATCTGGATCCATTTCCATCGGAGGATCATCCTGTTTGCTTACACAAGACTACTGAAACCAGTTAATACTAATATTAAGACACTAGAGTAGTCTACGACCGTGCAAGGTTGCAATATTATTTTTAGAAACTAAAATTTTTGGGGTGTCCTTGTAGGATGGTGGTCAGTGTTCAGATGTTATGTAGGGAAGAGAACCGAGTGTCAGACTTGTCAGTTACTTGAAAATTAGACCAAAACTACGTGGTCCGGATTCCACGTCAAGCTGTAGGTCCCATAGTTGCCCTGGCAAAAATGACTACACTCGTTCATCTATATTCATCACACTCACTCACTCCTCTCATATTCACCCATATCTCTACGATCGGCTTCTTAGAAATAATAATGAATAATAATAATAATAATGAAATTTGGATTGTTCATGTATATAATATAAATCACTATGAGCAATTTTAATAAATAAATAAATAATAACTTAGAGCCTATCAAAGATATTGTGCTGTTGTCAATTTAAAGAACTGTCCAGTCAATTGTTACAATGCATATAGCAAGTCTAAAATTATGTAAAATTCATTGAAGTTTATAGTCCCGTCCAATACGTACTATCAAGCAAATCGTCAATGAGACTTGCCATGTTCATATAAGTACTAAGATACTATATCGACTTATATAACTAATATTCCAGGGTATGACTGTGTAGTCAAAGGAGCACAGTACCTAGTTAACGGAGAGGACACTGTCTGCGTGTTTGACAACACGGCCGAAAGACGATTGTCCAATTGTATCGAGAAGCCAAGCAACACAGAATTACTATTTGATTTCAACTTCAACGAAGGCAACTTATGCTTCTTTATCAACAAATGCTCCAAGCGTTCCTATCCTTTTAACTCAAGTGATTATGAAAATGCATCCAGAGACTTATACTGGTAAGTGAATAGTGAAAGTTCCACATTTAAGTAAAACTTAAGTTTTAGTTTGTCTAACCCACTGAGTTGAATTAAACTATATTTAAATAAAACAAATCAAAATAATTTAACGCCTTGTGATTGTTAAAAAGGAAAATACAATTGTTCAGACAAATGTATTGTAAAATAGATTTAACTGAGTAGTCTTTCACAATAAGAGAACGGGGTGGGTTTGGTAATTGATTATTAGTTATTGTAGGTTGTGACTTAGTTATTGGGGCGTTGTGTTACTAGCTACTAGTGGGACATAGTAGCTGTTGAGTGGGGAGAATAATAGCTAAAGAGTGGGGCGTAGTGTATGAAGAGTGATATGTAGTGACTGTAGAGTAGGACAGAGTGTCTGTAGAGGGGGAAGGGATAATGGCTTTAGAGTGAGTGACATGTAGTGACTGTACACGTCATCAAATTTAGTGATATGTTCTTCTATGTGATGACATACAGGTTTATTAGAACTGTGTAGTTCCTACCAATACAAGGTAAAGACAGTGTATAAGGCAGGCTAACTAACCTTCTTGTGTAAAATGTATTCGCCTTCACATGTTATGATTTCCTTTAAATGATATGATTTCAAGTAGCCAAAAGCATGTATTCTCAAAAAACGACTAAACCCATGCATATAGACATGCTCCAAGGGGTAAACATTTCACTATGTAGTCTCCCTATGTACGAAATCCAGAGGAGGGGGTCAGAAAGGTTGTGTGACTATAAGATCTAGAAGCATTAAATACTGACAATTTCACATTAAGTATTGGTTTTTACATTAGTTTGTAGACCAAGAAATTAACGGCCTTGACATACTAGATCTTGTTGGTACACATTAAGGCCATATTTGACATTTTACACTAGTGTTAATAATAATTTGTACTCGTATTAATTTATAAGAATGTAAAGTTCAAAAAGTACGCCTTGTTAAACTAATATTCAATGTATCTGAGTCAATGTCAAGTTTATTTTCTTATCATACATATTTCAGAATAAGGTAAGTTAATGGTCAGTTAAAAACATTTATTTGCATTCAACATAATCGATATAGGAAATACGACAGGTTATAGATATTATATACACTTATATATATTATAAGGGTATATCTACACCTCTCCGTATTGAATAAGAAATATATAATATTATTGATAACCGGAAACACACAGTTAATCTTCAATTATAGATGTAATTTATAATAGATTATATATTTACCAGGATAAATAAACGGTTGACGGGTGTGGATGCCTGAGAACCAGCAAGTTTATACCGAATTGTTAGTATTTAATTTGTATCTTTTCCGTTAATTCACTACCGCTTAATAAATGTGGGGAACTGTTCTAAAAACTGTCCCCAATCATTTTTATGTCCATGTGGTATTCCTTAATCCACTAGGAATCCAATGTCGCTGGCCTTATCTTCTGGCTTTCCAAGAAATCACACACGGATTAATTTCAGTGGCAAGTCAATTTTTGGATTTACCAGTTTGTGATCAACTTAAGTACCTAACCTAACCTGACCTTACCTAACCTAACCGCAATTGCTATAAAAAAAGTTGTGGTAGTGAAGTAACTGAAAACGTAGTAATAGTGAATTAACGGAAAAGGCCCTTTAATTTTTATGATTGTGATAACATTTCTTAATTGATTTAGAAGAACTTAACTTTACGAGTTGACTTTTGTTTCAGGCGGAATATTTTACCCTCAGTTTTGTCCAGGCCAAAAACTAAGCCCAGGTGCCCCTGGACTCCAGAAATGTATAACGATGTCGTTGGACTTGCTTTGGATTGGTATCATGATACAATATTCTCAATCGATTTTGGAGGGAAAAGACTTGGGAGATACAAATGTAAACGGTCCCCCAAAACAAGATTTATGAATGACTCAATGAACGTCGATATTGGTGATATTGGTAAATCTATTGGGGTAAGAGGGAAGATGGCATTCAAAGATGTGCAAGTGGACCCTTATAACGAGTAAGTTTGCTTTATGTAAAATGAATATCTAATATATGTAAGGATCTAAGAAATAGCAGTTCATGATTTTATTGATTCATTACTATAACTCCGATCGTAGAGATATTACAGAATAAAATGGGCGAATGGGTGTAATGACTGTTGCCGAATGAGTGTAATCATCGTTACTAACTAAGGTAGACTGTTCCCTAGAAAGAACTATTTATTAATAGCCCAATTTTTAGGGCTAATAAGGAACCTATAACTTTACGTAGAATCTGAACCACGTAGTATTGGTATGATTTTCAGCTAACTGACAAGCCTGACACTCAGTTCTAATTCGTACACAACAGCTGATATGAACTATTACTTATTGATTCATTACTATAACTCCGATCGTAGAGATATTACAGAATAAAATGGGCGAATGGGTGTAATGACTGTTGCCGAATGAGTGTAATCATCGTTACTAACTAAGGTAGACTGTTTCCTAGAAAGAACTATTTATTAACAGCCCAATTTTTAGGGCTAATAAGGAACCTATAACTTTACGTAGAATCTGAACCACGTAGTATTGGTATGATTTTCAGCTAACTGACAAGCTAACTGACACTCAGTTCTAATTCGTACACAACAGCTGATATGAACTATTACTACACCCAACACGGACACCCCAGACTTGTATATTACTGTCCACGTCGATGGCAACCAGTGAGTGGACGCCATGCGAGATCCGAGTATAGAACCTATTGCCTACAATCTCCACATAATTTTACCCTAAGTAGTTGGATTACAGCACTACGCCACTAGTGCCGAAAATGCCTAATAACTATTATGATGATGAATTACGCCATGTTACTGAAATAAATCAGTTTTTCAAAAAATTACAACTTTCAGTATTAATAGGTCAAAGGATTATGTAAATTAAAGCATAAAATAAGCTTTTATTTGTACTACTTATATGTCATTTTCAAACATTGAAGTTCAAATTCACGAAGTATTTTATGAGAGTAGTTATTTAAATTAATAGATAAATGAGTAAGATCCAATACCCATGTCAAAACCACTTGTACGCAGGGATGGCGAATATTTTTTACGATATCGTAAACCAAGTATCGATCTTACGATAATATTGAATTGTAAATGATTTATCTGTTTAAAATTATGCACTGACTCTTTTGTAATGACCAAAAATACACTTATGTTTTGCTGTCAATATTTAGAAAAGCTTACTGTACGTAAAAATTCAATACAATTATTTACATGAAACAAGTTTTTGTCTGTGGGGTTGAATTCAAAAACTTCAAAATACGTAAACATTTAATTATTATGTTGGTTATAAAAGAATAATGGTTTATAAGGCGACTGGCTAGGCATCTTAGGGTCAGCGTTGCCAACTCACACACAGCTTCATTTACCCGTTCCACCCACTGGTCTACAAAAAACTGTATTTTAGTGCGTTAACCTCAAGTAAAACAAAAAAATAAATAAATAAAGTTACTTTATTATATCAATGCATGTTTTGTACGTATAAGAAGCAATTTAAATGTGTTTATTTCGAATCGTGATCATTTTGAGTAGAGAGAACAACGTCAATATTTAGTGATCTGATATATCGGTCCAAAATATCGATATGGCCGATATTATCGAAAGAAAATATTGATAATTTAATAAGAAAATACACCGATATATCGAAACATATTTGTTCCGATTTATCCATGTTTCATTGCCATCCCTAAGATACATAATATCATTTAGGCTAGTGAACTGGTCTATTCCATATACTTAATTATTCGCTTAGCGTGTCCATGTTAGTAGTATAATGGTAAAAGTAGTTTAAACTATCAAAAGTTGACAAACTTATCATTCAAATAAAAATGTTCTGGATAAGAAAAATAGTATTTAGTGCATGTATATTATTATTAAGGTCCAAAATTAAATAAAAGGGCCAATTAGGACTAGAATATATTTTTATTTCTTAAATATTTTGTTCACTAACTGTCAATGTTTTGATATTTCAGGTCACTGTTTATTCAGATCACCACTGGAGTCACTTCCACTAAAAACTTCTCTAATTTGTCTTTTATCGTCCGTTCAAGTCTTGGTATAACAGACCCCCAAATCACCCCAAATGAGACATTCTCAAAGGAAATGAAATTCTATGTTAACGTTAATGATCTAAGAATATACGTTTGGGACAGACACCACTTGAAGACTTATAATTATGATGGTACACAACTAAAGTCTACATATTTTCCTTATAAAAACACCAAAAGATTTATAGTGTTTCAAAACATTGTGCACTATAATATTTATTTGAGAACTGAGAGAATTAATCATATTGTACAAGTTAATTTAACAGAAAATCCCATCCACAAATTTCATGAAGACCAGTTATTTGCGAATAACCCTGTACTACTTTTTGGTGTAAGTATGATATATATTTTTCATTCTGTTAGTTAGTTTTGTTTTGCTATGGTTTTGTAACGAAAGGCAATGCTTTTCATATACTATACTTACTAACTAATACACTTATTAAAACGCAAAGGGCGTGTTTAATACAAAACTGATAATCTGTTTCATGAATGTTTTGATATTAATCTGAATTTTTACTCTTTTCATTTTTATTTTTGTTATTTCATATGTGTGTGTGTTTTTTAGGCTGAAAGAACAATCATGTTACTGGACGCTCGATCAAAAAGACGGATGGTTAACGGTACCTACGTATGTGACCGTATAGACTGTCAAGATGTTTGTGAAGTTCTGCCGTCCGGAGATACCTGTGTTTGTAAAAAGACAAGAGCTAAGACCAGAGATGGACTTACGTGCTATGGTAAGAAACTAAGAACTATGATTTGGAATAATTAATTATTGTTGTGTGACACAAATATAATATCACTTATGAGCTTATCTAATGAGTTCTTATAGACTCTTAAGATACCAACGAAGATCGACTGGAGGGACATGTTTCTGTATGGTAGGGTGGGGGGGTCAGTACACTGTATGGATACAATATTTATCTGGATAGTCTGCATTCTGTCCAAGAGCTAAAGTAGTTAATGAGATGAAATGTTAGAATTTATACATTATATAGACTAATTCTATATTAGGTGATTAAATGATAGCAATTACGTTAAAGATATTATCACACGTGTTTATAGTACTGTTTGTTTAAGTAAATGTAAGGTACTTCAAGTACTTAGTGCAGTCTAAGTTATCAGAATGTTAGGAGGGAACTTTTATTTATTAAAGCCTTATTTCTTAAAACAGAATGTTCTTATTATATCTAACAAGCAACAATATCATCAATATCAATGTTCATAAAGTGAGTGTCTTGATATATTTTTCAGACACAGTTGTTCATATAACAGTTGTTCATATAAGTGAGTGTCTAGCAAGCCAGTAAAAAGGAAGTAACTTTAACTTTGTAAACCGTAAAGGCAAAAATGATAAAGGTAAAAATGATAATCTAATAGCGTTTGTGGTGTGACCAATATTAATTGAAAATACCAGTAAAATGGGGTCATAATCCCTTATGGCTCATTATCAAAGGTTAAATCCTATTCTTACAATTTCTTCTATAGACGTGGATGATTATCAAAGCAAATGGTTATCTAACAGGCAAAAAGAAATCCAATGAACTGCTAAAAGAGTCTTTCTTAGATAAGGTTTGCAAAATAGTAATCAACATCAGAAAATCAGAAGATTCTTTAAGTGAGGTAAAAAACTACTTTATATTAAGGAGGCAGTTATCTAGAGGGTAAAAGTAAGGAATAAAATATATAAATCATGAATATTAAAGTGCAGTATTCCACAAAATATATTTTATCATGGGACTTTTAAAATCATCCTAAATCCTTCAAATGTTTGGGCTGAATGTAAAAGTCAGAACTGAAATATTTGGCGGCCATGGAGAAAATGCTTTACAATGGTTAAAAATATTTTCTGCTGAATTCCAAGTTCAACCTACTAAAATGACAAATAGCCTCTGGGATTTGATTTGTGATTTAATTATTATTTATGTGTTGTCAGAGTGAAAGGATTTTTTTTAGAACCAACTGCATTGGTGGAGATTCTAATAACTGGTTTAGAATATATCAAGTTGTCGACCATACTTACAATGGTCATTACATTTTAGACATATCAATGGATATATCAAGAAAAGAGTCCACATTTGTTGTTACTTAATCGCCTGAAATGAATAATGAATGAATAATTAATTAATAATGATCTTTATTCACAACAGCTTGACAATTAAATGAACATAAAACTTATGTGAATAATACTAACCACTGTTTCAAGTAATGTGGTTAGTGACCAAAAATAATAATAATAAAATAAATTAACAAATAACTCAGTCCAGTCTCTTTTAAGTAATAAAGTCTTATATATAATTAGAAAGGCATTCTGTGGCGTTCATTAAATTCAAACTACTACTAAAATAACAGTACTTGAAAATTAAACTAAAATTAATATTTTACAGTTCGTAAACTAATATTTTCTATAACTTACTCTAAGTTAAGGCCTGACTCAGACAACTTGTGTCATGTATAGTGTGTAACCAGTTCTTTAGCTTGTGGCAGAATTCCTTATTGTTGTTGCTTTCTTTAATGTGTAATGGTCATTTATTGAAATAATTTGGGCATGAGTAATTAAAAGATTGTTTGAAGAACATTTTGTTTACTTTTGGTTTGATAAATAATCTATTCTTGTTACTTCTCATATCGTGATGAATTCTGGTTGAGCCTCTATTGCCACTTCGTATATAAAATAATTTTAATATTTTATAGATGAATAAATGTTGGATGGGTAAATTTTTTAATAAATAGAATAAAGGTAAAGAAGAGTCTCTTGAATTTGCTTTCAGGATTATTCGAATAAATTTATTTTGAATTGTTCTAATTATATTTATTGTTGTTTTACAAGTTCCCCCCCCAACAAATAATGCCGTATTGTATCCTTGAATGAATCAGACCATAGTACAGAGTTCGCAGTAAATTTACATCACAAAAGTTTCTAAGAAAGTAAAATTTTCTTAAATTAAATCTAGTTTTATTTATCAAATCACAAATATGCTTTTTCCAGGACATTTTGCAGTCTAAAGTTAACCCTAAATATTTAAAGGTGGGGACTTGCTTAACAGCACTACAGCCACACGACTCACCTTCACAATCAAATTTATGATAAACTATAGGGTTTGCGAATCTAAAGCAGGTCATGTGAAATTTAACATATTTAGGTTTTTTTACATTAACATGCATTTTATTCTTGAAGAACCATGACCGCAAAATTTTCAAATCATCATTAATACTCATTTGGAGATTTAATTCATTTTTGTTGGAGGATACAAGTGCAATGTCATCGGCAAATGCACTAACTGAACATCTGAAATCTAACAGGTTGTTAATAAAAATTAAAAATATATTTGCAGAGAGCACCGGAGCCCTGAGGGTCTCCGGCTCTTACTAATAATGAAGTGCTTAATTGATTATGAATTTTGACTGATTGGGTCCGTCCTACAAGAAAGCTTTCAAACCATTTCAACGCAACGCCTCTTACACCGGCACTTTCCAATTTATTAAGTAAAATATTATGATTCACAAGGTCAAATGCTTTTTTAAAGTCAACAAATACTGCAGTCGTTTTTCTGTTATTATTTATGTGTTCATATATTAAGCTTGAAAAGTTTATTAACGCAACTTCTGTAGATTTATTTTTTGTGAAACCAAACTGGGAATTATTCTGGACGTTTATAGAACTCAGGTAATTTTCCAATCTAACTTTCATAAATTTCTCCATTATTTTAGAAAAAAACAGATAACAAGCTAATCGGTCTTATATTTTCAATTTCGTACGAATTATTTTTTTTTTAAATAGAGGTACAACAATGCTATTCTTGAGTGACTCTGGAAAAATACCAGTTTGAAAATTTTAGTTAATTATTTAGGCTAAAACGTGAGCTATTTCACTGTAAATATGCTTGAGCATCTCTACAGAAAATCCATCATGCCCAGTTGATTTTTTATTTTTAAGACTTTTAATTATGTTTGTGACTTCGGCAGAGTGAGCAGGAGCAAAAAAATGAACGATTGGTCTGATAATTCGTCATATACAAACTCTGCCAGCCAACCGATCAGTGTTATCAGCTGTACTTTGTACACCGATAAGGTAGTTGTTGATCTCCTCTGACAATTGCTTGGGATCCTCCAAAACTGTCCCATCATCCAATACAACTTTATCTATGTTATTACGTTTAAGGCTACCTGTAATGCTGTTTATCACCCTCCACTGTTGACCACTGTCCCCATTAAATTTATTAATTAAATTAGCATAATAGTTGTTTTTAACTTGTCAATGTCATTTTTCAAATTCAAACACAATTTGTTATAGTAAGCTGTACAATTTAAATCATGTGGTCTTTTTCTCAGTATTTTATACATTTTATGTCTTTTTTTAATTCTATTAACTATATTTTTATTAATCCAAGGGCTTTTTTTTCTTGCTTTACGATACTTACTATTAATATGCTGAACAATTGATTTATGTTTATATATAACATTATTTAAAATACTACAAAAACTTAAATAACAACAATTAACATCATTACTCTGATAAATACAGTTCCAGTTAACTTTTTTCAATTCATCTTTATTATTATTATAGTTATACTCAATTTTTGTATTCTCAGTTCTTTCAATAAATTCATAACAAGCCAAGCTAATATTAAGGCCTAGTAAACAGTGATCGGTTATGCCCAAATTAAATATTGCACTTTTCGAGTTACTGATATCCTTAAATTTTACAAAAATGTGATCTATACAAGTTGAACTAAATTGTGTCATTCTTGTTGGTCTGTTTATTAAAGATAAAAACCCGTAGCTATTTAATAAGCTATTGTAATTTGAAACATGAACTGAATTTCTAAGAGTATCTAAATTTATATCACCAACAAATATTGAATTTAGTTTAATAAGCGGTAAGATATAATTCAATTCTTGAATAAAATTTGCCTCTGTAAATTGATATAATTTATATAAACAGGTCAAATTGAAGCGCGTTGAACCACACGATATATCAAGAGATAGAAAATCGGCCGTTGACATATTTATGTTTAACTCTGCAAATTTAAATTTATTGGAAATGTAACATACGACACCTCCAGCTCGATATGTGTCATTGCATTTAGTAGCTACGTCAAAGCCTGGAATTTTGTATAAATTAATCTCTTCACTGTTTATCCAAACTTCACACAGTACAATGAAACAAAGGTTATGAATAATTGAATCTATTTCGGCTAGCAAAGAATTAAAGTTGTTCCTGATACTTCTAATATTTACATATAATAAACTAATATTACCTCTGTCAGATTGGGAAACAAAAAACTTACTGCCTAGGTGATGGTAGACATCACAACATACATTATAATATTTGTACTTGTATTACGCACTATTTACAATTTATATTTACTATTCAGAGAGAAAAAAGATAACTAGATATACAATACTGTGTAATGCATATAATATCCACAGACAAACCTAGAATATTTTATTCAGATCTTGAATTTTAACAATTTTGTGACATTTTTCCCCATCCGACTTCCTAACAAAAAATTTTCCCTCTCGGAACCAAACCTATTTAATATCTAACTCCCTGCATTTCGTCTTAAGCTTGCCAAGAAACTGTTTGTTTTCTGGGCAGAGGTGCTCATTTAGTATACCCTATTTTTAGGAAATGTAGGATGTACCTCGTTCGCCATCAGGGTCTTCTTCGTCTTGAACTTGGACAACCACTTGTCCCTTACCAGCCGATCTCTAAACTGTACTATCAAATGTGGGTCTCTCTTGGTGTTGTAGCTTGGCACTTTGTGAACTGAAAGTATGTGTTCCTGCTCCACTGGTTGGCCGATAACCTTCCCGATGTCCATCACCACCTTGAGAGTATCCTCTTTATGCGTAGAAGGGATGCCACTGATTTCGATATTGGACTTCCTTGAGTACTGTTCTAGTTCCCTTACTCTATCAGTCAACTTAACCACCGCACCTGTAAGCTCTGCGTTCTTCAACACAAAATCTTTGTTTTGCTTCTTCATTTCTTTGAACTCCTTTCTAATAGTATTCATCAGAATGTTGGCGTCATCAATGCCCTTCGACAGGAACTCAACGGATTCATTTAATTTGTCATTGTGACGTTTTAGCTCATCAAATACCTCTTTTTTAAATGCATCTAGTACATTGATCATAAATTGTTTCGTGATGGCTGTGGAGGATGACGACGACTTGCTGCTCAACACAGAGGGTTCCTTCTTCTGCTGACAATCTTCGCATTTCCAGTCTTTATTGCCTGTCCGGGTTTTTACTCCGTCCACTTTTATGCATTTTGAATGGAACACTCTCGCACAATTGCCACTGCACTTAACGGCAAGCTTCTCATCCGCACACTCCTCACCACAAACACCACAGTTTGCCGACATTTTTAATAAAAAAAATTTATTATATTAAATTGAAATACGGGAAATGAATACTGTATAAGCAAGTTAGTACAAGCTTAGTGATACAGATAACGCTCTGACTTCACAACACTCGCTCCACAGTGTTATCGCCTCGGCTGCCGAGACTGGACTGGAAATTGAAGAAGGCACGACTTATTGAACCAATGATGGCTAGTTCAGATCACCTAGGTATCTAAGATGTAGGCACGTTACATCACTAGTAGCCTTGACTTGAGGGCTCCAACATTATCACAAGATAATGGTGTCAAGCAACATCGAGAGTGGCTGTTCCTTGGATGAGTAACTGGTGCGGGATCCTTCCTCCCAGCCTGCCTGTCCGGTCACTGAAGGTGGTTCGGATGTCACATTTAAGCTGTAAATCCCTAGTTTACGTGTTAGAGACACCCTTAACCCTTACCTTACATGCTTAAGACATCAACACTGAAAAGACACGTTTTAACAAATGTTGTCTCAGCACAACTTTCCAGTTGTTCTATGTCCCGAAAGCCTAATGACAGATAAATATATTAAGTGTATAAATTGCCAATAATCATAGTTTATAGTGACATATAGCACTACAATTGACATATCCGATTTAAATCAGTAAAAATACAATTTTCAATAATCTAAGTCTTGGGGAGGATTATAGTTAAAGAATAGAATAAACATTTTCCAGTCACGAGATAAATAAACCAATTAATGAACAAACGTGTTACCATTTACTTTTGGATTTTAAAATAGATATATTTCAGATTGCGGCCAGTCCAATTTGACCTCAATGATTGAACAGCAGCTGATTCAGTGGGGACAGGACGCATCTCGCGCAGACTTTCCCTGGCACAGTACCCTCTACGAACTGATAGAGGGTGAATGGAAACAAACTTGTGGAGGAACACTGATAAGTCCCAGAGTTGTACTTACAGGTAAGTGCCAAGGTGTATTTACGGTGTATTTTTAAGTGGTAAATTATAATAGTTCAATTATTAAAATGTGTCTTATATTGTTGGTTTATTTCTTTTTCATTTAAGTTTTTTCAGAATCAGATTCAGTGAATACGTATTAACCTATTAACCTGTACCTATAAACCAAATTGAAGTTTTCCTTTTTTTACATCAAAATAATGATGATAAGTGAAAAGCACCATTTCAAAACGAAAAATACATAGGTAATTACTCAATTACATAAGGACAATTCACAAAAAATGTATCGCAATCAACATGCAAGAATATAACCTAACAATAATTTGATTGAACCCAAAACTAAACGTTTCCAATCATTCTGTAAACACTCACATAAACACGTAAAAATTAGAATTCACTTCTCATTTATACCTAAGTAACTAACCATTCCATTTATTCTTCTGGGGTGGTCATGTGTAAGAAACAGGTTTTCTATTTAAAAAAACCCCTTCGATATCAAGTCCATTTTAGATGAACCTTTCTTCTAAGGCTTTTAGGTGTATATAGATTAAGGCTGTAATATGGTTGGTTAAGTTCAAGCATTGAATGGACGAATGAAAATAATTTTTTGAGGTGAATATTAGGCCCTTTCCTATATTTAACCTCTTTCGTTAGTTTAAGAATACAATAGTTCAGTTAATATTAAACATAAGTATAAAATAAATTATTATTTTTGTACTCTGTACTTATAGATCAATCGTTTATGTGTGTGTCAAGGTCAAGTACTCGTTTCTCATCATTAAGAATGTCCGATTTTATAAGAGTTTTGTGTTACAGCCGCTCACTGCGTGGTATATCGTACAGGCATGAAAGCGCCGAAACTAAAGGAAACTAAAAAAATGATGGTGGCTTTTGGAAAGCTCTTCAGGGATTGGAAAGTCAAGGAATCAACAGAAATAAGACTACGCGTGAGTTTTTGTTGACTATTTTAAGATATGAATCTATATTAAGCATCCTTTACTAACCTATTTTTCAATAATTTGTAAAGTTAATGCAATATTTCTTTATTTATAAGTGCATTTTTGGATGTATTTCGATCGATGAAATTTTAATATAAACTTAACTACACTGACCATTGTAAAATAATGATATAGAATAGTGGTGACATGTTAGATATTCCTTTTTCAATATTTTCAGGTGAATACTATTTGTACAGGAAATATATTAGACATGACTTTTTACTTTTGTGTTATCGTTTTATGCTATTGATTAATGTTAAAAATATAAGTTCAATTTGATTTACGGTGACCTTAATATCAGTTAATATTTAGGAGATAAATTAACAACTATTGACCTTATTTTTGCATGGTACTTTTAGTATTTATTGTTTTCATGTACTTGGCTTGTTCAGGTGGTAATTGTAAAGTGTCTTTAAACAATTAAACCATATAACACAGATCAGTTTATTTACACAATGGTGGAATATATTCATAAAGGCATATTGTTTAATGCAATCTATGTGTTTTTTTTCAAACGCCGTCGTGTTTAAAAGAAGGTTTAATAAATTAATCTGAGCCTCCTCCTTAACGTAGTAGTTATTCTACTGAAGCATTTTCCTGATAATTTAACTTAACTTTATTGCAATAAGAACTCTTTTAACATTTCTTTTTACTTCCTTATTAACGTTATCTCAAATTTTCAAGTAAATATTCAGAGAAATATGAAACAAGATATGCCTAAACAAAAACAGTATAGTAAAATAGATATGAGATGAGATAAGTGCATGTGATAAACTCACCTCAAACAACGTCAAGACAACAAACATCAACAGTGTGTATGACAATAGACCAACGATAATAATAATGCTTCAACAATAGAGACAAATACAGAAACAATACTACATAACACAAATGGAACAGCAGTTCAGTTTATAATGCCAATAAATACTAAATAATGTCAAACTATTAAAACTGAACCGAATATTAATTGATATAACGGTTGGATACAGTTTTATCGATAAGTCAGCCATTCGTAATATGAGCAAAATCTGATGTTTTAAGGTGAAAGAGATTCGGGCCCATGAAGACTTTTTGGGTGCTTTAGTAAACTACGCTATGGACATCGCCCTGCTGGTGTTGGAGTCGAAAGTAAACTACACCAGGTTCGTGATGCCAGCTTGTCTCGACTACAATGTCAACCAGCTGCCTCACTACAGCACTCTCAAAGCATACGTAAGTTTTATCATTTTATTGAAGAACCTATTAACAATATATATTAATTTTCATCATAAAACTGTAAAATAAAAAAAAGTAAAAAATGATGATTTTAGAAAAAATTTGGGAATTTTTCCATTTCAGTTAAAAAAGTGGTGTTTTAGATTTTTTGGAAAGGAATGACTTTTCCGCGTATTAAATCAAACTCCTCAAGAGATTTAAACTCACATTTAACCACTTTTCCAGAAAAAAATGTAATTTTAGAAGTGGCTACAAAGTGCATGGTTATCAAATTAATATTTTATATCTATATTAGATTTGTGAATGTAATTTATTTCAATTTTGTTAGAAGAAAACTTCTTAATATGTTCTTTTTTTAATAGTGTTTAAAAACATATTAAAAAACGCTTCTTAATAATGTTTTAAAAAGTTCTTAATAATAACTTCTCTGTATGTTTTATTTTGAGTACAAAGTTACCTTTTTCTCCTAAATTACAAGATCTAAATAACTGAAATTTATGAATTATTTCAATGTTTACTAAAGTTTGGTATTTACAAACTAGCAGTTATATGACGGCTTAAACTTTGCTATCTATTGAAAATTAAAATTAGCTAGATACATTTTAGCAAATTTATTTTATTTTAAGGGTTTTATCAAATAAAAATTCATAAAAATTACTATGAGAATCCAACATTACAGCTATCAACGATAACTATGTTAAATCTAAGGTAATTAAACGGCATATTTCTGGTGGATGTGGTGTAACAACCTAAAAAATACATTTTGAGAATCACATCAACCCTTTTCGGTTTTTTAACTAACGTACAGTTCCGTACAGGTGCCAGGATTCGGCCTTATGGGAGAGTTCAGTACGTCCTCAAAACAGAGTAAGGAGCTAAAGTACGCCACCACTAAAGTATTCAGTTTTGTCGATTGTTTCGAATTATCCCGGGCAAAGGCTCCGTACAATACCTTCCTAGTGTTGACTCCGGACAGATTCTGTGCCGGCAATGGTACAGGTTAGTAAATAATGAGATAATCAGATAGTTTTTACATAATTTTACTTAACATAAATATAAACTTTACGGGGTGTTTTTAAAAAGGGGATGTGTTAAAATAAATAAATTGTTCTGTAAATGTTGCTGCAACATATCCAGAAAGGTGTTTGTCTTGGAGTCGCTGTATATCTTACGTAGTATTTGTCCTAGAGTATCAGCACCAGACTAATTGACAATAAACAGTACAAATAAACTCTTCAGGAGAAGTAACTAGTAATTACAAATTAATAAAAATATATAATAATTAAATAATTTATCATGATATAAATAAAAAAACAACTTACATAAGTTCCAATTGACATATTTCTATGATAGCCTTAATCTTATAATTTTCTTCCACGTTCTTGATGGAATATATTAGGTTTTATAAAAGAAAAATAGTTTTAAATGTGTTTTTATTTTATCTTTTCCATTGCTTATAATTAGCAACTTTTTCATTTATTAAAATAATGGTGTATCCCTCTGGGAAACTAGAGCCTTCATGGGCAATTTTGTTTCATTATGATTTCTTACATCAATTATGATAAATTGATGTGAGAAAGTTTTGTAAGCACTCCCCCAAGCAATAATTGCGTAGGAAATCAGTAATTAAATTTATTGAAAACAGCCAGTTCTCACTACGCGTTCATTTAAAAGACTCTGAACGCAAAACCATACTTTCCCAATTTATTTTGCCCCTATTCAAAAACACACTTACGTGGCTATGAGATGTGTTTGTAAGATATCAAATGTATTGTTTGGTTATTTGAAGATGTCACAATCCACCCGACAGAGATAAAAAAACTGAAGCGTGCAAATACTAACCCACCCTAAAAAAAGAACAAATAACCTTAATTTTATATATATATATATATATATATATATATATATATATATATATATATTAAAGTAAGGTGTGGGACACAATTATATAAACAGTAATACAACTGGAGATGATTTCTTAAATTGACGATGTAGACATCGATTGACTGACCGAAATTTCTAGTCGATAGTATATCGTGGTGCATTTCCTATTTGGATTTAGTTATGGAAGCTTTAAAATATGATTTATCGATAAAGAAAATGTTTAACATAAATCTGTTTAGTAGTTCAACATTGAATTTAATCATAAAAAACTTAAGCTTTAATTTTTTCTTATAGACTATTTGAATCTGTATGGACTTGTAGAAATATATCTCAAATGTTTCATGTTCTTATTTTTTCATTCGAATTCAGTTAAAATTATAAAGACAAAAAATAACTTGCAAGAAATATAATATTGAGTAAAATAAAAAAATAAAAATTTGTACATTATTAAATAGTAATACAAATATGTACCGGTACTTAAAATTGTATAGGTAATGTAATGACGAATTAATTTGGTATTTGATTTAATTTTTACTTAACTGTTGTAAGTACCTTTCTGTTGTGGTGAGGTTTATTTAACCAACTGTTTTCCTTTTGATTACAGTTGGTTCCTAAACATTTTACTTCAAGCAACCAATTTTCTGTTTAGGCATGTACACGACATTGAATATAAATATGTTAATTCAGATAAAAAACATTTATTTATAATACTCTAATTAACATTTATGCAATAATTATTACTAACACAATAACCTATTATAGAGAATAGATGACTTGAACATGCAAATCTGAACTTGATATAAATTTACATTAAATTGATATTAAAGCATTGTGTATAAATAAATATTTAAAAATAATATTAACTTAACTCTAAACTCATTACATGTTTATCTCCTAACCCCATACACTTTACAGCGTCTGCAGTACAGAAGGGGGACAGTGGAGGGGGCCTCACTCTGGTGCACAAGGGGTTGCACTACGTCTCAGGGGTGGTCAGCATAAAGATGATACATTTAGATGGCGATAAAGTGAAGTTCAGTGTAGGTTCTTTCACCAACGTCACCTACATCATGAGCTGGCTTCTTCATAATTTGCCTGAAGGAGAGTAAAACTGTTATAATATAGTTTAACATCTTTAGTAATATTTTAAAGGTGTATATAACAACGATAAAACAATATATATGTTTCTTAGACACAAATATGGGTATATCAATTTAAAAATAATGTTAAAACCATCACTATAAATACGAATAAAACTTTTTATTGGCTTCTTTCGTCTATTTTCTAATAATATTTAATACCCACATAAATAAGAAAGAACAGATATGTCAATTTTTAAATACTATCCACTCATCTTTCAGCTAAGAGTGCCAGTTGCCACCTGATAAATTTTTAATTGCCAACAAGAGGCCACCCTTACCCAGCCCTTAAAGTGTGTGTTTTATAAATTTGCAAAATTAATGCAAGTTTTAAAGAAGCCAACGTTTAAAAATAATAAGAGGTAAACATTTGTTTTGTTAGCATCACACTTCAAATCCTTTATATTAATGTTTTTTCTTTGTATAGTACATATACGAGAGTAATAGTGTTTCATATATATACACATATAATTTGCATTGCCTATTATATTTACATGACACTAATCTTTGTCAAACGAATAATTTTATTCATATTTACGAATATATCTTTCACTCCACTTTGCATGTACTAACATGACAGCCTCTCCCCCTGCCAATATATATATGATTTGTCTTAGAGCAAAATAGAATTACTTACTAATATTGTCGTGTTAGCAATTTTAACCCTAGGTAAACAGAAATATATTTCGTATGGTGCTTTTTTCTGACAATTTACATTTAACTTAAATAAGAAACGAGGTAGATTTGAGCGACTGAGCTTTATAGAAAATTTAAGTTCACCGATGAGTACTAAAATATTAACAAAATTCATTTTAAATATAATTATTCTATTCTAAAAATAATATAAAATAAAGACACATTCTGATTGTAATAATTAAAGCGTCAACATTAATGATTAAATATATTTATGGAATTACCATTTTTAGTATTTTAAACCAAATATTTCTTATTTATTATCATCAGTTTTTAATTATCTTATTTATTATTACTATTACATTATCAGTATTGTCATTGCTATAATATGTAAATTGACTTTAAACATTAAACTAAAAAATGCCTAATAATTTTAAAATCATACAAAAATACATTAACATATGTTAATAACTTCATACTTTAGTTTATGAACAAATATAAATTCAGTCTATTAGTTTACCAACAATTCGTACCACTAAAACGATAGTACTTGATAGTATTACAAATTTTAAACAAAATTAAATCCAAAATAGAAAGAGCTTAAGTAATTAAGTTTGTTAAAAAAAATACATAAGGTGTGTGCAGGCTATTTTTCCGCTTTACTCTACATTTCACGAACATATCTCCCCTTCTTTGTTACAATTTTACCCAACCGACTTTGTGGTTTTTTGTGATGATAATATTTTTCCTCATAAAATACACTTGGGACAGTAATTTTGATAAACATAGAAAAGTAAATGGACTTTCTTAAAAGTTCTGGAAATTACAGTATCATATTACATAGTTTTATTTAAACTAGGTTAAAAGAACATATTTATTACCCTATACCTAAACAATTATCCACTTTTAATGATTTAATACATTTCAGTGATTATGAAGATTGAATTAACAAGATAAAAACGTAAAAATTAATTAAGTATGTATCCAATTTTAACCTTCTAAACCTAAAATTATTCTACATTTGGTTACAGGACTGGGTCATAAACTACTTTTACAGAGTAACAGAAAACAGACAACTACCTTTTTATAATCAATCTAAATTGTCTTTATTGCTTCAGAGAACACATATTTTAGTGATGGAAGAAACATTTGTTATTAATTGTACACTACATCTCAAAAATGTATTTGTTGAGTTAATCTCATAGTGCGCATAACAGAGTATTGTCCATAGTGATAAACTATACGATACTGTGTTTGTAAAACACTTGTCGCACAACCGACCATTACACGGTCAACGTACGTGGTAATAAATGTCATAATGTGTTTTGTATCGTACAATTAATGTTTAACTGTAACAAACGACTGTTATTTAGGTTCAAAGCACACATTTATGGCATTCTGTGTTTGATAACAGCCGAATAGAGGAGTTTATCATGTTTAAATCATGTTTGATTTAATATATTAACTAACTAACAGAGTTGTTATATTTCTTTTATGTAACTGTTTCAAATTACATTGATTTAATAGTTTAAGTAGGCATACATGCCGTTCTTTTAAAACTATATTTAATAGTAATTTTGCCATAGTTTGCCAATTAGGAACGCTGTATTACTAATTAAAATATCTTTATTTATTGATTTAATCTTAAGATACCGATCGTAAAAATATAGCGAATATGGATTTCGAAAGAGTGTGGTGAATTTTGATGACCTAATGTAGTAATTTTTTTGTAATGGGCCGACATTCCTTTGAAAGTGTAATTAAAATTAATGGATCAGTGACAAATGAACAGCCAGTGGTTATCAGCTGATCCACGTAGAAAATTTGTTATAACACTGATTGGGATCGAACTGAGAGTTTTTGGCTTATGAAGCTGGGCTTTAACAAACTTAACATAATTCTAAACGGTTGTTAGTTGTTTAATGCAAATTTTAATACAGTAAATGTTCAATATAATATAATACAACCAATAAAATTGAATTTAACCAATTTAATAAATACTTGTAAGTCTGTCTAGTATGAAATGTAAATCAAATTACTTTGAAATTCTTCTATAAACAAGTATTGAACACTTTATTTTAATGGATTTAATCACCAATACTTACAATAATTTATTTCATCCCATAATGGTCAGTGCAGACTTTAAGTTAGTTTTCGTAACAATTATGTTAAACAGCTAGCTTCAATAAATTGTTTATTTAATCATGCTAATTCCTGATAATGATTTATTTAATGCCTACGCATTTATTAAAATCATTTAACAGTCGAATTACACAAATTGCAGAACGTCATTATCAATACTTTATTTTAATAAAATGTTTCTTTTATTTAAGCCGATAAAGTAAATTATACAAGTTTAAAATGCTGTGTTAACGAGAAAGAAAAATAGAGGTAAAGAGCTAAAAAATATCACAACTCTCGTATTGAAAAGCTTTGAATCTTTGAAGGATTATTTTGAATCCGCTTATAGTAAATGACAGTCGTGTTTAGAAGGCAAGGAAGCTTGCACATAAAAGCACGTATATAAAATGATATATAGCTGGAGTATGTTTCCTTTGTTCTGGTTTTAGTTCAAATTGAAAGGAAGTATCGGAAAAGTTTTGCAGATCGGATTTCTCCATATTAAACCTTTGTTTTACGTAAATAAGTATTGGGATTGGTTTCTAATAATACAAGTTTCAACAAAAAGTTAAGATATAAATATAAAATTAAATTTATGACACTTGACAAAATAAACACTTTTAAACACTTTGGGACCAACACAGCGCCTTAGAAGAGAAATATCAAAAATAAAAAAAAAAAAAAATGGATTATTGTAAAAAGTGAAAAGAAAGTGACATAAAACAATAAATAAAATTTATAACGGAAGTTAAAAGCAATAAAACTAAGAAACAAAACAGCAGTGACTCGTTACGCCTAAGGACTTAATTTGAATAGATATATAAAATTTGTTTCAAGAAAAAAAAATGAAATAAAAATAAAACCCAATTTCACCTTACCAATAGTAAATAGAAAGGCTGTTGTATACTGAATATTTAACAGAAACTAAAATAATATATACAGGGTAGTTTGGGTGGGAAGGCCAAACATTCAGACAACGTTTGTGTTATTAATCAAAATATTGACGTCTGCAAAAAGGATTGAGAAAATTATTTGAAAATTGTCATCCTTATTCAGTTTATTTAGAGTAAAAATATATATAGTTAAACATTTTATTTATTTATTTATTTTCAATTATAATTCAAATATTGTTGTCGTTTTGACTATTTGAATATCAAAATCTCATTGATGTTCGATAGAATTTAATACATATTTTACCATCAGTAAAACAGTAATATTAGTAAAAAGTAGTCTTAAGTTTTTTCCTGAAAACTTATTACCAAACATTTCCAATGGTTCTGCGGATAAAGCATGTAAAGCAAGGCTTTTCATATTTTTTGCTTAAACAAGAAAAACATCTAGAACTTATTTTGTTAAAAGTTTTGATCAAATTAGTTGTTAGGACGCCAAGAAACACTAATATTAAATATATTAGTATACAAACTAAGAACGATCACTTAACATAAAATATATAAATTTTTTGTAAATTTTTTATCGGTATTTTGAAGGGAATTTCAACTACTGATTTACAAAAAGACTCTCTAGTTTGAAGATTGGTGTCACTGGATATATTTGTGGTACAAGTCACATGACAGATAAATGCGTTACACGTATAATCATGTGCACTGGCGTGAGGGGACAGGTTTGCGTGTTATCGTAGGTAGATTGAGACGAGTCACGATTATAGAAAAACAGTTAGTTCTTGAGATGTTTGGCAGCCTTGGTTAAGTACATCATTGACCGTTTGTGCTAGAGGATGATTAAATGAAAAAGGGGATAAACGTGTGGCCATTTTTTGTTTGCTTATGTGTCATGATATATTTATTATTGTAGTGAGTTCATTTCTTAAATATTTATCACTATGTAAATTATAAAATCAAGTCCTTTGTCTTTTTGACAGTGTACTTTTCCATTTTTATAACAATGGCGTAGTTTTACAAATAAAATACAGATATCATTATCCTTTTTTTTCACCAGTAATTGAATATTATAATATTTATTAAAAGAAAACAAATATTATTAACAATTAACTTTTCTGAATAGATAGTACAACTTTAATTTTAGGATCTTTGTTTTATAAGGTTAGTGATTTGTTTTATCACTCCATACTCAAAGAATAACCATTTCCTTTATGTAAGAAACGTGGCATTATGAGTGGAGGTATTGGAAATGCCTCAATTTGATAAATTTAAAACTAACAGGTGTTAGGAATATAGAGCATAATATTATACAACAAAAGGTTGTTGCTGGCTCATATTCACTATGAAATAGATTAATTGCTGTCGGAAGGCATAGAAATTTAAAACTAATGTATCAGAAATCAATGTAAAGAGGAAAGTGTATGAATAATTTGGAAAAATCAACTGAATTAATAATTTCATGATATAAATATACTTTTTTAATTGAAAAATAGTGAATATTTGTCAAAAGTTATGTTGTGCAACCCTCTTTTCAATTCATTGAAGATTGGAGTGTTTTATTAATAGATAATTATAGAATTAGAAATATCTTAGCAAAAACAGAAAAGTAGCATTATATGTTACATTATATATTAACATAGTAAAATAAAAATTAACATTTTTAAATTTATAATACAATAAAAAAGAAAGGAATAACAAAGAAACATGTTGAGCTGTTTTGAAAATTCAGTAAGCTATTGAACATGATGTAGGGTGGTGGGGACATTTTTAAAGACGAAAATGGACAGACCACACAATATTTTTTTTTATTTCTTAAATATAGAGTATATTCATAGATGTCACGTTTATTTTCTAGTATTATTTTACGAACAACGACTATTTTAAAGAACCTACTCGTGTCTTATATATGAAAACTTGTTTAATTATCATAATATTACGACCTGGTGGAAATGCAAAACAAGTGACAGTCAATCAACAAAAATGTATTTCAATATAAGTAAAAAACTTAGAGTATTATTGTAATAGACTTAGGTACTTCTCGTTTACCTTCCTCAGACTGGTGAAAGATTCATAAAGGAATAACCAAGTAAATGTCTTACTTACACTGGAATACATTTGTGTCGATCACTGTTAGAAATAAAACTAATAAAATAATATCACTGTCAAAACAATACTTCTCTTTATGTATTTTATGTTTTACATTAGTATACACCTTTACTTGGGAAAACAGCAAACTATGAACGTGGAAACATTTACGTCACACATACAGGTATGTTAGCTTAAGACAAAAACTATTTTTTAATTTATTCAAATATAATTAACAACTAAATATTTAAATAACTTTTTCTGGTGGAATACTACAAACGTAGTTTAAAATACTAGAACATGAGTAAAAAAAATAAGTGAAATTTCATGAATACACTATTTGATTTGTCATCAGTAGGGTCATAAGAGTCATAACCCATCACGTTATATCAACCTGTATTGGACCGTGCGATATTAACACGAAAAGCCATTACTGGCTGTGTTGAATAGTAATTGGTGACCTGTTACTGTGGCGTTATAGTCTGGCAATACCCAGAGGCACGTTATTTCTATTCAATTTAAAGCGTATTAAACAGTTATTTTCAGCAAATGTAGTATGAGTTTATAGCGTATAGTAGTTCTATAGCACGCTTCAAAAACAACTGACCTGTCGTGTTTCATTCTGGCGATATATTCTAAAGGAGGATTTATATTATTAATCAGCATGTAACTTATTGTTATGTTATATTCATTGCACGTGTATATTTGTACTTGTACATAATGAGCAAATTTGTGCAACCGTTATTGTCACTTTTAGGACCACTGCAATATATATACCACTGAAACTTATTTTTGGAGAAATATCTCGCATGAGCTGCTTATGCTCCATTTTTGTATTTTTGAACTATAAATGATAGTATTCGGTGGCATATATGATTTTCATTATTTAACCTATTTCAACAGATTATATATTGATGTAAATACTGTGTTAAATAGATATTTATTTTTCATTTGATGTTTTTCCTGTTGTTTTTTGTTTAAAGTTATGATGGTTGATAGTTTTTTGTTTGTTTGTTCGATGTTTTGTTTAATTCTGTCTATATTATTCTAAGTACATATAACACATTTTGTGTGTATTATATTTTATATATTTAGGTATTTGTCTCAAATATAAACAATTTTTAGTCTACTTTTGTACTATTACTCCTGTATATATGGAAATATATCATTATTACTATTTAAGCAGATGCCACAGTGAGCCATTTTTATCTGTTGATTATGTAAATGGACTGGACTCATCAACCACAACTACTGGAAAACTGTGGATGATTAATTCCTACAGTTGTAATTTTTTGTTCATAGTTATTTATTATTTGAAGGAATAAATCATTATTTCATTATTATTTCATATAGTAATTATAGAAAAGAGATTGATAGTTTAGCAAGTATGAGAGTTTTCTTAAGTATTATTATACTCTGATAATATTACTTTTATTGTCATAGAGTATATTCATGTGTTTATTTTATATGTGTTTTCTTCTCTACCTGTAAAATCTTAAAAACTGTTTCATTAAGTATATTTAACTGTCAGTTAAATATACTTAATGAATTAGACTAATTACATTAAAAATAAAACCAACAACAAATAAAGCATTTGCAAATATATTTTGAAATAAAAATAGCATACATTAATTTAATGGAAGTACTTTATTGAAAATAGCACGTAAAAAACTTATAATATATTTTTTATCTCACAGTAATGAGCATGGTCATTGGGTATGCCAATAAGACTTCCATAGAAAAAATAAATAAATAAATAAATAAAATAAATAAAAACATAAATAATAATAACTTATAGTAATAAAATGATGACTTATACAGCTAATAATTATTTGTTAATAATTTTTTTATACATCAATTTATACATATTTAGAAGTATATAAGTATATGATACGAAGATTTTGTTTATATATATATATATATATATATATATATATATATATAATAATATGCCCTCAGTAAATTAAAAGTGTCCTTAAGTTGAATGTTTCTGTAGTTTTGTAATAAATTAAGTAATCATTAGGAGCGGAAAATTGAAAAACATTTTTACATATTATACAAAAATCTGTTCACAGTATTTTTTTTGATCTTACATAACCTTTAAAATAAGCTTACATTAACAAGTTATAAATTTTATTATTCACTTTTGTTCCTTTTCAGTCATTACGTACGTTTTTATTATAAAATTAAAAAAATAAAAGGAAATAATAAATATTATTTAATTACGAATTAATATATTTACTTCTATGAAAATAAATTAAATTTGTTAATACTTATTTTCAAAAAATGTTCTTGTTCAACAATATTAATTTGTATAAGAATGTTCTTTAAACCAAATAGAAATATTTGTTATATATAGGTGTGTTTAATAAGTACGCTGCTAGACATTGTTAATGAAACTTTTCCCTTTAATGACAGAGCAATAAAGAAAAAAATAAATTATGTTTTGTGACCAATCATAAACTCCAATATACTACACTAAACATCAAATATACTGCAATAGTAATTAAAATATTAAAAAATAAATATTCGGAAGTTTTCAGAATATATTTTACAATAGACAATAAAAAAAATTAAAATATACTTTGTATTGTTTCAGTCATTAATGGTTTAGGAAGTATGATTTTTGTTAGTAGGAACTAATTAAAATATAGAAGAATGGTTTTTTTCTCTAAGAATGTTTTGAATTACTAGTTTGCTGAACAATTTTAAAAGTGTGACAAGAACTACTGTTTCTTAATTATTATTATCGATAAACTACGGTAACAATTTATAGATGTTGAGAGTTTAAAATAAAATTTTGAAAATTGTATTTAATATGAAATGTAGTTTATTTATTTTTCAGTGCCACATTTACCTTGTAAGGAATAAAAGAGTTACAGGAACTTGTACAGTTAAATTTGTAAAAGTTTTAGAAATAATTGGGAACAGATGTATCATTTTTTTGAATATAATCATTTTTTTTAATAAAATAATCTACATGCTATAACAATTATCTCTTGCACACTAGAATTATTTATATTTGAACTAAGTGGATTATTAAAAAAAATCGAAAGTTTTGATAATTATATTCACCATTAAAGTTTTATTGGTAACAGTTGAACATCATTTCTTTAGTTTAGACTATAAACTGTCGAATGTTTTTAGCTATGTTCTGGTTAATTAAAACTAACTGTTGTGGCTAACTATGGTCTTGTTTTGCTGTTTATATTGTTTGGTTTGAATGAAAAACTGGTGTGGTAATGCAGAGTTGTAGGAATGGAGGTTTTAAATAAGTTTCGTATGTATACAAGAACGTATTGTAAAAATTACGATGTTCTACATAACTTAATTGTTGTATCAGTGTTGTTGAATACAGGTGAAAATCCATATTTTCAATAAATTAATTGAACAAGAATTCCTGAATTGAACACAGAAATTTAGATTTAAAGCAAAGTCATATAATAAATACAAATCATGCTTTACGTTAATAACATTTCAGTTCTTGGAAAAATAATGGTACTATAATAGAGTTAACATATAAAGATAAGGAAATAGACTCTGATAATGAGAATGCACCTTGACTCCTTTTTTGTTGTTGTGCAAAGAATGCTCTGACAAGGTCATTTTCTAAAGTTCACGAAATTGTAAATATTAGTTTCGAACATGAAACCTTATCCAGAAATGTAATTAACTTGTAAATATAATGTTCAGGTCTTACCGATTCATTATGTTTCAATAACGTACCATATTGAGAAAAAAATATATACTTACTAATTAATGTTTTTTATTTGGATTCTGGCGTAGAATAAAAACAATAATTTATTAGGATTCCCCCCCTCCCAGTGATATTATATACAGTCCTATGATGGGAGTGAAGAGAAATGCCAGAACATTTTCTCCTAAATAGTGATGAGCCTTAGACACACTTGGACCACCACAAGGCGTAACAGTGAGAGCTTTGTGGATATCTTATATCCCACCTTATAGGCTACATTAGTGGGATTGCTATACACAATATGTCCTGTTGTGATACAATTGTATAGCCAGTATAGTTAAATATTGTACTATTATTGTCGTTTTCTGTGGGTTTTTCTGTTATTCTAGGTTATTGACATATTTCTTATTAATCCTACACAAATATTTTCACCAAATCTCTCGGCATGAAAGTTGTTATAATTTAATAACAGCCCACCTTGTTTTAAGCTGTTTTTTCATTTCAGGAGTATAATTTGTATGGTAGCTGACGAAATAGGATATTGATCTATAGCAACTAGGGCAACTAGGCAGTACTAACTTTATTTTCATATCATTTTATTTCATATGAAAGTTCAAATTTAGCCCAAACTATTTACTAATATTGATGTCTGCTGGAGGTGACATTTTAGAATATGTGCCTGAGTATCTATCTTAACTTCCCATCACGCTAAAAGCCACTACCCCCTTTGGATACCTGAAAGATCTGAAAACTGTGAATTTGTACAGCATCATTCTTCTGAGTGTTTTTTTTTTCTCTACTAACGATTTAAAACCCATAACTCTAATTTATAGTATTTAAGGCCTACTAAAATTGGTAAGAACGAATTCTGTTAAAATTAAATTTTCCTATTAAATATAAGAAAACAATTATTTTCTTGTATTAAAAAACCTCATACTAAATGATGACATTTTACTATAAATATAAATAAATGATGACTTTAAAACATTTAATATTTTTGTCTACAGTATATATTCTATAGATCATAATATTTTCATACACATGTTATACTGCCGAGTAAATCAACAAAGTGGAATCATGTGCACAAAGACATAAACACACGTTCCACTCCAAAAGCAGGGTAGTTTTTATTTATGGTTTCAGCGAGAGCAATTAAAGCCTTTTACATGTCATATCTCTTACTTCCTTACGTTTTGGTCTGAACATTATAAAACTAAATATAAAATATATTAATATATAACTTATTATTTGTATGTTAAATTTATATGAAATCATACAAATTTCATATAATTTAATACTGCTTTCAACAACCCCCCCCCCTCCTCCAAAAATAAACAACCATACTACAATTCCCTACTTCATTCCCTCCAAATTAAATGAATTATAGTCACAAAAACCAAATCAACTGACAAACAGTTTGAAATACATTCATCTAGTAATCAATGTAATAACATTATGTTTAATTTTAAATCTGAAATAATTTGATTTATTAAAATTGAAATTATATCTCATAAGGAATTTAATCCAAGGGAATTCGGTTATTACATATTTTTCAAATCTTACGCTAGTAAAAACCGTTTGTACAAAATAGTAAAAAATTTATACATAAGCCTAAACAAAAATGTTTTCCTAGTACATAAAAACCATGGGGTAATAATAAAATGAATATTGTGAAACTATAGCTGTATTTACTTAAGCTTATACCTTTAGCTTATGACCTTTAGTTACATAATCAAATTCAGGCGTAAATAACTTCCTGATAGTTATAAGTCCTGTTCTATTATTAACACAACCTAATGAGCATATAAGGTAAAGTAATTAGATAAAACATGACAAAATCTATAGATAATCATTTTAAAAATACCTAATGAATGTAAAACGATTCTTCCATGTATATGCCTCTTTAATAAATTATGGACCTAGATATTACTAACTATCAGTTATAATATTTTTACTATCTGGGCAGACAGTTGAATTATTGTTAATTTTGAAAGCACAAATTACTACATTTGTTGTTTGTTTTCAATTAAATGTGGCTGTAATCTTAAATATATAGTAGCCGTATCCATTTTATTTTTATTCAACAGTTTTTTCCTTAATTGTTTATAACGTTTAAGTTAAATAAAATTAAATTTGATTTGCTAAAAAAAGTAAAAATAAGAAGAAAAAACGACAAGCATTTTGGCTTTATAATTTGTAATGATAGTAATAATTTATCAGATATAACTTAAATTGGCTTTACAAATAATGTAAAAATTAAATCCTAATTAATTTTATTTGTCTATTTTTTTCTTATGTTTGTTATGATTTGTTATGGAAATACTAATATAGAAATTTAATTTTCCCATTAACACGGATCTCATAACGACCTTCTCAACTTATGTAATTAGGAAGATTCATTTTGGGTATGAGGAAGTATCACATATTCCAGCTAATGACTCACCCCCTTGAGGAGAGATAGCGACGAGATGGGGTTAGGTTTCCCCAGACTATACGTGCGAACCAAGTGTGCTGCAACTCCACATATTGTTTCCGGAGATATAACTTCTTTGTGCCATTGCGTTTAGTACGTAAATTAACAACTTTGTGAGTGAACACAAAACCAACATTAACAGATGGATGTACAATATTGGCCCACCCACCCACCTTTACACGTAGAGTGGCGTTGACTACAGGGGTCTACCTACACACGAACCGTTGAATGTAGCAAATGTGTTATAGGTTTTAATAATTGGACCCTTTTTTTGAAATTTATTTTTCTCATAGGTTTATTATCGTATTATAAACTAGCGTATTATTATTGGGCCGGAAGTGTTACATTTAGTGTATATAGGGGTTTAAACCGTGGATCATAAGTTCTACCACAACACCACCATATGTTACTTGTCTGACTAGCTTTCACCTGACAGTCTGATATATAATAACCAGTCGGTGTCTAACTTTGACAACAAAGTGAGGTTGTAACAAAAAACTGTGATGAACTGTATAAGTTTGTTTTGTTGCCATTTCTCTTTTAAATTATTACACATTATATTATTATAAATTTAATGGTTATAAGCTTGTTTTATTAATGTTAATAAAAATAATCAATGGTCACTGCTCGTGATGACGTAGTGGGTGGGGCTTACTACAGTGCTACCAGAACGTGCCTTCTACCGTATCGACTGTTATCATGACAACATTATAAATGGAATCACACTGTTCTTGGTTATGTTCTCTTATAACATAGAATTATTTGGGTTTTTAGTGCTGTATTTAAAATATTTTATCATTTATTTCAGCTTAAGATCACCATCGTAAGGATGTCTTTATGCAGAGCTTTCAGCGTCCTGCATCAGAGTCACCATTTACTATAGCAAAACTAGGAAATAACTTGACCGTGTTGACTCATAAATGCAAGAAATAATTAATTAAATGGTATTTCACTGATAACAGTACAAACATAGGACAATTGTTCTAAATACAACTATCCATCGAGAAACATAGAGTAACTATTATTATGCTCTGATATTTATATGTCAAGTGCAATTCTACAATTTACAATCGCTATTGTCTTGTAGAAATGGTTTTCTTCTTATTTCATAAGTTATTGTCTGCAAGTTCACAACGCATAAACAGTCCATGCAGTGGCAGCACTGTGATATATTGTCTGCATGCAATGTGATTACTGCAACAAAAATAAATAAATGCTATTAGCATACTATGGGTGTTTTTCCTCATAGTGCTAATGGATTTCCCCGTTGGGGGTACTGAATGGTCTAGGATGAATTGTATTTTCCGGTCACGAAAAAAGGCCGTTACAAATATTTTTAGCATGTCCCTTCATCAATCACCTAAGAAAACTTTCGAGATAATAAACTCTTCATATTTCCTTCTCTTTGTATATTAGAAACTTTATTATTTAGGAAGAAAAACTTTAATTTTTTTCAACCAAAACTCATTCCTTCATGAATTCAAGAGATCTGGTAATACCTCATCACAACAGTATGTTTTATCATTCGAAAAAAATGGCATTTCCGTTATACGAGTAATATACTTCCAAATTTACTAAAGGCTTAAATAAGTTAACAAAAAATACTAAATGGTAAATAAAGAATATTAATCAGTAGTAAATTTATTATTCATGGACGGGATCGTCTTTGATTTTAGTTTATAATAATTTATATTATAATTCAAGTTACGACAATGTTATTTGTTTCTTTTTGTATCACTGTGAATGGGGCGATTGAAATGCATATTTTTATTTTTGTTTTACGATAGCAAATATCATTTTATTTACACTGTTTACGTTTACAGGTGGGTGGCAGGTGTTTTTCTCCCGATACGTACGTGGATTCTCATTCCAAAAACAATTTTGGAATACATGTCAAAGGTCTTTCCACTATAGGACAACGTGTACGGGAGTAACTTGCGCATATTTAATCTTCAGCACCTTAATAGGATACGGATGATGAAGTTTAGTCAACTTCAACAACCCCAAATTACACTATTTTCTTAATCGTTCTTTGTATAACTTTATGGTAAAATAATTTATGTTAGTATTTAAACATTTCCAATAAGAACTTGTAGCTTCAATAATGATTTTTCAATTATAAGTTATATTAATATTGTGTATTAAGTCATTAGTTACGAAGATATTTGTTATATGTTCAAGTCTAAATCAATCAACCTCTCTACGTCGTGTGTTTGACGTTTCTGCCACTTACCAAGTGGTCTGAGGGTGTCCATCTCAATTCATCGATCATTTATGGTAAGGTTGATGTAAGAAAACAGACCATCGAACTAATAGACAATCTCTTAAAAAAAAAAATAATAAAATAAAATAAAAAATAATAAAAACCTTACAGGGTCGCATGCGAATACTATAAGTAGGTTACATAACATTTAAACAAATCCTGACTGAAACACAATTTTAGGCGTACAGTTTTACTTATATGTTAGAATTTAATATGTAGATTATGTATCTTAAATAAAGTGTAGTTTTATTTGAAAACGTTTGGCCTATGTAAATATTTATGCTAATCCGATTTTAAGAAGAATCCAATCTTCTTTTTAACCTTAATCTTCCCATTCCACATAGATTATTGATCTATATGGGGAACCTATTCAGGTAGAGTAAGGAAGAAAAGCAGTACAGTTAATATCACTTCCAGTCCAGGCCGAAACTGCGCTATCTCTAATCCAGGCTTCAAGTCCTGGTGCCTATAATATGTGTTATTTCTATAAATAAATGAGAGGAGCTGGAAGGACCTATTTCAGAAACAAAGGCAGGGGTTTTCAACACAGTTGGCCTGGGTTCACATAAAAAATAATATTAAATTTTAATTTTATATATATTATAAAATAGGTCTTATGTGTCTGTCGTAATATAGACCTTGGCCGAGACTTTTAGTATAAGCCATGGGGAAGTATTTCACCATATATTGTAAAAGTGGTCCAGTTTCTCTAGCGTAAAATAGTATAGTCAAACACGTAGTTGAAGAATTATACTGTTATTATTTTGTTTCACATTACTCATTTAAGATGTAGGTTTGAACTCTTTTCATTGATTTACACTGTTATATACATCATACCACTTCAAAAATATCTATAAATGTTAATTGTTTTGTTCAATACACAATAATACCAATTTGTTTTGAATTGCGCAATACTTATTTATTGAAATGGCTTCGTTCTAATTAAATACGTCCGTCAAACTGATCCAATAATTACAGTTTAATTAGTAATTCCTTTGACAGAGCTTTCACAGAATTCATCTTAATCTGTGGGATATAAATTACATCTAAAAAATAGCAACGGTGTTACATGGGGAATGTAAAATAGTTTTATTTCATCTAATATCACATATTAATTTAAAGATGTTTAAGTAAAATACTACCCAAAATTAATATTTTAAATTATTTTAAACCAATGATAATGTAGTAATAATTTTGGAATAATGTCATTTCTTTATTATTATATAATCGTAATTTATTAATTATATGAATAAAAATGTAATCTATACTTATCATGATATATAGTATAAACTCATATGTTTCTTTAATGAACAGATCAAACAATTTTGTACATACACATGTACATACTACATGTATTTATACTAGTAAAGAAATATTTCATATAGCACATAAGTATATGTAATGAATTTATTGTATGTAACATACGAAACTACAAAGCTTTCTTATACAAAAGCATTGTTCTAGTTTTGTTGTAATGTGATTAAATATAGGTTTTATATTTATTATCATTATTATTTGGATAAATAAAACTTTGAATCAACACATCTATGTTAAATCTATTTCTACGAGTATTAAGTTTTCTAGCTCAACAGTATCCTTTAATAACACAATTTTGTCATGTTTAGTTATTTCTTATATTTTATTTTAATATTGCGTGTAACATTTCATAATATAATTATATTTAATTAGTAAATTTAAGGCTAGGAAGCCCTATCTAATCCTTAACCTGCGAAACAAATTCTTAATGTGGCTTCCGAACCACAAGAATGAAGAAATGTCAGCTATGGCTGATTATTCAATGTGATTGTAATTTTAGTTGTAAAATAAAGTTATCGCAACATTTTGTTTACTGTCCTGTACATTTTTTGATATACTTATTTTTATTAGTTGTTTATTTAAATATAAACATCCTCGTATGATCATAAAATTAGTCATCAACTGCTATTTAATTACTGCAGACGATCTCTACAAAGAGTTTAATGCCACCGAACACCCCAACACAGCTAATCTGCTGCTGCACTCTCTTGACAATAGCAGCAGAGAAAAATGGGTTCAAACTGTTAAAGATATAAAAGTTATCAACAGCAATAGAAAAGCGTGGTCACTTTTTAATGAAATTCTCTACCGGTAAATCTCCAAATCAAAGAGAAGTATTCCGCTAGAAGGCCTCTGGTAAAGCGAAACGGATAGTTCTGACAAATATGTGCTTTACAAGTTGAATGAAATAAAAAAGCGTCAAATGGCACCCCTGGAAGTTTCCAGATATTTCACGGAGGAAGAGATAGGGAGGGTGATTTTCACTATACCAGCATCGAAAGCAGCCAGTCTTGACGATATCTTTCCGTAAATTCTACTACATGCTGATAGCAAAGTGAAAAATGGCTTCAAACAGTCTGTAATAAGATATTAGTTTCAGGCAATTTGCCAAAAGCATTCAAGCGATCAAAAGTAGTAGCTGTTCTGAGGCCTGGAAAAGATCCTGAACGAGTAGAAAGCTATCGCCAAGGACGTCTCTCCTTAGTGTTTGTTATAAGTTGCTAGAAAGGCTTTCATATGATATAATATAGCCCTTAATAAATACTAATGTTCCATCCAGTTGAGCAGGCAGGTTTTTGCCCTGGATGATGTAGTGTTTATATCCTAGCTCTGACATCATTTATCGAAAATGCATTTGAAAAGAAGTTGAAAACATCTGCAACATTTATTGATCTTACAGCAGCTTATGACACAATATGGAGCAAAAGTTTGTTAAGTTCTACAGCCTCCTTTCCTGTCCCATTCTATTGTGACTTTTGCAGTCAATGCTCAGTGCCAGGCTAAAAAAAATTGTATCTCGATCGTCAGGAAAGCTCTGTGCTTGCTCCAATTTTATTCAACTTGTATACTGCTGATATCCCAATCACAAAGTCTAGACAATTTTAAATGCGGATGATATAGCTTTAGCTTACCAACATTAGAACTTCACTACTGAAGAAACACTTACAAGTGACCTTGTAACCCTTGTACTGCAAGAATAGTTGTAGAACCTGAAAGCTGAATCCAAACCTATCAAAAACCGAAGTAGCTTGCTCCCACCTAATTAACAGACTGGCTAATCTGTTATGAGTATTATTATTTCTGCTACATTTAATATTTAAACCCTCACACGTTAACTTAAGCTCATGCATTTCCTAATACTGTTGAAGTCAAAAAGAGTACTTTATGGTACGTAATGTTTTCATGATTTATTACGTACTGATAAAGTTATTGTTTATTAATACGTAATTGTAAATATATGTTATATAAGAATAACAGAAGCTATTTCTGAATGCCAATAAATACAAACAGTTGTTGATCATGTACTCCATTGGCAGATTACTTTATTGGGAATAATAACTATGATACGACATTTCTACTCCAATTGTACAACTTTACATACCACAAAATGATCGTTTAAGGTGGGACTAATAAAGTATGTGAATAATTATTTCAGCTACAAGCCACTTAACAGGTTCTACTTCTCTGAATCTCGTACAACAATTGTGGTTTATAAAACAAGTAATTACTATGTGAAATGAAACGGTGTAAAGTAGAACTTCTCTTCAGTTAAATGGTAGGGCCGAATGTTGTTTTGGAGAGTTGTTGATTGTTTCAAGACTGACAACCCGTAAAATCTAACAGTCGAAACAAACTTGTCGAACGGCACGGTTCGGTACGCTGATTGCTTTTTGTTCAGTTAGATGGAGTTTAAAAAACAATTACATACTACAGTATAACAAGGTAACAAGCATGTTAATAATTTACTATAAAAATAGGGCTAATATAAAAATTAAACTGACTAATATAGCTTTATAAAGTTTAATTTTATTTTGATACGTTAAATGGAATTTCATTCTATAACAATTACCAAAAAAAATTAATTTCTAAATAATATACTAAAGATGATACAATTTTATCAAGATCAGCTTTAAACATATTTTTTAATCCACCTTTACCTTATTTGTAAAGATAAATAAGGTAATTAGTTTCATAGTATATAAACAGAAATTATATTTTTCATGTGTGTAAATACTGATTGTATGATAATTTCATTCTATAGTTATATTACTTATAATAGCAATATATAAATAAACACTTAATTATTGAAATTATACTTTAGAGAGTCCTCATATTCCATATTCAGTTATTCCCATAGCACAATACAGGATTTATGAGTGACATTGTAAAAAATATACACCAATGACTACAATTTGTTAGGTTAAAGTGAGTAATTTGTTCCATTGTCAGTGAAAAGTGCGTTGAACGTCTTAGTTGATTCTTTTGAAGGTGTTTGGGTTGTGGAAAATATAAATCTTTTTCTAACACATGTTATACGGTACCCCTCTCAATATATTGAATAAGGTTTGAGTAAAAACATCACATTAGATAAATTTAAGACATAATAAACTAACAATCGTGTACATTTCACCCATATAGTGAATAGGTTGTATTTCTATGAATTTCATATAACAAAGTTCATGAATAAATCGACTTAGATCGTGAATCAGAACCAATTTCGGAATTAATACAACCACACCAAAGGGTTAATGCTACCCTTCTGTCGGAAATTATGTACAATTATAAATATATAAATAAGCTACATGTCCATGTATGGAATATTAGATTTTTAGCAGGTACCGGTAATATTTTTATTGTGAGCAATACAAAAATATACAAGGATTTGTTTAAAAATAAGTAATAATGATAGAATTAGGCATGTCACATGTACAATATAAACTTAAAGAAATTATGTACGATGTTTGGTTGTCCCTCACACCAGTTACGTACAAGAGAAGGCTCACCCGCTCATCCATGCATGTATGAATTTGAAGTCACTATCACCTACCAATGTAGGTATAACATTGATGACCCTCCAACCCACCAACTCACGTGTAATATTGTTGTCACTCCCACCCACTTTTAGACGTACACGGTAATATGTATCACATGAAGAATTGTGTGAGCTTTTTATTATATTCAGACTGATCAACCCTTTTGGAATATGAGTGAGTTTTAGTTTTAGAGGAATGGGAAATAATTTTAGTTAAAACGATCTCAAAAATCCACAACAGCTGTTTAGAGAAAATAAAGTATTGACTAAATAAAAATAGTAAAAATAAATTCATTTTATTCTTATAATTTATAAAACTGAGAATACTTTTAGGTTAAATGTTAATGAAAATGATAATCAAAAAAATATGCCTTGATATACTTGAAATATATAAATTGGTTTCAAGAATATTGTCATTTAAAGCCAACCATTACTACTATTTGCATGCATATGCATTTTTGTATTTTCCCAATATTTGACTAGCTCTTCAATATAACGTATTTGTATAAATTAAAACATCTCTAAAGACTACGACAAACATTTATTAAAAATTGATCTTGCTAAACTAAAATAAATAGATCAGTTTACAATGTTTAATTTGTTCACCAATCATGTAATATTTTTAAAGCAGTTGAAATGTGTTCAGTCCACATATTAACGTAGACAATTACACAAAATCACTTACATCTGTAGACCTGGCAGTCATTTATGAAAAAGCAAAACAGTCGGCAATAACATATAATTTCCATTTAATCATATTTTTCATTTAAGAAAGATCATTCATATTCAGTTAGGAAAACATCGTTTTGTTTGTTTTCTTTGACAGGACTTTACCATAAATGATGGATTGAGACAAACAACCTCAAACCACTCGGTAAGTGGTAGAAGTGTCAGTTACATCAGTGGCAGGAGATGGATTTGGAACTATATTAAATGTAATTAATTTATTTCATCATTTAGTTACTTAGCATGTATTATTAATAATCAATGATTTGTTGCATTTGTTTTCATCTCTAGTACATGTTGTACCCGTGTTTTCATTATCACTTTACGTGAAGTATTTTACTATCACGTATACTTCACATAGCTTTCCTTTGATGATTATCTTTCAAATATTTGTGTGTAGTCCTTTATTTATTGCAAGCCACTAATTGTTATATATTCCTCCTTGCTTATTGCATCTTATTTCTAGAGTTAGTTAATTGCTTGTTGTCAGTATACTCTGTTACCTAGTTATTTCATTATGTAATTTGTCATACAAAAACCTTTAAAAATGTTATAAGATATAATAGGGTTCTATTATTATGTTAAAGCTTGTATTAGTGAAAATTAAATTACCAGCTGAAACTTATCATTATATTTTGCAGTATTATTTATATTAGTAAAAGTGGTTATGATTGTTGAAATAAACAATTAAATTAAATAAATCATTGTAATTAAGGAAAAAAAAGTACAATAAGCATCACTGTGTTTACTTAAAACTAATGTGGTGGATTTAAAAATCTTATTTGGCCAACAACCAAAAAAAAAAAAAAAAAGGCTAGCATAAACAGTAGAGTGGAACTGTGTCTTGATTAGGCATCTCTCCCCACTAAAAGCAATATGACATTTATTTTAACTTAACTATACTACCAGTTTTAGTGTGGTTACTAACATTTTAAGATGAGTTTTTATAATCCGGATCTTTTTTGTTTTATTTCCGATCTTTAGGACTTAAAAAAAATGTAATATAGACACAAAATGCAATCAAAATTTAAGATTAAAAGGGTACGTTGAATATGACTTAATTAAACTGATCCAACGTAGCAAAACGTAACGTATCTAATTTAACGTAACGTTACCTTTTCGACCTAACAAAAGTAAACTAACCTGTCTTAACCTACCTGTCTTCATTATCTACGTAACATACCAAACTTCACGAAAAATAATCTGATCTAATACCGCCTACTGAATAAAGGTTAGACGCTTGTAGCTCTGATTTCTTTTCTACAAAGTTATCAAAGATTGCTCAAGTGTAACTGAAAATATCTCAAGTCAGTAGTTGAGTTAGTAAAAATAAGTGCAGAACTTTATTACTGTCAATACTAATAACGTGCAAAACTATTATAGTAGATAGAGAGAGATGTCAAGTGGATACAGTTTAACAAGTTAGTTGAAACAACTCCACCATTTACTGCAAAATAAATTAGTCACTAACTAAAAACATAACACACAACCATTATGTTAAAAACATTATTAAAATGACGCATTTACAATTAAAACATTAAAGAAAGGAAAGAACAAACAAATAAGTAACCAATTGCAGGAATATTCATCCCTTAAATAATTACTCTAACACAAATTGTCAGCTGTTTACGTAAAAATAACAAGTATAAATTTGTCAGAATTATTAATTATTACATGTATGAGTAATTTGGTACAGTTATAAATTTTACGAGCGTATAAATAATGAGTGACATTGTACATAAACATATATGAATAACTTGTTTGAATAAAAAGATGAGTAGTTAATTTTATAGACTCAATCCTGATAAGTTGCAACAACCTGAAAATAAACGTACTGTATCACTGAATAGTTCTTCGTTCATTGATATTAAGTTGTATACTTTTCATGATCAATTTAAAAAAGTAAAAGTATTAACTAAGAGTAAGCATTACTAATATAAGACAATGTCAAAAGCAAAATTGGCTTAAAGATATAAAACATAATTCTTGAATAAAAATCTATATCGATGTGAATTAGTTATATAAACTCACAATACCAAGTACAGGCTGAATAAGGTCTTCACACTCTTTAAGTATATTTAAAATACAAAATATTTTATGTATTATTGTATACACTTTTAAATTAAGCATGACATTTAAAACATGTATAATATTTACAAGATACTTTTCTCGTGTGGCTACCTAGAAAATAAAATTTGACCAGCTGAGAGAACTTCTTGACTGCATAAATTCATTCGGCAGACTAGTGTTTCAGTGGAAAGGCAAGGTGTGAATAGCTAACCAAAAGCACAGACTACAACTGAACAGGTGTCACTGCATATTTCATGAGAACGAAACAACTTTTAAGTCTTATCTGTACTTTAACTTGAGTTCCCAACAGTCATGTTCCACAGTGTTTTCAACTTGTTAGTTGTAATACATTTTTTTTACACAATGCACCTAGACACTTGTTGACACAGTATTAGTATAGTAACTACAAACTGTGTTAGTAAGAAAATTATTTTTATGTAGTAACACAGTTTTGCAATCTCCAGATGATTTATAAAGTTAGATACATGAATTAGGTGATTTAGTGGGTTTTAGGTCATCAAAGCCCTGATTTTATCGAAGCAAGTATGAATTATTATGAACATGTGTGAATAGTAGTGGGGAGGACACATTGTAGAGTTCCAACTATTCTTACAAACGCAAGACTCACGATGACGTCATCCTATATTATAGTTAACCTACGTTAAACTACCCAACGTTTAAACTATATTTTATATTCATCTATCATCCAATATAAATATGGCTGCAATAAACATATTTTTTTGGGTCTGTATAAAACATAGTATGATTGTTAACTATCCTTAAAGCAATTTAATTTACGAAGAGTTTTACTAAGTGATTTAAGGATGGAAAATCCCATACGGGGAAAGGCAGTGACTAATTAATTATTTACGATATCTCTGTCAACCTTCAAGTGAAGAAATTAAATCGGTTTGATTTCTTTCAAAACTACCGTAACGCTAGCCAGACCATTATAACATTACCAACTCCAATATAACAGCCTATTAGAAACAAATAGGCAATTTCAAAACATTTTAAACTTGTTGTATGATTTATAAACTATTTCACACAATTCTATAACAAAAACACAATGCTGAAGGTGTATATTGTTTTCAATAAAACTATAAAAATGTTTTAAGGTAATATTTATAAGGTGTGATTTTATGGGGAGAAGGCTCTAACACAAGTCTCACCAGAGTATTTCGAATTCAAGAAAAGCTGGTTAGAATAGTTGCCAATTTACATTAAAGAGTCGTGCAGGCCAACTTTTAAACAGTCAAATCTACTGGCATTGCCTTGCTTCTATATTGCATATAAAAAAGTAATTACATTTTATTCTTTGAATACTAAGACATTCATGGTTCTCAGTTTCATGATAGATACCCAACACCCTTCCAAAAGAACTTTACAAATCCTTCTTCCTCTCATATTTTCAAATGTAATCACTTATATCGTGCTGGTGATCATTGTGTAGTCTCAGTTAGAGTTATAAAGCAGTTTTAGTATTTCCAGCCGTGTTCCAAATGGTGAGTTATTGTCCTCCTTTCCAAAGGAGTGCATTTCTTTCCACATTGTTTTCTTCTGTAAAGAAAATCTTCACATTCTTGAGCTGTAGCACATCACAATGTACGTAAACTGTTATATTTGTACTTTGGATTGATTTAATTTATTTTAAGGATCACTTATAGCATGTAATTATGATAAATTCACTAATGCCGACTACATATGGGGAGTTGTGTAATTTTCGGTACAAACGTATATATAGAGCATAAATTACACGTATTGCAAATTAATGTTTGCTTTATGATATTTAAATTATTGCCTATGCTAAATTCATGATAATTCGCAAAAAATCAACATAGAATATAAGAATAAATCTTAGAATAACTTTTTTTAATCAAAATATATTTTGAGCTAAACATTTTCTTTTCACCAAAACTTATCAACAGAAATGATGGTAACAACTTCCAAGCATTCTCTCATTATCGCTTATCATACAGGGTGGACAAAATATATGGAAACGCTTTCGCAACAACGTTATATTTTACATAGGTAACTTGATAATTTAATAATTGTGTTCCATAAAGTATATTTTTTTATGAGAATAATTTAATTGAAACCACTAAATAGCGGAGAAATAATACTGTTAAAATTAGTTACTTTGAAATATTACCACAACTATAGAAAGGATAACCTTTCGAAGTCCAGTTTGCCACAATTTCTCCTGAAAATACCTTTCTTTTGATACTAAACTCGACTTATGCTTACATTGAAGTTTTTCGTTCAATTCCTCGTGGGTCGTCCCCCTGAACAGATAAAACGTCACTAATAGTGTCAAAAAGTATTTTTTTTTAAACCATGATCGTGCACAAGATTTCACTTTTACAAGTTAAGTCATACAAAAGTTGTGAAAGAGTTTCAATATTTTTCCACCCTGTATACATTTTTGTTGTTGTTGTTGTCAATTCTGATTAAATTATTAATTAATGGTGCTTCAGGGACTGATACTAAAGTGGTAGTAGTAAATTAAGAGAAAATTATATATATTTTTATTTGTCGAGCGATGATTGGATTGAAATAAATTTAAAACTAGGATTAAGGTCTTCAGTTTTGTCTTCAGGACGTAAGGTGGTCTAGATAAATCAATGTTGTAATCGACATATCCAGACCAAGTCTACCATAATTAATGAAAATAGGTGTTTACTTATCTAAAATGTCCATTAAAATGAGGTTGCGAAGAGTTGCCATCTTACCGAATGATCATTTGACACAATTAGAAGCTCAGAAACTTACATTTTGCACAGTAGATCGTGGTCTTTCTTCAATACTGTTTTGAAAATGTGTAAATAATAACAACACCAAAATCCAAGATATTGATCACCAACACCCAGTTGAGCACAAGGTACCTAGTTGAGCAATCCAAGAATTTTTTTTTAATTTCACCTCGATGTTTGCTAGGAGTAGCAAAGAACCTGCCTCAATAGCACACACAACATGTTTCCCTCCCTTATCTCACTGTTCCCATCTCCCTCACCCAAAGTCTACATAGCTCACTTATTAAAAAAAAAAAAAAAAAAAAAAAAAAAAAAAACACACTTTATAAATCATGTTTTTTTTATTTATTAACATATTATTTTAGCCAAAGATAATTGTACACATTTCAACTTGTAATTTTCACATATGTAAAATTGAAAACAATCGGTTACATATAAATTTACAATAATATTTATTTGTGAAGTGTTTTGTTTTCACAAGGTTGGTTGTTTACCTTTCTACTAAATTCTCAAAAATTTAGTAATATACTGTATATTGCACGGCTTCCTAACGAGTTATTTAACTATAAATACAATTTTAGTTATTCATAACTCCATATTTTAAATTAAATAATAATTGATGATAAAAACCCTTTAAAGACATATTACGGTTGTTTTTTGAACATATTTTTACATGTTACATCTTTACGATTCCCAAAAAGGAATACATTTTTTATTTTGCTTAATCCTTGTCGAATATTATAATACAAGCGTTTCAAACTGCCGAAAAATTCATAACAGATATAATGTTATATTTCATATTGTGCCTCAGGCTCTATTATTGTTTTACATCATCCTGGGGTGTAACTTGTCCGGTTGTAAGTCACGTTATATCACCTTAGGGGTGGTATAAAGGTATAACATAAGACTTTCGTACTGTCAATTTGGCTCATGGTGAAACATTACTGTTTGATTTTGTATTTCAGCACACAGAGAACATTTAAATTGAATTCAAAAGCATACTGTAAAGTGCATTTTACATGGATTTTAATAATATTTTTTTATCATCTGTTATGTAATATTTATTTTTTATGCACATCACCATACATATATTTTCCACCCATATAAGCCATTTCACTCTTATATGGTGTTGATTGAAACACTGACTCAATCCTTTAGAGCCATTGTGAGCCTACTCACTGTCCGAAAGTAAATGTTCCTGAAGTGCTGTAAAAGGTCACCCATTGTTAATTGACCACCATAAAATTTACTTACATTGACAATATATGGATAATCCTTTAAATTGTGTTGCTTTTGAAACGATTTTGTCACTTCTATGAATTGTTCTTATTTAGTCTGACATAAACTAGTAAATATGGACTACTGTAAGAGTAATTAAATTAATAAATGTAAAGAATATATTATTGCATTGCTTAATATGGAACAATTATTGTTGGAAGAAACCATTTTGCTACTCTCCATGTTAAAAACAGTGACGATAGCGTAACTAGAGGCAATTTGATTATATTTTTGTTTATAAATATTTTATAGTAATACACAAACAATATTTTTTTAATCAATTCCGTAATTTGATTTATTTTATTTAAATCACTACTATTATTATTCTGCATTCATTACCATCTATTAAAATAGTATAATTAATTACTTAAAATGATCTTAAATTCTATGCTTTCAAAATAAAATATTGATCTCTAAACAAACATTTTCTTTAAAACATTGAAATTGTATACATAAAACTTTTAAAAAGGAAGTAATATCTTTATATGATAAAAAAGAAAGTGCCCTTTTATTTCCGGTCAGTTGTGCTCTAACTGCAACTGTAACATCGTTTGGCCGTTTGTTAACTACAGTTTATGGTACGTTTTTGTAACAACAGACCACATTCGATTACGGGATCTAAACCCAGGAGGTAATTGCATTATCTTGACAGCTTTACGTTGAAAGAACATTGCCATTCCCGCAAAAATGTTCTTTAACTGCAATAATTGTTGTTCAGGATAAAATAAAAAAAATATATATATAAACTCTTATAACGCATTGAACTTAATGTTGTATATAAGAGGATGTTCTACGACATTCATCTCTGAATACATGAACGTCCCGAAAAAACTGTAAGGATGTTCGTGGAATTATATGATTAGGTCTTACCCGTTATTGTATAAGTTACACATCGTAGACAAGCTTTGATGGTATCAGGATTGTGGGACGGATGCCATACTATAGTTGAGAAGTAAATTAATGTTTCAAGTTGAGAGCAAGACGACCCGACACCCCTCACGTTACAGCCTCCAGCATCTACTTGCACACGTGTGCATACTACTCCACCGCCACAGCCGACAGTCGTCGCGTCAGTGTTATTCTTTCTAAACGTCTTCTTCGAGAGGGTCATATACTTTACTAGGCGATAGGAGGAGGAACATTTTTCATCAACAACAAATTGGCGCTATCTCAAGGGCGGCGGCGGCTGGAGCAGGTATAGTTAGTAACCCGAATTCGATTTTGACGAGATACACATAGACTGGGAAGGCCAGGAAACGTTCGTAACACGAGCAAGTAACACACACGGGCTGAACTTATCACGAACGTCAAAAACAAACTGATGTGTTACGTTGTAAATTTTAATCATATTATACAACCAAGCGAACGCAATTTAAACATTTCATCATATTTAATCAATAAATGAAATGAAGGTTAAAATGTCACAACTCCATACAATAAAAGCAAGCCTATGTTTTTTGAAGGATGGAGAGCAGAATATAATTATTAAGCAATAAGGACCTATATAGAACAAAATTACACCCCATATTTTGAATATTACTAAATTTCCCAGAAATTGTTTCAACAGTAGATCCGTGTGTTAATCCATTTAAATAATATTGAAACAATTCATTTATAAGTTAATATTTAGCAAAGTTAAAACTATTTACTTTATAATTAAGTAGTATTCAAACAAATTCAACAAATTAAGTAATAATTTCATAAACATAACATATGTATGGCCGATAAAATTCAAGCGAGTCTTGTTTTTCAGGTTTTTCAATCTGTCAAAATGTATGTTTTGTTTGATTACAATATTTCTGGTATTTGTTATTCCATTTCCAGAACGAAAAAAATTTACATTCTTTGTAAATGTTTTCATTATAAAAATAAAAAAAAGAAAAGCGTACAGTTTAGGGTTTTATTAGAAAGAGACTAGAATAGAATTTAGAAACAACTTTACTAATTTTTGTCCTATGAAAAAAAAGGACACTCATAGGACAAAATTACGCCCCAGGTGTTGGATATTACCGAAATTCCCAGCAGCTTTAATCAAAATTAGATAATTATATTACTTAACTAATAAAAGCATTATGTAATATTTGATTAATACGTTAATGTTTCGTGCATTTTAAATTTATTTATATCATAATTAAATAGTGTATTTTATTAAATAGGATAATAATAAATAATAACTTCAAAAACATAACCTATGTACGACCATCCACATATTTAAGGGAGGATAATGTTTCATAGTGAAGGATTTATTTGCCTAATATTATAGGTATCTAATAACTGTCTATCATAATTTTTAATACATCTAAAATGGTCTAAAATCCAGGTGCACCTTAGAAACTTAAAATAGCCTTTAAATATTTTGTACATCTAGTTTATTAGTTGGTGAAAGGTAAATTATAACAAATGTTTGTTCTTACACCATTAACAATTTCTTATAATGTAATAATACAGTACAAGTAAACGTCACACAACACAAATGTATTACAATATAAGCACAAAATGCACAAATACTATGGTGATTGACTTTGGCGAACCACGCTCACCTTCCTCAGACCAGAGGGATTCACAAAAGAATCTACAAGGATCACCTTTTGTGAATCCCTCTGGTCTGAGGAAGGTGAGCGTGGTTTGCCGAAGTCGATCACCATAGTATTTGTGCATTTTGTACTTGTATTGTAGTATATTTGTACATTTTGTGCTTATATTGTAATACATTTGTGTTACAATATACTTGTATTACATATACATATACTTGTACTGTATATGTACCAACACGTATTATGCTAATTAAAAAACTAAATGTAATAATATAGTAAAATATTGCTTGATTTTTAAATTTTAATTTATCTTTTTTTATCACAAATTATTTATTCAAATATCAGTTTATTAAATACATATTTATTTATTATTCGACTAAATTGTTACATAAAATATTAGAAATCATACAGTGTATTGTTAAATTTAAAATCTAATTATATTGATAACTGTTTGACATTAAACGTTATGTATCGTATTAAAATAGTTTCACAGTAATTTCCCATGATACCTTTTCTAATATTTTATAAGCTTACTCTGGGGTTTGATGTTTTGTGTTTGTGTTAGCAACTGCAATATGTTTCATGATGCTTGATATGATTTCCTTTCTATAATTGTTGGAATATCTGTATGTACTCTTTACCATTAATAAGCCTGATTTGAATTTTATAAATTTATATCAAGAAAACTATCTGGTAACGTTATAAACGGTTATATTTCACATCAGACAATACGGACGGTTTCCCGTTCGTTTCCAAAGGGAGGAAGGAAGTTGCTTCATTTCCTCTTGTTAGTAACACAAAACAAAGGTTCTACAATTACTCATTTGACAATGACAGGTTGATACCATTCTGCTAGTATTTGTATTGGATACGTTAGAACTTAATCCTACACAATACTTCAGTATCTTCATTACCATAGTAAGAATACTGCTTTGTGATTTTTATTATATGCTATTAATACTAAAACTATTAATGGTTAACATCGTTGTGGACACTACTAAAGAAGTCTAAGATGTCCATGTTGGATAGTAATCAGTGTCAATATGTTGTGTTGGGAAGATAACTGACTATCTGACTAGAAATTTGCTGAAAATCATACCAAATACTACGTGGTAAATAAAAACACAGTTTGACATTAAACGTGTGGAATTGATTCATTAATGTTTATAAAACTTTACACAATGCCACTGTAGGAGGCTGGGTGAGTAGGCCATCAACAGTGGACGTGTATGAAACGATAGGTGTATCCTTTTTGTCCAACTTATTTCTTTCATTTGAACTATCGTGACAAGTTTGACAAAACATTGTTAAACACTAACAAAAAAAAACAATTATCGAAAAATAAATGTAATAATATAAGTTGGTTAAAATAAATAATTAAAAAGTTCACAAATTTCAAATAAGTATATAAACTTTGATCCGGAATTCTCAGGGTTTTAACGAAAAGGGGTTTGAAGATAATGGCGTAAAGTTTGTTCTTGTTATAAATTTAAATAACTCGTTCTTTCTCAGATTAGTTTGTAACTGAGACTTTCAGCCACTCGTGGGACATTTCGTACCTTGGAAAAGTAAATCAAAGACGTTTGCCAACAAGTACCAGTGGCTGTAATGAGAATAGACTTTAAAAGTAAAATGTTATTTTTAAATTATTATATTATTTACAGTTGAAAATTTCCTAATCCGATTACCTAGTGCTGATTATATAAAACTAATTCGATAATTGTTTACAAATTGTATAAATTTAAATATTTATTTTTTTCTGAATTATTATACCAGAGTCTGTATCGATGGGTGATATCTTGTGTAAGAAGGCTACATACAAAGTGAAAAAATTTGCCAGGAACATGAATTATATCTCGTATTTAATAATATTTTATAGCTAGTATGTTAATTATTAATACTTGTGCCATATAAGTAAACGTCATATTTATTACAAATATATATATTTATATATTAAAGTTAAAAGTTTCAGCTAGTTATATTAAGATTCCTCAGACTAGAGGATACAATTATCTTTTTATAAATCTCTTGTCTAAGGTGATAAACGTGGTTTGCCAAAGACGATCATGAAATTTGTATAATGTCATAAAATAATTGTGTTAAGTGACGTTCACTTGTATTATGATTTTCGAACCATTAGAGATTACAATTTCAAATTATTACATCAATGGTATAATTTAATATACTTTTTTAAGAAAATCTAAATTTTTATCGCATCAGGGGGACAGCTTATAAGGAGTCAGAAGAAATTATTAAATTATAGCAAAGGTCGAATTGAACATCGACTTAAACTTAAATGACTTAATTAGAAGCCTAATAACAAATCCTAGCCTCATTACTTTGACCACTACTCCAGAAATGTTGACCTGATAGTTTCTTAGAAAGGTTTTTACGTCTAGAGAAACTGCCTGATTCAGAGGGTAATCTATTCTGCGATTGCCTCCAACAAATCAATAGGTGAACCTTTGTGGTTCTTTCACACAGATATTGTGTCTCAACGAAGTGCTTAACCACAATGCAGGTAGTCTCTAATGTACAAGTGTGTTTGTTTGTATGTATTACTTTACTAATAAAATGTTTTATAGCTTCAATGTCTTAGACTTACGTATTACTCAATCCTGGTTCTCTATATGTTGTGATGGTATGATACTTGTTAGGCCTGCTGTTATTTTGAACTGGCAATTGGTTTTGTACATTTATCTTTAATCATTTTAATTTTTGGTATTATTTTTATTCCTGCTAAATTCTTTTGCCATCTGTTTTGTACTATGGATGAATTTGCTGCTGCCATTGATAATTTAAAGAAATATAAAAATGCTATTCGTATACTAAATTGTAGTGGATTTAATTAAAACGCTTAGCTAAGAAAAATATATCTTAGTTAGTTGAGCAATTTTACTTTAGAGCAGCACTTTTTATAAACAATTGTCAACTGTTTGTCAAATTAGGTTGAAAACACGATCGGTAGTTCACGAGGAGTCAGAAAACGATCTAAAGAGAGAATATATCAAGTATTATTTAAGGTTTTTGTTAATGTAATATTTTGATATACAATGGCTTAACTAACTTCGAGATGTATTCTCAAGATAAAAGTTTTAAATTATTCTGCCAACATTTGGAATAGCAACACTATAATTTTGTGTAGGCTCTGAGGTGTTGTATCATTTTAAATTCAGAACTTTATTTCGAAGTACAGCTTAAGTACGTACTAATTTAAGATTTTCTTCTGACTCTTTGCGGGACATCCCCATGATGTGATAAAATAATAAATTGATAGTTGATTAAAAAATGATATTGTTAAATTTAGCATTGATGGGTGTGTAAGTTCATTTCTTTATCTACAATGGTTAAAAAATATATATTTCCGGTTCCAAACTTGTTTGACAACCTGTGCAATTTTATAAAGACAAGTTACAATATAAACAAACATAAGTTAAAATTCAGTTAAAATGATATCTTGAGGAATTTAACAAAAAAACAAATATTTAGTGAAACATAATTTTTAAATGTCTTTTATTAAAGAATGATATGATTTATTACTGAAGCAAATATTCATCGATAGATCAGGGTGAAAGCATATCGATCATAATGTTTGGTTTATTTAACTCACTAATTAGTCAAGTCTGATTTACTAATTGAGAAATAATGTGTAATCTTTATTGAACTATAAAAATATAACAGTAAATTTTAAAATAAACAACTAGTACCAATTTCAAACCGATGGCTCTTAAAATTTCTGTTTGAGTAGCTAATAAGCATTGTATGTATTTTGTATCTATTTGAATCATGTATCAGATCTAAATAAATTTTATGTTTAATGAGTGTGAGAAGTTAATTAAAGCCATATAAGTATATTGTATACGTGGCACGTACGTATTTAGGTTGTTATGTACATTTAAACTATTTATGCAGGATAAAATAGTGTGATACAGATCATATAACTAACACTGTATACATGTTGAAATAATGATAATTTCAGTGGACAATTTATTCTATAATCGAGCCAATATATAATGTAAAGTAATATTTTTATTAGGTTTCAGTCCTGAATAAGAAACTTGTGTTGGTGTAATACTTTACAACGCACTGTATTCACACAACAATACCCTTAAGAAAGCCACAATAGTTAATTTTAATTATCAATGTATACAGCAATAACATAATGGTCATATTACGAAACGAAATTTCTTCACTCACAGAAACAATATTTGTGAACATCGTTAGTGAAACTTGACAGCTCCAAGTTTCTCATTATCTGAGAATGTTATTATAGATATTAAAACAACACTTCCCACCAAGCTGTTCATTACTACAACAAGGTGGAATCTATAAGTTGGTTCGTGTTCTTCTGACAGCTCTCCACATAAATGATGGATCGGTAGAGACGGAACCCTTCAGATCACTTGAGGCTGTCATGTATCTGATGGAAAGATATCGATCAGGAATGCTATCTAATAAGATTGTTTTTATACACATCATTAGGTAATTAAAAACCTTTGTTCAATTAGTTAAGGAAAGACTTTAATCTTTTTAATGTCTTATCCTGACAAGAAATAGTAGGGGAGGTTAATGAACCATTAACGCAAAAATATTTGTATTTATAATCATGTATGTAAATTAACTACAGTTAATTTTACTGTTCAATGTACCCCATAAAACTAATACCTATTATACGTTATATTTAACACCCCTAAGATAATAAGGTAACTAGAGTTTATAAAACTGTGTGTCAATTTTAAAAAGATAGTTATTTTTTCATTCTTTAGGTTTAGAAAGTAATTTTGTAAATATAAGCATACATTTAACGAGGAAAAGCATTTATAAAATTATATTAAGTAAATGATAAATCTTTCTAATAAAACTAAGACCAAAAGACTAAAACCAAAGACCTGAAATACATATATCATTATTAGGAATAGGTTTGGCAAACACAAAGAACACAGTTGCCGTCCCTAACTTACATTTAACGGTGACGAACGACAGACAAATCTGACACGAAGCTAACGTAGAAATGGTCGGAGACTTATATAATATTGTCGTTCTTGAAAATTTTCTTATTTTCACGAATTACTCTTCATAAAACCCTGTATTATATTTATTTTTTGCTATAAATATCCATTGTATAAACAAATTAAATGTTTATGAAGCTGCTTGATAACATATACGCTATCTAATTCCATATAACTGTAAATGTTCAGTGTCATACTTCTGAGGTTAAGTGATAGAGAGGGCTTTGCAGCCCAAACCTCATCACTTGTAATATTAATAAAGACGTTTTTAATTTCATTCAATACCTCGTATATCAGTTAAGACCTCGAGGATTTTACTCTTATAAACCTTCATATTTATATGACCATAAGCAACTTAACATGTTTGTTTTCATAGAAAATGTATCTTTACTAAATATTTGAATAATTTGAACTTGATATTCACTTGAACACATCTCACATAAAAGAATCTTTGTATTAGGCAAAGTAATGTTTTCATTTAGAGACGTTGTTCACACCGATTTGTTTTGAATTCAAATTTAACAACATAGCAGACTATTTTAACAAAAAACAAATCCAATTAATTATAAACCCATAGTAAAACTTTATTTTCTGAGACTCTTTGATAGCATTGATGTTGGAAGTTATCCCACGATAAAGTTTATAAAACTGGTTTATAAGTGTGTTAGCTATAATAGTACAGCATATATAAAAACCAATATAAGCTTCATTCTCGTGTAGAAATTGTGCCACCGGAGTTGTCTTAAGTAACTTATATGAATATTACAATTAATAGTCACATTTGTTTATAGTATTTAATACAGTACATAACTTATGTATATAAAACCTGATTATTTGAATCATTGTTGGCAACAATACAGAGAATTAGTTCTCAAGGACACAATGGATATTTTATCTAAGGTTAGTCATTGAATTAATTTATTAATTACTAAATTAACAATTGATTGTTGAATACGAAACATGTTTTACTGAAACCAAACACCATCATATAGAATGTGAAACTTCCTGTACTCTGTTATTATACTTATAACATATAGCATATCATAGTTATTTATCTGTAAACCATAAAACCCGTAACTATGCATATATAAATATGATATCAGTTCAAGTTTGCTTATTTATTGCTCAAACTTATAATGATATCAGTTATCCTTAATAAAAAAAAAAAAAAAACTATAACAACTAAATAATGTCCCACAAAATTAAAATTCTTCATGCTATTTATTGTGAAGACCTACATAATTACTGGTTTATTAGTACATTATTAGTTAATTTTATTCAAAATTCAGTAAATTTGCTCATGTAAAAAATATGATATTCCGTGAAAATTAACCCCTAACACAAAAACAGTATTACACTTTTTTAGCAATGGATGTATTGAGTACACTTAGTTTACTACAAGCCACTTGTATTAGTGGTTTAATTGTTATTCAAATTATATTTTTAAGCCTGTAAAAGGGGTTTTGATAGTATAACAATCCACCCCTTATGAAAATAAAGAAATAACTTTGTTATTTTATGTTCATAATACGTACAATGACGTTTTAAAAAATTAGGATTAACGGCCTCAAAAAAAATCTATCAATGTTTAAGATATTTTTTTTAAGATCAATAAGTTAGTTAGTTTACACTCACGTCAAAAAAATAAAATATACTGTTTTCAAAGTGGTTAAAATTGAATTTAATTCAGATTGGTTTAACTCTGCAAGATCATTTCATCATGGGGAAAACTTGAATATCGGGTGCCTGGCTTATAACACACACTTCGGGGCGTCCCTTCAGTGAAAATATAGTGATTTCCCACAACATTAATATTTCCGTCATATTTCGATAAATAGTTGTCATAGACCGAAATACATTCCAAATTCGTTTAGCGTAAAAAACAATTCCACCTAAAAGAAAGGTGAATTTATAATATTATAAAAAATAACGGAAACATGTCAAAAATACTTAAAGTTCTATAACTTTTTCTAATTATTTCAGTAAAAAAACATAATTTCCTTAAAATATAAAGTATCTATAGAGAAAATAAAGCAAATTTTTAACTTATATCAGAAAAAAATTCAAACTTTGTTAGGTGAATAGAAACCTATTTCTGCCATTGAAATGTCTCTAAATATTAATGTGTTTCAATAAATAATTTACAATTTCTCCACAACAAATGTTGTGTAGTTTAGTTAGTTCAAAATTGCCTTGTTATAGTAAACTCACAATTGAACGAGTAACAAAGAAATCTGTTTTTCCTTCGAAGAACATAAGGATAAAGCTTTCTCGACGCAGGGATTGTTTGTTATTAATTATTTCTGCCCCTTATAACGTCTGTTACTTCTGAGAGAATGCAAGAAGGGTTGTGTTGGTATGTATCATTATTGTACCTGTTGAACCGTTCACATTCACTGTAAAGATCCTCAGACCCCAGTTTTACTCGCCTTACTCTGTAATTAATTATACTCTAATTAAGTATTAATGTTCTGCTAAACCGATAATAGTTAATTTCACAATAATTTTCACAACAAAAATACTAATATTTTTGATAAATTTAATAATCTTACAAAAGTTAATGATTGAAACATATCTTATAATAATAATTGTTTTATTATAAAATAATTGTTGCATACAATAGATGAACCTTAAACGATTATGTAATCTCTTAGAGTTTACCCTTAATGATTTTTTTAAATAATTTTGATATTATAATCAACATACGTTAGATCCTTTTTTTTATTTAATAAACGTAACGTTATTTCACAACACTTGAGTTTCAGCAATGATAATTATTCATTCAGTTACTTTTGTGTACACATTTATTATGTTGTTATTATTCAACGCGTTATTTCTAAGGGTATACGTTTAACACAAAAAACCAAACTAAATACTGTTGTAAAAATAAATAATTGTGCCAGTAAAATATTGAATCTATTAATTATTGAGTAAAAATAAAATATTACCGAATAATAATGTAAAATATCTATTCTCATTTCAGATATATTGGTTGGGAAATTGTTGGAGGGGGTTATAAAAAAATAAAAACTATTGTTAGGAGTATATTCATACTCGTAACAATAGTTACTCCTATCAATATGATGTCATATGATTTTAAAGGTTAGTAAGATAATGCAAACGATTGCCTGACAATAAATAATTATGTCCATTCAAGTTTGAAGTTATTAAATAAATAACCGATACACCTACAAAGTATTGGCTACAGAACAAATCTCCTTGTGGAGGTGAAGCTGGCTGTAAGGGCAACAGTTCTCTAACAATTTTATATAACACGCTCGTTTTTTAATTGGCAACCAGCAAAGTTTGAGTGTTAGAATATTTGTAATTTTTAAATTTTTATTCTATTATTCACTTCATTTAAAATTTAATGTCAAGAATTCATTGTAAATTGTAATAAAGGGGATTTAGCTACAAGAGAAAATTCAATTGAAATTAAACGTATAGATAGTAATCTAAATTTTATTTTGTATTAAAGGTTTTAAAATTACTATAAACGTTGTGTAGAATACTAAAATAAATGGTTTATTAATTTATTTTATTTTGTTTAATAAACTATGACACTACTTAGTTAAAATGGGAAACTAATTTTGCTTATTTGATTTTAAGTTATACTTTGAATATAGGCTGAATTTTTTGTCAACAATAAAAAGAAATATTACTGAAGTTTATTATATTAACGATTTACGTCATATTTTGTTACTTCATAATGTTAATTTTCCATTATTTGGAAGCGCATATATACATCGAGTATTACTAACCAGTGGCACTCCTAATGGTAGAACTTTGAAGTAGTATAAATCACCTTGTAAGTAAATTGATTGATAAATATGAAGAAAATGGAATAGCGTAATACGTTACTGTATGACTACAAAGTGAACATGTTATAGAAGTTATCTACAGACACTGAACTGTAAAGATTACGACTAATAAGTTTAAAAATTAGAGAGACTATACTTTTAGTAGCAGTTGATGGTTGGTTTCTAATTCATATTTTAGATAGATTTATTAAATATCGTATTGATAAAGCTGATAAATATCGTTGATTTTCATCGTGACAAAAAAGCACTTCCTTCATTTGAATGAAATAATGGACAATTAGGATTGTCATTGAAAGCTCTAAACTCTCTTGATATTACTATTATTATTATAAACACGTTATTTATCTATGAGTTCATACTATAGATAAAACGTTTGGTAAAAAAACATCAATAATAAAATAAAAGTAAATTTATATATATTTCAAAATATTCGCTGATTTAAATTAAAGAAAACAATCACACAAAAATTGCTTTGAGATTGATAAAATGTCGGTTAACAATAAAACAATATTTTTCATTATAATATTTGACACCGAACTAGTTCCAAAAAGATAAAAACGGTTACCAAATAAAATTGACCCAATAAATATTGTTTACGAAATTACTGACTTAGAAATAACCGGAAATCAAAAGAATATGCTGAAATACATGTTAACATTACAAACCACTAATTCAATATATTTTATCAAGAGAGTTTCGAGATAATTTGGTTAGCTATAAACAGTTTAACTTTTATAATATCCTATCAGGTACTAATCAGTAATTTATGAAGATATGTGCGAATTAAAGCTATGAATGAATGTAGACTGCTTACAATTAGTAATAAATTGCTTATTAGAATATTAATATTTTTAATCATTTACGTAATGATAACAATCCGCAAATTATTTTTCAATACTATATTGGATAACTATTAAATGTTTGTACCACCTTAAATCTGTTTAGGACATTCTTGTCTATGTAAAGGCATTCGATTATTAAGATAAAGTTTAATATAGTACAATGATAAGGTAATGCTTAAATAAATTACCAAGATATTGTTAATAGTGTTATAACGAATATGAATATATATTTCTAAAAAAAAAAACACAAAAAAACAGTAAAAGCCTCAGGACTACTTATAGAACAAGTAGAAAATAACGAAAACATGTTTCTTGGCCTTAACTTACACTTAACAATGACTAACAGCGACAGAAACTTGACCGCAAGCCAAATGATAATATGTTGGCGCTTCTCGTTAAATGCTTTATTGAACTTTTTGTTAACAAAGTTATTTTGTGTGAAAAACTTTCAAATATGTAATATACTAATAGACATTGCGTCTTCTTTGGCAATGTTGTGCCTTATTTTATTGTCACATTTTGAACATTATGTATTTTTTAATATTTTTAATGTGTATAATATAAGTGTAACATAAGTCATATTTATATTAGTTAGACTTTTTGAACATTATGTATTTTTTAAAGTCTAATTAATATAAATATGACTTATGTTACACTTATATTACTTTTGTAAGTTAGGCTTATTATATTTTATATTTATCTTGAAAAAGGGCATTTTAAATCATTATCTTGGATGATTTTTAACAATACAAAATTATATCTTAAAGAGAACTCTTATGATAATCCCCTTGATCGATGAAACAATACGACTCTAAAGTGGGTTGGTTGAGTCTGTTAGTTTCCCACTAAGGGTACCGGGCTGGAACTTTGTAACTTGAGTCTTGCAAACAGTCTTAGCCTAAGACAATCTTAAAGCAAGATAAATGTTAGTTTTCATTTGCACAAAAACACAACAACAATGGTTGAATAAATATGAAATATATAAAACTTAATCGTGTATTATTTAATTTGTTTATTTATTTATGTCTCCTTTCTGCTACTATATTTGATCAAGTTAAGATAATAAACGATGAAATAAATACAAATATTAATATATTATTTACCAAAGTTAACTATAATCTATTACTAATATTTATTGGTTGAAAACATCAGGCTTTTAAGAAATTAAGACCATATTTACAAATTTTAATATCTGGTTTAGAAACCATTGTTGTTTCATCAAAGCTGTCCTACAAATATGAGATGGAATATTTTATGTTATGAAGATTTATATAAATAGTTACTAAACCACTAAAGCAGCAACATTTATAAAATAAATTGTACAAAACTATACAATACTATTTATCTCTGTACTACGGAGTGGTTACTAATTAACTCCCTATGACATTTTACATACTACTCTATAGTAATACATAGCACATGGAGTACCGTATGATTACGACAAAACCAATTCAAAACATAGAACAAGACACAAAAGATATTACTTAGCCTACAAGACGTCATATCCTTCCAAAAATTCTCTTATAGTGCACAAAGAACCGAAATTATTTCCATTCGAATAGAAATAAGGGATTTTTCAAAGGAAGTGAATAATGTGGTTACGAGATAAAACACGTAATGTAATTTTGGAGGGAAAGCAAGTCAACCAATAAGCATCTTCTTTGAGATAAGCCCAATTACGGGGGGAGGGGGTTCAGTCCAGCACTGACGCTCCAAACAGCATTATACAGAGTTCATCTTCCCTTTCTATTTTTATCTCCAATTTACTTTATTTATTTACTTAAGCACATACTATCCCTACTTTATGTATAATCTTTATACGTATAAAGCATTACATATACCAACTCAAAGCGTACCAATCAACTTTTAGTTATTCATTAAGCTGAACTAAGTTTAGCGTATAAAAAATTAAATAGAAGACGAAAACAAAAACTTGCCAGAAAGATTTCCGTACGATTAATGTATGTAGCTTATTCAAAACAACTGTTTATAAAATCAGACGTAAAAATATACTCCAATGTATTTTTAATTTAAGTTTAGAATGCATGTTTCTCCCAGTAATTTTTCAAAAAATTGTCTTTAAATAGTTATAACAATAGTTTACTTGTTATTTATAGGCAGATTGACTGGTAGTTACTAGTGTTACCACTGAACAAATTGTCTAAAACCATAAAGATAATGTTATTTAGAGTTACACTGTTTGTTTATTCCTTTTTTTCTTTAAACACTCAATAACATAAATATCAAGAAACGAACTAAAAATAGTGTTAAAAATACGATTTGTCCTCTGTCTACAATTTTTAAAGTTACAAAAACAATTGTATTTACCAGTATATTTCCTGTTTTGTGTAATCACCAATGTGGATATTATGGATATATATTTACTGCAATGTTCAACTGTTAACTAACTCAGGATGATAAATTCTACCGCTTTTACGTTATCTTAGAATTACTCGTGTAACATTTTATAGAACACTAGATTTTGAACATAATTTTTGTTTTCAGTTGCAATACAACGTTCATAATACTTAGTTCGATGTATACTTAATTATACTATATTTAATTTAAAGAGGAAACAATATTAATTATTCATTTGGAGGAGGTATTTGGTTTAGCAATTAAAATTCAATAAGCTAACTGATCCTGTCAGTGAACTGTTTGAATAATAATTTATCGATTCGAATCAGTCTGGGTTTAAATGGAATGGTGGCAACAAAATGTTGTAATTTATATAATATCCCGTTACGTCAAAATATACTTTATATACATACTCAAATAATATTTATTCAAATGATGAAATAAGTTTAAAAATTAGCAAAGTAACAATCTAGAAATACACTTTTAATTTAAAATATATCGGGTATCTTAAAGAAACTGCCTGTTTGAACATATATTAATATACAGCATATGGATTCAGTTAACTGATAGGTGTTCATATATAGTACGGAACATTTACGGCACAAGCATTACAAGCCTAACAATATTCGTAAAATGGATTACCATACACCATTTTCAAGACTTACTTTTTCATGACTTATATTACAATGACTTGTACATAGTCAGTGGGTCTTTTTACGGGCGCAAAACGCTGTAACCATCTACTTGGCGACAAAGTGGAATGGCGACATCTACTTGGAGGAAGAGTGGGGATGAGTAGTGAGTGAGTGACGCGACACAAGTGGGCTCCGTAAATAATTGTTTTTAATACGGGAAATAGTGCGGTGATTGTGCAAATTTTTGTAATAACTATTGTGATTAACTTTAACTATCGTGTGGTGCACATAAATACAACTTTGCTTAATTATATCCCGTTAAATTGTTTATTTTAACTTTGTCGGAGCCTGTGAGTTATCGATTTGTTTGCAATGCCAGCTGGTAGTTCCAAGGTCGCGACTCGTGGAGCGCTCAAGTCCAACAGCGACGCTGCAGACGAAACGACACCGGCAACTATACAGTCAGTTGATGATAAACTAAATACAATTATGCAAATACTGAAAAACAATACTGAAGACATTAAAGAAATAAAGAAGGAGCAGATGGAGCTCGGGGTCTCAATCGATTTATGTCACACTAATATTGATGATTTGAAAAATTTAATAAAAGCACAAGATAACAAGATTAATGAGTGTAGTGGAGAGATACAACGTTTAACTAATGATAATGTTGTACTACGAAGACAAGTTAATTCGTTGACACAGGAAATTAATTCTATGGAGCAGTACTCTCACAGAAGTAACTTGGTCATCTACGGAGTTCCGGAAGAAAAGAATGAACATATTCAGAACGTTGTGAAAAGAGTAGCGGCCGCGATTCGCTTCCAAGAATGGTCAACCAACTTAATAGATGCAGTTCACAGAATGGGTAAAAGAAACAACGCTAAGCCGAGGCCCATTATAATCAAGTTTACCAGCCGACTAGACAGAGACGAGCTCCTGAGGTGCCGGAAAGTAAGGCGTAATCTCAAGGCAACTGATTTGGGGTACAGCTGCGAAAACTCAATTTACATAAATGAGTCACTGACGTCCTCCACGAGGGAGCTGCTCAAGCTGACTAAGGCTAAGGCAAAGGAAAAAAACTACAGCTAGGTATGGACCTTCAATTTTACGATCTTCGTTCGAAAGGACAAGGGAAGCACATCGCCTGTGATTAAGATCCTCTCCGTGAATGATTTGGACAAGATGTAAGTGGACTAGCGGTACGTCTATTTACAGCACATGTTATTATTTATATACTTGTTGCTGATACATGTGTTATTATCATATATTTGTTGCCGATGCATTTATTATTATTTATATACGTGTTGTTGATGTATGTTATGGTATTTATATTCTTAGTGCCGATGCATGTGTTATTATTTAGGTATATACTTGTTTCCGGTGAGTTTGCTATCATTTATGTACTTGTTGCCGATTCATTTGTAATTATTTATGTTACCTGTTGCCGATGCATTTGATAATTATTTATATGGTTGTTGCCGATTCATTTGTTAATTATTTATATACTTGCTGCCGATGCGCATTTATTAATTATTTATATATTTGTTGCCGATGCATTTGTTATTATTTATGTTACTTGTTGCCGATGCATTTGATAATTATTTATGTTAGTTCTTGCCGATGCATTTGTTAAATATTTATATACTTGCTGCCGATGCGCATTTGTTAATTATTATGTATTTGTTGCCGATGCATTTGTTATTATTTATGTTAGTTGTTGACGATGCATTTGTTAATTATTTATATATTTGTTGCCGATGCGTTTGTTATTATTTATGTTAGTTGTTGCCAGTGCATTTGTTAATTATTTATGTATTTGTTGCCGATGGATTTGTTATTATTTATGTAAGTTGTTGCCGATGCATTTGTTAATTATTTATATATTTGTTACCGATGCATTTGTTATTATTTATGGTAGTTGTTGCCAATGCATTGTTAATTATTTATATACTTGTTGCCGATACATATGTTATTATTTATATACTTGTTGCCAATGCATGTGTCATTATTTAGGTATATACTTGTTTCCGATGCATTTACTAGTATTTATATACTCGTCGTTATTATTTATGTACTTGTTGCCGATGTGCATTTGCTATTATTTAAATAATTGTTACGGATGCATGTGTTATTATTTATGTACTTGTTGCTAACGCAAGTGTTATATTGATATACTTATTGCCAATGAATTTATTTTTATTTATATACTTGTTGCAGATGCATGTCTTATTATCTATGTATATGTTGCAGATGCATTTGTTATTATTTATGTACTTGTTGCCTATGCACTTATTATTATTTATATATTTGTTGCTGATGCATTTGTTTGTGTAAACAATACGGCCTTAAGAATATATTTTGCTATAATTAATCTGTATTCAGGGATATTAAGAAATCATAGATTGGGCATTGGATATTTTAAAAATGTTAAAATAAACTACAATGAATCATAATATTTTTGAACTCTTAGTTTATTATCAAAATGTGAGAGGACTAAGAACCAAAACCAATGAATTCTTTAATAATTTATTGTCATGTAATTATGACATTGTAGCTTTAACTGAAACAAATTTGCAACATACTATAAATTCTTCTGAGCTTTTCCCTGATTTTTACAATGTCTTTAGATGTGATAGATATCTGGTGGTAACTGAGAGGCAGGGAGGGGGAGGGGTTTTGTTGGCGGTATCTAGCGATTTAATCTGCACGAGGGTGGACAGTTTTAATGACACAATCCCGGGGTGTGAATGTGCTTGCGTAAAAATTTCGAACAATAAAGGCAACAATATCTACGTTTGTGTGGTTTGTTTTAGGCCGAGGTCACCTCTCGGAATTTACCAAGCGTTTTTTGACCTGTTTATACAGCTAAAACTGTCAACTAATTGTCAAATCCTGATTTTAGGTGATTTTAATTTATCAGTTTTTGGCCAAAATTACAACTTAAATGACGGCGATAAGCTGTGTAATGAATTATCTGTATTTTTAAATCTGCATAGTTCTAATTTGAAAAACGACATTCGAAACTTTCAAAATAAGACTTTGGATTTAATAATTTCCGATATAGATGAAGCGGCGGTATCGAGAAGTGAGGAGAGGTTGGTGGGGGAAGACCCTTATTACCCAGCTCTGGAGGTGAGTGTTGTGGTCGCTGCTCCGTTATCTTGTAGGTCAAGGTCAACTCAGCCAGCTGGATATAAATACCGTAGAGCAAACTTTCTCCAAATACATCAAGAATTATCTGCGATTGACTGGGCCAATTTATACAACATTTCAAATATTGATCAAGCTGTCGATTATTTCTACAGCCAAATTTATAGAATCCTTGACCAATCTTGTCCTTTGAAGAAAAATAAAAAATCTAAATACCCTTTCTGGTTTACACCCTCAATAATATATAATTTGAAACTTAAAGAAAAATTGAGAAAATGGTGGAAAAAATCTGGTGCTATACAAATTTATAACTTATTTAAAACACAACGAACTTTAGTAAAAAATGAAATAAATACAGTATATAGAAATTATACGCACAATCTGGAAAACATTTTACATCTAGATAGTAGTAAATTTTGGAATTTTATTAAAGATAGAAAGACCGATAAAAACCGAAGTTATGTTATGGAATACAATGGTGTTAAACATGATAGTGGAGCAGCGGTGGCGAATGCATTTGCAGATTACTTTAGCTCGGTGTACGAACGCTACATGAGTGAGCCTAGTGTGGAGCGCGCGGTGGAGGGGCCGTTTCGGGCCGGCGTGTCCTGTCTCACACTGCCTCGCCTTTGCTGTCGGGATGTACAGGATGCAATTAAAAAGTTAAAATCAAAACGTACCACTGGTCCTGATTTGCTCCCACAGTACTTGGTTAAAGGATGTTCTCAATTATTAATTTAGCCCCTAACATTTTTATTTAATTTAAGTTTAACATTAAATATATTTCCTGAAAAATGGAAAATTACTAAAGTGACGCCTATTTTCAAAAATGGTAAGAATGATCAAATAATTAACTATAGGCCAGTGGCGGTTTTATCGATACCTGCTAAAATATTCGAGATTATTATACATAAACATTTATTTGGTCACTTTAAAAAATATGTTTCTGATTGTCAACACGGATTTATTCCCGGAAGATCAGTCAACACAAACTTACTTAATTTCATTAATTATGTTTCCTCGGGGCTGGATTCTGGGACCCGAACTGATGCTTTATTTCTTGACCTGGCCAAGGCGTTTGACAAAGTAGACCATTCAATTTTGTTAAACAAGCTACATTTTTACGGAATTTCAAATAATCTATTGTATTTCTTTAAATCATACATTATGAATAGAAGACAATTTGTTTTTTACAACGGAATTTCATCAACTACATTTAATGTTCAGTCCGGTGTGCCGCAGGGCTCGAATTTGGGGCCTTGTTTGTTCGCTATTTTAATTAATGATTTAAGTGACTGTATCTTATCGTCAAAGGCCCTACTATTTGCGGATGATTTAAAATTATTTAAACATATTAGGAGCCCTGTGGATACAATTAGTTTGCAACAAGACTTAGACAATGTTTTAGAATGGAGTATCAATAATAAAATGTCTTTTAATGTCACAAAATGTCAGTTGATGACTTTTACAAGAGCTCAAGATTATATGGAAACAGACTATTTCCTAAATGGAACTGCAATAACTAGAGTGAATCAGATTAAAGATTTAGGAGTTCATATGACTAATACATTGTCTTTTAATCATCATGTTGAGTCATGTATAGCTGTAAGTAGTAAAATGATGGGATTGATCTTTAGACAAAGTGTTAATTTTAGAAATATTCAAACCATAGTTAATCTGTACTACTCTTTGGTCAGGTCAAGGTTGGAGAGTGGAGCGGTCATTTGGAACCCTTTTCACATAACTTACCGAGATGCACTCGAAAGAGTTCAAAAGCGATTTTTAAGGTTTTTATTTTACAAATGCTTTAATGTTTACACTTATGTGGTTCCATATCGTGATTTACTAGTGATGTTTGGGTTTCGGGAGCTGGCTCTGAGCAGAACACTCATGGGTCTAGTATTCCTGTGCAGACTGGTCGGAGGTGAGGTGGATGATGCCGCTTGCTTGGCCGGTCTGTCTATCCGTGTGCCTACCTTCCGAAGTAGAAATAAACTTCTTTTCACTCTCCCATACTGCCGCACAGCCTCTCATGCTTTTTCCCCTCTTTTTCAGTTCATGAGAGCTTACAATTTACTAATCTCTAGTGAGCAGGAAATTGATATATTTTTTGACCCTCCAAACATTTTTAAATCAAAATGCCTAACAGCGTTGAGTTTATTAAATGTATAACTATTTTTATTTTTATACCTTGTTGTAAAATAATCTTGTTATCTGATGTATGTTGATTACCATTTTTTACTGTATTATTATTATTATTTATTTATTTGTTTTTGTTTTTCATATGTATTTATGTGTATGTATATATATATATATATATATATATATATATATATATATATATATATATATGTGTGTGTGTATGTGTATGCGCGCTTAAATGTTGTTAAGGTTAAATTGTATTTCTTACTGTTTGCATTTGGTTATTAGAAATGATCAGTCACTAATTTATACAATATTAAGTTACTGTTATGAATCTTCAGAGTAGGCTATATTTCTCATTTGTTATTTATTATATTACTGTATTTATTATTACTTTTAGGTTAAAGCATGTCACTGTTGGTAATATTTTTAGTTATTTATTTAACTTATCTATTAATAAGAGTAATATTATGGTTTATATTATGTGCATGAAGTGAGCTCAAGAAACCCCAGCATGAACTTTAAGAATAAATTGAACTGCTTTAGTGTAATTGGTTTTGTAAACTGTACTAAAGCATGCAAATAAAATAAAATAAAAAAAAAAACAAAAGTGTTGTGGATATTGTAGGAAGTAGGTTCTACACTCGCCCCTTGTAATACTGACGTGTCGTCCACTCGGTTGCTCTTGGCGTGGACACTACTTAAAGGGGCTGGGGTGTCCATGTTGGCTGGTGGTCAGATTCCTGTATGTTGAGTACGCAAAATAACTTATTATTAGGCTTATAAATTATCTGATAACTAGACGAATATTACGTTGTTCGTATTCCATGTAAAACGGTGAGTCTCTTATTCTGTAGGCTATTGGGTCATCAATAAATGGATGGCCCTTTATGAGCTTAAGTCAGGTAGTTACTAAACTACACTTGTCATCTCCAGATATCCTAAATTTTTATAATAATTTATTTTCGCCTTAAAATAAGCATTGAGTTTTGTCGTTGTCTAACACCTGAGAATATGACATTCAGATGGAGTCAACGTTCAACAAATAAGGAAGGGGTTCGCAAAGGAAGTGAGTAATGTAGTTATGAGATGAAACGAGTAATGTAGTTTTGGCGGGAAAATCAAGTCATCCAATAAGCATCTTCTGTGAAATAAGTTCAATGACGGAGAGATTCTGTCCAGCACAGACGATCCAAGGAATATAATGAAGCCTTTTTACTTTGCTATTATATTTTGATTATTTATATAGTTTATCTATCAAGTATATCGTTTTTCATCACTTACATATGAAACAATAAATTGGATCACTTTTTTATTCTCTAGTGTGTTCACAGTATATCATACAAAAATAAAAATTTTCCAAATATTTTATTTGTTATTTTATTATTAAAAACGTAGACTATATAAGCCATAATAGATCAAAGTTATACCGAAACTATTGGTACCTATAATAGGTTCTTTTTACATCTATGTTTTAGTGTTATTTTTGGTTGTATACAATTTAAAGTACGGATGTATGTTTTATTAAATGTTGAGTGTTACTTTTTAAGCATTAATTAAAATACTTAGAACCTCAAGCTGTTGAGTATAAATACCTACAAAACATCCTAGATTTAATTTATTTCTATATTACCTTGCATTTCCTTGAGTCCAATTTCATTTGAATTAGACGTTTCAATTACATTGTTTCAGTTACATTTCAAAGCACTCATTAACACAGTATGAAAATAAATACCTATCTGTACATTATTTAATTGAACTTTATTTAAATGCTTTTATGATGAAATAACAATTGAAGTTTTTCCAGAATATAATATATTTCTTGTTTATAGTTAGTTTTCGTGAATATTCTTGTGGGTTTTAGCCATGTATTCAATAAAACCTGCCAACTGTCAAACACTTCAGGACAATTTTTACACAACTTCTGATAAAACATAAAATAACGCATATATAATGTTACATTAGGCATAATTGTTTTCATCGTGCATACCAACAGTAATAACCGTGTAAATTATTAACTTCATATATTACACACTAACTGCGTAATATCAGAAACTATATTATTTATTCATCTGTTATTTATTGTAGCAGTTTAAAAGCAATAAACTCCTCAATTCTCTTACAGAACTGCTGAAATAATTATTTATGAGTAATGTTTAACCAAATGTAATTCTTCTCGGTAAATTTTATTTTAATAGCAAAATAAATTTTATTTCATTAAATTTATTTAATTTGTAACTATCTTTTAAGTAAAATCATAAATTGTTCTACTTATTTTAATTCATAGAGAACCACACGTTATAGATAGTATTTATAAAACTTTATTAATAATTGGACAGTCAAGTCTTTGCCATCATGACCATTTGAAGGATTAAATAACATTTCCTTACAAAAAATTATATTCAGGAAATTAAAGTAATTTTCTGTAAAACCATGTATTTAGTACAATGTGTGACTTTTTCTTGGCACTAATAAAGGTGTTCCATCTAAAATATATATTATTTTTATATTTTAATTAAATTGTTAGAATCCATGTAATATATTGCGGGAAAAAATGTTAATAATTTATTTATGGAGATATGCCTACCCAAAGTGACTAGATTGGCCTTTTTGGTGCATAAATCATGAACAAACCGTATGATATATTTTATTAACATTTTGAGAAAATAGTGGAAAAAAGTACTAACCAACCTATTTTATAGTAAATCTAAAGAAATAATTTTTTTTAAGTTTTACTAATTATTTGTGTATAAATTATTTTTGTTCAGATTTTGAGTATATATTTGTGCAATCATCTCTGGCTACAAAAGTAGATTAATAGTATATATTGGGACTATTGCTTGGGAGGTTCATTACAATCAACAGTTCAGCCATTGAAACATTTTGGAAAAACCATACTAAAAATTGAATAAAAAAATCTAGAAGTTATTCAATTATTGATCTTAATCAAGGAAGTGGAATATCTTTACAGGCCAAAAACTGTACGTAAAGTTTATTTTATTGCACATTTTTAAGCGTTCAGATTCTCTGTTTTACCAGTTACACACTTACATAATACAACATTTTCGTAAAATATTAGCTTTATACCGTTACAGCTTGTTAAATCAATTAAACAGACTAATTCCTTTTATGCTGCGTATATTTTGTACAAAAATATTTGTCACCACTTCGGCGAATTGAATACATTTGGTTGTCAATCAATTACATTTTTTTTTGTAAGTCAATGAATTTTTATCAACTGAGGACAGTAATCAGATCCAATGTGAACTTTAAACACCACCTCCACTCCCCTCTCGCTACCCATGCTCGCTTAGATGCACAGAATTCTTCAGCTACTCTGTTTGTTTGTAATAGTTAAATCCAAATATTTTTATAAAACCAATCTTTTTATATATAATATATTACATTTTCCATGTCTAATAACATTTCTAATGTAATATTCCCCACCTAACTTTTAGTATTTTGCATACCATTTTTTGTTGTTTTAAAAATACCAATATTTCCAGTTTCCTCTTCTTTTATTTTAATATGTTATTTATCAAGTTAATTAATAAAATGCCATCGTTAAGTCTTTTAACAAATCCTCTCAGCGCTCATGCTTCCATCCATGCAGAACTTTTTCGAATGGCTATTATTTTGAACTAGGAAAATATGATACACAGAAAAAAGTTTTATTTAATTTATACATGTATTTATTGAGCAAGTAAGTCTGAATGAAAATTATGTATTCCTCCATGTTTCTGGGAAAATAAAGTTTATTTCATATATAAAGTTCATTGCTAATGTTTACTATCGATGAGGGAGTTATATCCTGTCAAATAAATGTTAGGTGGGGGCTACTTGGGGAAGAAAAAGGAGGGGAATACATTGCCTGTTTATTAGTGAGTCAGGAGTGACTACGGTTAACAACAGTTGCTTTTAAATCTAGAACTAAATTATTTAGAGCGTTAAGCTGGGTGCTTGGACGAACACACTTAACAAAGTAAAATTTAGTCATGTTTAAGAAAAAAAAATTAAATACATTGCCAGATTGTATTGTTGGATATCGATTATTTCATTTAACGAAAAAAGAGGAAAACCCTGAAGTTTATTATAAAGTTGTATATTTATAATAACGGCCTAAGTAGTTATGAGTTAAAGTAAAATATATAGACAAATATTCACATATATATAACTGTAATTGTTAAGCAAAACGTACCACGGAGTGACTGTTGAATTAAAATTACGTCTGTAGTTTATATTGAATAAATATTATTGCACTAGTAGTCTAAATCAAACACATAATATAAAACAAAATACCAAACAAAGGAATTTATAAATTCGTTTACCATCAGTCGTCTCCATTGTAGGACTGTTCTGAACCCTCAGGGAGATTTAAGGTTACAAAGCCGGAAGCACTTTACTCCATTTCCCGTTTATGGAAAAGACTAAAAATGAGTTTAACAACTCGATTTGTACTTCCAAAGAAACAACTATATTCAATTAAGCTTGAGTGCTTTGTTGTTAGGGATTGTTTCTTTATAGAGTTATGTTTGGCATCCAATCATAACTGTATTACCAATTCTTCATATACCCTAAGGGTTTTAATAAAAAAATATTTTTAAATATTTGTCATGAATTTCTTTATACTTATTAGTCTTGTATATTGAAATAATAACCATACATACTGTAAAATATAAATAGTTACTTTTTCTATAAGTAAAAAACGTTATTACGACTATAAATTCATAGCTAGGAAATTATTTTTAATGTATCTGAATTAAAAATAATTAAGATATTCAACGACAGCTTTATTATTTTTAATCAATATGGTCACAGGTTTTTATGTCGAAGGTTATTACAATTACTTTTATAACATTACAGATTTGTAATTGTATAAAATTATACATTGATTGGATGTAGATTTGTGCGTATGTTTAAATTAAATTTTAATTAATATATGAGTATATACCGAGTGTTGATTGAGTCTGGTTACTAACTGTTATAGTCTGATGATACCCTGAATCAGTCAGCGACATGGTCCAAGAAATATATTTCACATAATTCACTCCGAAGACCATTATATAATTAAACATATATGTATATGTAAGTTCTGTAAGAATGGTGCATATAAAATGTCGTGGGACTTAAAGAACGCTATAAAATGGTTTTGTAATATTTGGGAAGAATGACTTAAAAACCATTGGTTTTATAATGTGTACTAATTTTACTACAATTATTCGGAAAGAAGTACAAACATTAGAAAAGAATTAAAACATTATAAAATAAGTGATTGACACATGTAGTATAGCTAAACACAGGAGTGGTGGCTGTTAAATTAAATAAGATTTTGCTAAGTTTTCTCTTTAACTATGTTTGTAAACAAACAAAACTCTAGTCAAAATATAGTACAGATTCATTAATTAAAACCCCATATAGCCGAATAATCAGGTAAACTAACATATCTACACGTCTACATGGAATCCAAGCCACGCATTTTGGATAAATGACACAGCTAATAGTAAGCCTTCTACTTTAAATATCACATGAATCATGAACAAAAATTCTCGTAGTGTCCAAGGTAATTGCAATTATTAGATGCATGCCAACCTGGTGTTAAAAAAAAACCAAGAAAAGAATCTAGTACCCAACATTTAGAGAATACCTAACCTAAGAACTCGAGGGGTTACAGTACAGCGTCACCGTGTTGGCTAAATTGATTCTATCACCTAATATTTAGTGAAAAAAAAAACTATTTGGATTACGTGTGTGTCCAGTTTCAAATCTAAAACAAAGGAAATGTTATAGATGTGTACATATGATTGATTCACCATACTTAAATGTGCAAAGTAACAGTTGAAGGAGGATAGCAAGCTATTGGACACATAACTTCTAGCAGCCCCTAATATAAAATAAATCTCAATGTTAAATCTATGTCTATACCCAGTTTGTGCAGCAAACGTGTAGCTCCAACTGTATGTAGAACTATACTGACTGAATCTCATTAACATGACAGTGATGTAATAATGGCGGACATGTGCCACAACTAACTTGTTTCTGTGTGTCAGTAAATTAACATTAAAGTCAGTAAGTTTTAGTTAACAAGTACATTTGAACTTTATAATAACATATCTATATCTTTGAAAAAGTAATTTTTATAGCATTACTTCCAACACAGTTAACTGTACCTGGGCAAACATAAGACTGCACTAAATAACTTATTTACTACTATTAAACGCCAGTTGGCTGTTAACAACCCGAGAAATAGTAAAGTCATTAAAATAAATGCATGTGTACACATATATTACATATATGTAAGAGTAGACATAATTGCATTAAAATGTGTTACATGATGCATAGATTTATAAACTGTGCATTATACATTACTAAAAGTGTTCACTTGAGATTCCTCATACATCAATACAGTATATTCTAAAAATATAATATTTTTATAATGCAAGTAACATTGTTATGATCTTCAACCTACTATTAAAATATTTTAAAATGCATGAAACAGATAGTTTCAAGCTGTTTAACCTTGTTAGACACATTTACTAAATGGTTTGCGGCGATAATGACATTATTTTCTCTGGATTACATGATGTTAATGGTTGGCTGGGATCAAGGTCAAATGAATGGATACAACAGAATAGGGATGATTTTTATACATAGAGGTCTTATTTTAACTGAGCACGTTAATCATGCAAGCTAATTGCAAGCAAATTTGAGTTGTATCAAAACGATTTAGTTATACATTTATTTATTTATTTTCAATTAACCTATATTAAATATATATTTTTATGTATTTTCAATAAGGCTTATTTTAAGTGTCATTACTTGAATGTAAGGGCTAACTATAAGAGAATATTTTTTTTGCCCTATATTCAAATTTTATACATTAATTTTAAAACATAGCCACTTATTATTATTTATTTACAATTTTTTTTCATAATTTATTTGTTTTGTTAGATTGGCCCTGAGAACGAAATGTTGCATTATTTGAGGTAGGTGACATAACTGAAGTCATAATACTGCGAACTTATTCATTTGTCGATTGTTAACCGTAATTGTGTTTGTTTAGCACCAGCCCTTAGTAAATTATAGTACCACTAATGTTAGCTAGTTACAATGTAATATATACGATATACAAAATAATTTATGTTCATTTTAGTAAGCGACTAGTAATATTTTAATAATAACGTTTTAAATTGTTGGAATGCCAATAACTATATTTGAACTGTATTTATTTTTAGTTGGTCAACCCATACCCAAGTATCTAAGTAGTTAAAAATGTCTCTCTTTTAATACAACTCACCTGTTTAAACCAAACAACAATTAATGTTGTTTAGGTTCATAATGAATTAATAATATATATCTATAATTTAAATTGTTTTTATAACCTACTTTTAAATAACTAGAAGTATTTTTATCTTAATTTTATTAAGAAAAAGCAAGAAAATTTATTGTAATCAAACGAATTTGTATTATTTAGGCATAATTATCATTTGGAAGTTTATGTAACATTGTGGTAGTTGGGAAACTCCCAAAGTTTATGGTGACTCGTGATCTAAGTTCACAATTTCACCAACCTCCAGCTGAGCACGCTCCAGTGAAGACTGGAGTACTTCTATTGTAAAATAACAGTAAAATATGCAATGCCTAATGAAAACTATAGCTTTACAATTTATAGTATATTTATTAATAAATTAGTTATATTATTAGTATAATATATCTATACTATGTGAATAATAGTTTTAACAATAATACACCAATATTGTATAGTACCTAATGTAATTTAAAATACAGTTTTATTTAAAATTTAGGCCATTTGTTATCTCAAATAATGCTCTTGCTAATCATACAATAAATTTTGAGCTAAATCTTGTTCGTATCAGATAGGCATGACAAATAGTCTTAAAGTCAGTATTGTAGTTGAAGCTAGAAAATAACCTTCCCTTTTAAATCGATGACGTTAATCCTTATGTAACTTTGATTACAATATGGTTGTTGATGCGCATATTTTTTAATTTTATTTCTCAATATAATTACTAGATATATAGTTATAGTAATGAAAATCATAAAAATTTTCTTATAAACGTAGTTTTTCACCGATTTAAGTTTTATTATTATTATTATTATTATTTTTTGTTTTGCAGAATAGAAAATGTGTTAGTCAAATATTGGTAAAGTACTTCCTTGTTTGTAATATACAAGTGTATATCATTCTATGAAAGATAATGAGTTATTTTTCATACCTAATAGGCCCCAAAATACTAAACAAATAATTGGTAAACATCATGTTCCATAAACGTACATTATAAAAATTAATAATATTAACATTCTTGAATCTCGTTGAAATTTACTAAAAACCTTCAATTAAATTTACAGGTCATATGTTTATCTTTCTTTGTAAGGAAACGATCTTATTTGAAAAATAGATCTTGTAAAATTATACTAAACGAAGATACTTTTACCGAAAAATATCTGTTAAATAGTTGAACCTTGTTATTACATTACCATTTAATCAATATACTGCATTTAATTGGTATTTGAATATGTCACACTACTAACACAACACTGAAATAAGCCCCCCTCACACACTCAGAAAACCCGAAACACTAAAAACACGAAAATAGCCTCACTCTATAATTAGTATTATGCCAACGCTCGTCCTTGTGTTTAGTTTTAGGTCCGGTGTTTCCTTGGGGCCTCTCTTATGGGAATCTGAGATACATACTTGTCTCCAGCCATCATGTCTTTTCCGATACTCCCTCATCAAATCCAATCTTAGGCTGAAGGTGGTCTATGACAACCACAGATCACGACTTCAACTTCATGATCTTGGTCCTGGTAGTTGATACCATATTTGTTATTGTACTTTTGGCGAAAATAAATGCATGTAAACATATAATTTGCAATACACAATAAATCATAAAGTGGGTTTCAACACGTATAATTGCACATATGTTATGCTTTTGTGATTATGTTCAAGGTTATGTTTGTAATTAATGCAGAATTGATTACTCTCATTATTTATTTTTTATAAAACAAACTACGTGCATTGTTAATTTATGTAAACTATGAGAAGGTCATAAAAAATTGTAAGTTATCTGTAGTTATCATTACATATATAAGTATAAATTGTATATACAATTTATATTACATGTATTTTACTGAAAAAAATAAATTATTATGAAACTTTTAAAAAAGTTATAAACATTTAATTTGCAAGATGTATAAACTAGGTTACATTGTGAAAGTCACAAAATATGACTGAAGATTTAAGGTAGAAAACACGTGGAAATATTTCTTCGTATATAGCAGATATGACCTAGATTTCGTAGCGGAAAATGATGTACTTGATAACAGATAATCAAGCTATGTATTGAAACTTGATTTGTACCTGTATGATTCATAAGTTTCACATTAAATATGAAAAGCAGCTCCTAATATTGAAATGTAACTTAATTTCCAATAGGTTTACGTGATGTAACAACGTAAAAAATGTAAAATGTTATATATTAATCAATTTTCTTGTTTTGTGTAAAATTTGTATTTTCTCATAAACTCATTTCTCTAACAAATTAAAATTTTTGACTCGGGAATTCAAATGTAAAGGTAAAATCTCACAATATTTGATAAAATCTTAAAACAATGAATATATATATATATATATATATATATATATATATATATATATATATATATATATATATATATATATATGCTTATATGAAGTATACAATTATACATTGTAATACTTAAAGAAATATTTAAATATGATCTTAATATTAAAGATATACTTTAAGAAGTATATACATAAAAATTAAGGTATTTATATAATGCTAATGTACAGTGATTACTAAATAAAAACCAAACAGCACTAGACAAAAGAGATAACCAACTGTCTGTTATTGCTGCATAATTTTGTGTCACCTGAACATTTGTGTGATTGTTATATCAGACATGATATCTTTGTATGTGACAAGTTACATTGTATTAAAACAGGAAATTTAGCTAAAACAAGGCTGATAACAACTTTGACTGTTTGTATCAACAGTTTTACACACTTTGCAAACTTTCTTGAAAACTTTCCACACTGAGTAAATTAGTTTATATGTTTACACACAACCTGAAGTATACACAACATAATATAATATGTAATGTAATTAATCACTGAAGACTCTTTACTACACTCCACGCCAAAATAACCTCAAATTGAGTTTAAAATGTTAATAGAATTTACTAATAAAGTGTAAACTGTTACTAAGTTAATTAAATTTTAGTGGTGGTTATACAACATTTAATATATATGTTTTTATCGTTCTAAACTGACTTTGTTGTTCATAGGTTTAGCATAGGTTGGAGAATGTGTTACTTATCATGATGCTATAACATTTTATTACTATACATAGTCAGCAATAGTGCCACAGTGCTATGACCCAGCAATTTGTATTGAAGATTGAAGGTGAAAAGTTTTATAATTAATTCCCCTCCACCTTATGGACACTGAGTTGGTGTCCTCATAATGGCTGCCATCAACGTGAAAACTATTAGACAAGCCATGTGTCCATGATGGGTGTACGTTAGGGTTGGGATGTTTTGTAAGGCAGGTAATTAGATATTATACTTGTCAAATAGCAATAAATCAGACCAGTAATACGTGATTTGGACTCCACGTAAAGCTGTAGGTCCCTTTGCTGATATTGGGGTCACGCTACATAGACGATCCACATTCATCGTACACTTATTTTCGTAAAATATGTATTTTAAAAATATTATGTAGAAATTTTTATTGTACAATTAAGGCAATTTATACATCACTTTAATACTGTTTTAAGATGGGCACCATTTAAAATATGAAGTGTATTCTATACTCATGTAGTAAATCAACTGAAGTATAATTTTTTATTAAGGTTATAGTTTCTACAAGAACTATGAAAACTATCTACTCATTAAGTTTGTTTTTGGAATAAACGCCTATATGAATTATAAACGGTAAAAGTTTGAAAAACCTCTTAGTTGAACAGAATTAATAGGGTACTATATTACAAGAAATCTCTTCCTTGTATTCAATTGGGAACAGGGCAGACATTGGACACTTGTTTCAAACACAATGATCCATTGCATAACATAACGTACCTATTGTGCTACGGTATTTATATGTCAAGTACAGTGATCCTAATTGAAACCACTATTGTCTTGTAGAAATAGGGTTTCTTCTCATGCTATAATTTATAGAATGTACATTCATTGGTACAATAACTTCACAATGCACATCCAATGTGGCGTCAGCTCCATGCTATATTGTCTGAATGCAATATGAGTACTGTATCTGTTTTGCGTTCACCTGTGGAGGGCGTTCCTAATTACATTCAATGAACTAAGAGTGGCTACAGCGATATGTACATGCATTATATGGTTTTCAAGTCCATTTTGGAAATATTCTCACAGGGGAACAATTAATACATGAATTATAAAATAATATGTGACCTTAATTGACCTTAAACTATAAGCTATTATGGAATTTAGTTGCACTTCAACAAAACCAATTTATACTAGTTCATATTTATTAGATACTCTTTAACTGGTTTTAAAAAAAAGTTATAAAAAACTGACTTTATTACAGTTATTGAACGTTAAAAAGTAAACAAAACAAATAAATTCATAATCAAATGTGAATTTTTCAGAAGATTTTATTCGCTTATTCAGTATCATCAATAAATACAAAATTGTTCATAAAAATTGTTTAATTATATACTGTAAATAATGGTATACGAAATTGTCAATCTTATTGAAGCAAAAGACAAATATAATTTACTCCTCTTCGTTATGTTAAAATATTAGGTAATATTGTAAAAATTATAATTGTATTTATTTATTTATTGTGCTATCCAACATACAAAACAAGTTTGGAGTAATACTAAAAATTATATGTAACTTCAATCCACAACCATATTACCCTCTTATATTTTCTTAAAGATAATCATATTTTTACCTGTTTTGTCAAAAGAGGCTCAGTTTTTCTGTAAGGAGCTTGATTTAGGGCTGGTATTATTTTTATTAGCATTCATTAGGCTAGGCCTAATAACCTTATTTAATGATTCATTTACCCCTTTACTGTCACTTTTGAGAATAATAGTTTCCAGCGTAACTTTCTTTACTAAAACATTGTATTCATGGCATTTTATAACACACTTACTGAATTCAACACTGCAAGATGAAACAACTTCAAATCACAGTACTTTACAAAACAAGGAAATAGAAATTATTGTTTAGAAAGAAACAAATCAAATCTGTCATTTAGCCTTGTTATGCTCAACATCTCAAATTTATTAGGCATGGGTTAACATGTAATAATTTTAGTTTTACAATTATTAATTTTTTATATTGGTTTTGGTGTCTATGAATTCAGAAAGAATCGAAGCATTCTAACAAATTAGGAAAAAAAATGTTTTACTGCTGCGTTACTTTAATTTGTCACTTAACTATTTATGAAAAATTAAATGCTAAATTTACTTTTATTTAATTGTTTTTATCTAATCCTAAGTTACGGTTTGGTTGGTTTTAATACTAATATTTCTTTATATTAATCAATGGAATATGAGCTATATTTTTATCTAATCTAATGTGATCGAAAGCTCTAATCATTTTTAAGTAAATATATTCAACTTTCATACTTATTTAAAAAAATATTATTTATAGGACTTTAAATATTTTTATATTAAATATTTAATTTATGTTACAGTTCTTAACAAAATTTGTGTTAAGCAGATCTCAAATCGTTTTTAAAAATTTTCAAATGACAATTAAAACATGAGAACATTAGAATAGTATAGTTTAATATTAAATACATGTTTCCTTATATCAATACTGCAGTAGCTAAACATTGTTTTAAATAATCTAAAAACAATTTGTAAGTGGAATATTTGATAAAAATGTATCAATATCACAGGGACTCAAAGATCCGTTTTTGTTAAAGTAACTTAATTTTATCGAAAATCAAATAACGATATTTTTAGCATAGTAATATACTGTAAATGGAATTAATATTTAGTTAAAGACGAATATTTGTTGTAGATCCGTGTAACTGAAACAGATGCTAGTGATCAGTTAGCTTCCAGATGTTCTCAAAGAGGTAACAAGTATTAATTAACTAGTGAATAATGATTAGCTTTTAACTTTATTCATTAGCATTTAATATACATTACATTAAATTATATCATATACTTGATTAATATAACACGGTTTTTAACTAATTCCAACGTACTGTCAACGTGGAACACAGAATAAATTATTAGCTATAACCAAATATTAGTATTTTCTTTTCAATTTCTTAAAACTACAAATGATAAATGCAGAACGACTTTAATATATAAAATAAATAACTAACTATGAATAAATATAACTATGGGACACATCATAAACATGGATCTCTTGTAAAATTCAATTTATTTAAACAATTAAATTACATTTTCCAAGATTTATATATATATATATATATATATATATATATATATATATATACGATGATTTGGAAATATTATATTAAGGGTGCATAATTAAATCAAATAAGCACTCTTATTTCATTGTATATTACTTATATTAGCAATAATGTACTTTATGGGTAGAAAATTTACAAAAATACACAGTTATTATTTATGTATACGTTTAAAAAGAAATAAAAACATAGATATTGATATAATAGGCTTCGTTCTGTAATCATTGGCGTACGTATAAGATACCTTAAGTACGGTACAACAATTACACGAAATCTGTGTTGTAGGAAGCCTATTGATGCTTATGGTCAAGAAGTGGGTTAATGCTTCGGAAAATGCACTGTACAATATATCTCCAGCATACGTTGTGAACGTCTATTCCATATTTAAATAAATAACGCAGATATTATCGTGAGATAATAGACTAAACAATCAAACTTTGTTGAAATTTTTTATTGCTTATTTATTTAAATTTAAACTTGAAAAATAAAACTATTCAGTCAGGTTTTTATTATTTAATAATCTGACAATTCTAGCCAACCTTCCTGAATTTGATGACCAAGACGATTTCTTGTAGTTGATAATCATTGTCATTTATTTTTGAACCTCTCTGGTCTTAGGGACATATTTTCAGTACACTAATATTTATCAACAGAACATTTCATTAATTGTATTTATATTAATTTTAATTTACGACATTTCAAGAAATAATGAAATTACGTGAGTACTTATGCATTAAATGCTAAAATCTAATGTTGTGGTTTTAAATTAAAAATTAAACCAGTAATCTATGTATCAAAATCTAAATTAACCTCATTAGTTATGCAAGCACTGTTATAAAGGTTCCTCGGAGGGTTTTGGGCTGAAATAGAAAATCAGAATAGGCAACATCAAGCCGATGACCAGCGAGCTTTTTTTTATCTTCTTATTCTCATTCCATGGGAGATTAAATAAAAGTATAACATTATTTATAGCCTATCCACAATACTGGTACAATATCTGAAATTTACTCATAATATATGAACATTGTAGTTTTTTATATAAACTGCTTGTACGAGTATACACAAAATTGTATGTTCCGTTATAAATAATATTTTCTTCATATTTTAATAGCTATATAAGACAACAGATAAAAATAATTCACAATTCTCCTAATTATATCATATGAAGTTTTTATATGTATTTTATGAAATTTTAATATCTCATATAAAAAATTACAATTAATTTATGTTTAATAAAAAGAAACACACATTTAAATTAAATATAAATCATCAAAGACTAAGATATTTTCAATGCAACAACACTACCTGACAATTTTGGAGTGTAAAGTTTATTAAAATATAAATTACAGGTCTAATGAGGCCTAATGAGAGTAAAAGGACAAAAATAACTATAAGTTATTTATACAGCAATAAAATCATTTTAAAACGAATATAAAAACTGTAATCAGATTTTAGGAACATTTTAAAATGTATGATACTACATTTTCAGTAAAATAAAAAAATAACTGAAAACTATAATTTTCGACTGCTTTTTATTTTGAAAATTAAATTGCAAATGTCGTCTTAAGCATTACGTAAAACATCCTTCAAGTATTTTCAATCACTACTTTATCTTGATATTTAATATTTACATATGCCACTGTAAAGGAGAACGTTTGAGTATAATAAAAACGAACTGCTAGAGGTTGTGTGGTAGAAAAGCTATATTGTGATCCTGGAGCTCAATGGAAGTTGACGTCTTTATCCCAGGACTGTTTGAGATATACAATAATATCGAGGAAAGAAATAACTAGCTGTTTTTTGATCATGGAGTATATATAAATACATACATATATATATATATATATATATATATATATATATATATGTTGTCAAATATTTAATGTGTTATAATAACACTAAACAACGTTTTTTCAGCATGCTAACACATACATTCCTTGAAATATTATATATCTGTACACGTATTTTTTGACATTTTGAAGACTTGCCAATAGATGAACTGTCACGTGTGATTTTCCTATAGAAACAGGTCAAGCCAGGAAATATCTTTTTTTTCAATCAAACTAAAACAGTGTTATAGGATGTATATAGGATTTGATAAGTAAAAAAATTTGAACTACATTTTTTATTCTTTAATAAAATGACACAAAATTCACTGTCAACATGCGTTATAATCATCAATAATGTAAACACTAGCTTATATCTGCATTTAGCTTTAAAAATTAATGCCGGGGTATAAATGAGCTTTCAACGGAAATGCTGTTAAAACCATTAGCGTCTCAGAATCAGTGAAATGGAAGTTATATTTTGTTACCAAGTGGCCTTTCATTTTATACTGTTTATAAATGATTGTATTGACTTAAAATTATGATTTGTTAGTGACATAACCAGGAAAATTCAAATAGTTTCCTTAGTCTATTCCTGTGATAATGCTACACTGTTATCCTATTTAGTAAATATAAAATAAAATTATATTTCATGGAAAACTAACTGAATGAAAAGGAAAACGCCATTCAACACAGATTTGATAATAATTTTTAAGGAAGTTCATTTAGTACAGTATTTATATCCTTAAATTCTTACATATGAGACGCCGACACAATGTTGTTTGTATTTTAAGGCGAATATGAATGATTATATGAGTGTAATATGAGTGTCGATGGGTGTATTCTGGCTACTAACTGAGTTCAACTGTTCCTCAGAAAGGACTATTTATTAATAGCCCATCAGCCAGGGCAACTAAAGGACCTACAGATTTACGTGGAATCCGAACCACGTAGTGCTGGTCTGATTTTCAACTAATTGACAAGCCTGATACTCAGTTATCTCCCCCATACAACATCCTTATAATGATTACCACCCAACATGGACACCCCAGATGTCTCTAGTAGTGTCCATGCCGATAGCAACCATTGAGCAGACGCCATGTCGGTATTAAGAGAACCGAGCATAGAACCTATCGCCTACAATCTCCCAAACACTTTGTCCCCAAGTACAGTAGCTGGGTTACAGCACTGCGCCACCAGTGCCGACAGTATTTATTTAATTACGTTAGACCACAGAGATGCAGTAATCATACCAATATTTATGTAATTATGTTTTTAAACTGATTCTACATATAAACAATAATTATGATTTAGTAACTATATTTTGAAATATTCTTCTCTACATTTTTCTGATTATTTAATTCGTAATTTGCTTTTAAATTCGATATAGAAGGTTATAATATTAATTAAAGCCTTTTCTTTGACATTATATAGTATGTCTTTCTAATAATACTGTCATTTTATTATCTAGCTACAAGTATGGAAAAAATTAATTAAAGGCACATATTAATAATTATTTACCTGAATCAATCCTAAAAAAGTATTAAAAAGTTCACTTTTAATTGATTTAGTTTGATTTGTAATTAGTACGATAAAAATCATACTCTACTAATTTTCTTAGCTTTTTGTTATCGTTTTTCCATCATCGTAAAAATGTTTAATCAAGAAGTTTTACATAAATAAAATGTGTGCCGAGTATCTTACATTACATTTGTACGAATGCGTGTATAAAAATATAAATTATAATAATAAATAGTTTGCTATTTTACACGCATGATAAAACGTTTGCGATGCCAAAAATAAATAAATAATAGAAATTAAAATAAAAGAAATATGGGAATATTTTTATCAATAAAATGAAGAGTGTTATAATTTATCAAGGATATAATGTAATTTGTAACTATAAATATAAACTAAACTAAAAATATGTTCCTTTCACAATGTGGCTTCAGTAAGTGTCATCCAACCCTAGAGAAGTGGTGTACGTGCTCAAGGGGCGTTATCGATACCATTAAGGGACAAAATGACCCCTATCTTGTCTTGTCATTTATATACTGGATGTTTATTTTGGTGGTTCGATTGAAACATTATCTCATGATATGGGGAATAATCACCCCTATATATTAAAAAAAATTTAAAACATTTTTGTATGAATGTATGCATATACAGAGGAACTCAAAGGAATGGCTAGTTATGAAATAAAATCAAAATTTTCTAAATGTATACTCTCAGTCTACCCACTTGTTTTTGTTTAGTTTAAATTTCAATAATTAGATTATTAGATAAACTTTTATCAACAGCATACATTATGTCACTCCTTGCTTTTGGAAATCATATAAACAATGGTATAAGAAGTATTTTTTTGTAAAATACTCAAAGTAGCTAATAGAATGAAACTTATTTTGTTGGATAGAATATTTTATCCTAGAGGCTGATATTTAGTACGCCTTATTCCGTCTTATGGTTACTCTTGAGTAACATGACAAACATCGTCAATTTAAATCCTTCCAGACCTCCACCGGGCGGGAATTGAGCGGGAGTTTCGAGTTGTACGTTCAAATTTTATTTCCTACGTTTATAAAATCACATGACAAAATTATTAAAAAGTACGATATGTAGTGATTGTTTGATAATTACCATATGTTTTATTTATTTTAATGCAACAGGATAAAAAATGCCATTCCTCACTTTTAGAAAGGATTTTGTTAACCACATAAACTATGTCGTTCCTCACGATCCAGGAATGCCTTGATAATGCAGCATTATTCATGTATTTCATATTTAATTACCAAGGAAAATAACTTGCACCTATTCTGGTCCATTAGATTCACAACAAAATATTCAAACACAACATATTTACAATGTTAACAAATATTAATTAAAAGTAAATGAATGAATAAAGCTGAATCTGACTAAAGCTGAGTCTGCAAAGGAGCTGTCGACTTAGTGTCTGGCTTAAGCGGCTTGTGGCTGGACATCCCAAACTACAGTACAGACTAATTACTGAACTGCAGAACTTTATAGTATCTAAAAGATGATTTATAATTTAGTTTTAGTTTTAAATGATCTGGTTTAACGTATTTTTAAGTATTTACCTTAATTTACAAAATGTTTTGTTTAACCTCGCTACCACGGACATATTTTACAATATAGAGCTGACAACAAGCATTAAATTACATGTATATTTCCTTGTTTTTAGAAAGGTTAAGAAATAAGTAGTTTTTTTTTTTGCCACCATTTTACAATATGTTGGCCAAATTAATTTGTTTTAACAGAACATCCAATCCAATATATATGCCGGTTTCAGACAGAGAATATAATTTTAAGTCTTGTTTGTGCAAGCTAATTTTCAATATATCTAATTGTATAAAAGTTAATATATCCAAAGGTTTAAAATAATACAGACAGATTGCCAGTGTGGTGGTCCAGTGAATAAGGGTTCGGAATCTGGAGGACAAGTTCCAAGGTTCGAATCCCCACTGAGCCAACAGTCGGTACTTCTCTCGTTGAATAAAGTTGACACACAGGCATGTAGGTCCATGTCAACTGGTGAGTGAGATTTCAAAAAAGAAAATAAATAAACCAAAGAAATTTGATTTTCTGTTAAAAGGAAGCTATTATATCACTACTACTGTTGCCAGTTGTTAATTAGAATCACAACATTTTTAACAAAGTACTCATAAAGCAAGGTTATGAAGAAAATGTTTTTACTTATAGGGGTCTATACGTTGGGAATTTACATGTACTGGCTGGATAGTTTACGTGGGTTTAGACTTATCATGCTATATGTGCTCTTAACTACTGCAATACTATGAGGAATATGACTGTTATGAACCATGTAAATAAAATAAAACTGATGTGAAGTAGTGAAACCCTCAAGTTGCTATAGTACTTCTGGTGCCATTTGAAGCATTGTAGCCCCTAATTAAGTAAGGCATAAGGACATTAACTTGTAAAAATATTAAGTAATTCATACCCCATACCTGACCCACTCACTTCAGGTGCTACGTGGTGGTTCACAACGGTTCCGAGTTAACATACAGCACAGTAACATCTTTTCTGTTTGGATGTTTCAAAAATCGGTGTTGCGTCTAAAAAGTTGAGGCTTTCAATAATTAATAGTTAAAAGGGTTGGTCTTTGCTGAAAGAAATCATCCTTTTAGTTTTACTTACTTTTTCTATTTATGAATTGAATGACTACTTTGAAATATATATATATATTCTTTTAATATTCCATTTATCTATTGAATCAAACAGTATGTATTTAAACTTATTACCCTTAGCACATCTTAAAGAGTCCTATATTCTATAAGCTATCCCAACAATACATATTATTATTCGATTCATTGTTAAATTCAAGAGAGATTAATCTAGTCCTAAAGCTAAGCATTTTCAAAGAGATATTTTTTAAGCACGGCCAAAAATCCCCTTAAATAACTCAGGTTAAGTGGAAGAAGGGACTTTCTAGTCCCAACTTCGCCTGGTTAAATAAAGACGTTTTTCATTTCATTTCATTTCATTTCATTTCATTTCATTTCATTTCATTTCATTTCATTAAATAAACAAACCCTCTTATGGGTGTTCGTGCGAACAGCTCAGTTCGACGCCGGATGGAGTTTAGTTCAAAGTTTCGCCACCACTGTCGCCACAAGTACCAAAGTAAATGGGAGAGTTAAGTTAAGAGCAGCACAACCGGGAATAACTCCCTAATTTATTTTAAAATGTATCAATACAGATTATATATATTATTAATCTACTCGTACTTTTTCGACCTAAAATAATTGTACAAAATTAAAGTCAACATTCGTACATACTCCATTTATAAAATATTAATTGGGTACACTTAAAAAAACATTATTTTTATTATTAGTTTTAATTTACACTACGTTAGTTCGTATGATTTGTTCACTATATTCTCTACATTTGAATAAAATATATCGCACGGTTTGTTAATATATTAGAGAACAAGAAAGGCCAAATTAGCCACTTTAGGTAACCATATATACATTAAACAAATTTTTGAATTTTTTCCAATAGCATAATTTTTTACTTTTAACAAGACAAAAACATCTTTTTTTCAAAAGAATTTGAAAAATAATTGTTGGTCGAATACCCTTAAACATCCCTTACCTAAAAATTCGAAAATTCACACAAATCTATCGAAATCACTCTAAATAACCTTATTAATTGTAATTTGTATTATTTTATCTTGTAAAATTCATAAATTTCATATGAACGTCAACGATTTATAAGTCTTAAACGTTAACTACATAAAAATCACCTCGAGAACTTATTATTTAAAAATGTTTAACGGTATGCAATAAATGATACTTACAAACTCGAAAGGTACTGTGGTGTGGTTTTGGTATAAAAAGTTAAATTGGATTTGCAAGTTGGTTGTAAGTTTTAAACTAAGATTATAAGCTTAAAATCTCAAACCTCACTTCATGGCCAAAACGACTGCAACTGACTTAGTTATAAATGGAATTACACACTCTATACACAAGTGTAGAACATTGATTATGGCGTGAGTGTTAGTGGAAACATAAATAACATAACCTTAAAAACTATGTAAACAATAAACCCCATCCTATTGTAAATGGTTGCGCTATTTCTGGTTAGATGAGCATATGTTAGTGTTTAGTTTCTTACGTCATAAATTAAAACATTATATTTATTTTTTGCTACACATTTTGTGTAAACCTTCACTTATCGTTGACTGTTGAATGGCCAAAACAAATACTAAGATACATAAAAAACAAGTTACAATATATTTTAAGTAAGTAAGACTAGTATAACAATTAAAAATTACCATTTTTAAACAATCAGGATTGAAGAATTCTTATTTGGTTTTTTTCAACAAGAGGACATTAAAAATGTAACCGATCACACTACTGCGTTTTTTTCAGCAAAATTAGAAAAATGTCATCAACAAAAAAAGTAACATACGCACAAAAAAGAAACAGAGATCAACCAAATGCCAGAAGGAATGGTTATTTAGTCTACTAATAAAGAGTATCCTTTATATATGTACTATTAACTAATAAGCTTGTCTTCGAGAGTTGGGTGCGTGATAAAGGGAGGGTTTGACAAGCTGGTGGCCTAACTACAAGACAACCCAATAACCTTACTAGACTATTGTTAATACTCTATTACATGGGTATTGTGTTTACTTCTTCTCTAAGACATTGGTAATCCAACCAATCAGTTTAATTTACGTAATCATTTATAACGTCTCATCATGATCACACATGCACACTCCTACAAATAAGTACATAATCTAATAATATCTATCTTCAAATTTATTTTAAAATTATTTGTTGTGTATATATTGCTTACGCTCCTTCAATACAAATTTGTTATCATTACAACAAACAGTATATGTCATTAGCCACAAATAGAGACAGAGAATATGAACAACTTGTATAAAACAAAGCTTTGACAGTACGAAATATTATAAAAGTTATCTCATCTCCCAGCCATAAGGAAAACAAAGTGGGGCCCTTGAAAACTTAGTTGTTAGGAACTTTATTCAAGCAAACGTCTAAACTTTGTTTTACTTCTCATTCAAATTGGTTTATTCTCTGTACCATAGAGTATAATATATTGCCTTAATGTTGTTTATATATTGTAAAAATTAAATATAATTCAATATCTTAACCATTATACCTTAAAACATTAAAAATATTCAAACAAACTCTCAATAGTTCAAATCTTTGTCTTTGTAAAACTATATTTATTTATTTTAGTTTCACTTTAATTTATTATAAAAAGATGAAAAAAAAATATTTTATTTTAAATTCATCTAATAATTGTAAATTTCTTCTAATCTACTTAGTGGATATTCTTATATTTGGTTTATTCCAATTAAGTTTCCGTGTGGTTAAGTTTACACACAAAACCAAAATAAATAGTTGTCATTTGAATGAATCTACATTCATTATTTTTAGTAAATTCTGTTGTTGATACACGACAGTATTCTTTGTGTATTTTAGATATTCAGCTATGCATGCCAAGTTTAACAATAATTTAACAAATTAAGAACTAGCCAAATATAAAATTCCATAAATAATTGTTTTAGCAGTTTTTTAATTCATTGTTACGTTAAATGTCCTTTTTGTTTGTAAAATAGCAGACTTTTGTAAAATACTATGGTTATTTGTGGCAAATATGTAAGCATTAGGCATTTCATCAGTGAAACATATTCACTTGAATAATATTGCTTTTATAGTTTACTTATTTAGATTTTTGTTCCATTATTTTAGTATTTATATCCATTGTTGAAATGTCAAATTGTTTTTCTTATTTAGTTATTCGTTGTAGTTTTCGTTTTATTTACTTGCTATTTAGTTTTAAAATTTATTTATATTTGTATAGTGTAATGCAAATATATATTCATTTATTTATATTTGGATTCATTTAATGTAAACAATTCCACTGAACGTACACGGGTGGGTGGCAGGGTCAATTGCACTGCACGTGCACAGGTGGGTGGGAGGGTCAATACCACTGCACGTGCACGGTTGGGTGGGAGGGTCGATTCCACTGCAAGTACATGGGAGGGCGGGAGTTTAAATTCTACTGCACGTATAGGGGTGGGTGGGAGGGTCAATTAGATTGCACGTACATAAGTGGGCGGGAGGGTCAATTCCACCTCACGTACATTGGTGGGCGGGAGGCTCAATAGACAATAAAACTGTATATGCATGGGTGGGTGGGTGGGTATTCTTGATTTCCCTTTTTGAAGACAGGTAACTCTTCATTCATTACATCACACAATACAGTTTAGAAATATGTATATACAAATAATATCTATATGTTGTGATATACATACAAAGTTGTGGTACAGCCAAGGATTGTAATCTTTTAATGGAATCGTTTTATTACTTTATGTACCAAGAACTGTGTTATTGTAATCTATTTATTTCACGACACTGGAATAAATGCTGTATACAAACAACAATAATCATGGTTTGGCACTCCCTTTAAAATTAACCGTCGAAAGTAGACAAATTATATTTCAATTAGATTCCAGTTGTAGTGGTAATGTATTAGTATGTATCTTTTTTTGCACTAGTTTTAATTTAATATTCTGTCCTATAAACGATTTTTGATATATAAGGCTAAATAATAATGATTAATTTTTTCTTAAAAGTAATTGTTCTATTACGAAAAAAATTTATATATGATGACCAATGACTTATTCCGCAACTAAAAAAAACGAGAGATTTAGTATGAAGATCTTTATTTTATATGTTTGAATTGTTAATAATAATTTATCGTTTTTACTTCAAATATTTCATTCAGGTTAAGTGGAAGAAGGGACTTTTTAGTCCCAACTTCCCCTGATTAAATAAAGACGTATTTCATTTAAACAATTATGTAAAAACATGTAAAAATGTCAGTTGGGTGATACATTATAGGACTCCCCCAACATATTGATATATTTCCCCCGTATTTTACTAAAACATATTAATATGTTATACAGTGTAATTATAATTATTTACATGGTGTAATATACTAATTAAATATGTGCCATGTCAGTGATGTATCACCCCTTAGGCGTTTAACATATCTGAATATTAATGTTTTAACATAAAACATGATTATGGTAAACCTCTGAGTAATACTGCAGTAAAATAATTTTAATTATAAAAGTTAATTTTTCTTTCTCACCATAAGTTACCGTTACTTATTTAGAATCTATACTAAACGTACTTTAAAAGGCAATTAGTATGTTTATATTCAATTTATTTGTAAAAAATTATTTACATTATATTTAACATGTAATAGAATGTTATAAATTAATAATAGCTCGTGAAAGAGGTTACAGTTATCATATCATAATATTTCCGTTGCATTGAAAAAGTTGGAAAATGATATTGGAAAATGTAGCTGATAAAATACCTACTGTGTGAGACCAATGATAATAAACTTGCAGAGCCTTTCAACAATATGGCAAATCAAGAATCTTTCTGAGCAGTTTCGACAAGTTTCGTTTATTGACAAGTAAAGTTTACAGTACAAAAACTTACTGGAACTTTGGACAGTTAAAACTATATTTTGTGGTTTTTATAAGTTTAAATGACAAAAATACTCTTCAATTGTAAACAAGTAAGGCTTTACCTCACGCCACACTATTAGTACACGAAGCTAAAATATAACTTATAATTTCACTCATCACATGTATTTCCACACTATAGAACGTTAAGTTGCTGAGAATTACTACTGATTTAGTCATTCAAATAATAATATATTTTTGATATCTTTTTAAGCAGTTTGGATGTCCCTGATATTAGGAATAATGAACATTGTTTAAAGTTGTATTACATCTTGCAGGTGTTCATAAAATACTATCTATATTTTTTTACCAGATTCATTAGTAAAATACATTCAGATAATAAACGATTTGAAAACTTTACACTATTTTTATTAAATAACATTCGCATTTTACTAACTCATAGGCTTTTTAATATTTCTAGGGATCAAGTAGTTCAATAAAAATACGACTATTATTATTGTGGTAATGTCGTATTTTTATTAGTCTAAAGTTTTACTATACTTATGATTTGTCAAGGTTAAAGGGTTCGATCAGTATAATCTGCCACGCAATATTCATACGTAAATATATAAATTATGTTTATATGTTAGTTTGCTAGTATCTTCTTAAAATATACTAATAGTTTTTTAATTAGTATAATACGTGTTTGGACATATACAGTACAAGTAAACGTCACACAACACAAATGTATTACAATATAAGCACAAAATGCACAAATATATTACAATACAAGTACAAAATATACTGTATCGTTTGTTATTTTTTAAAAATAATTTTTAGTTTGTTATTTATTTAAAAAAAGCACGATGGTCGGTTACGTTCATTAGACGTCTTAATTCCTACTTTAGTCAAATATATTTTATTGCTTGATACTACGCAATATGCATGTAGTGTAATACAAACCAACCTTTCAGTCGATTTGAGTTTGGTGAATGCCGATATGAAGTGTTTGTTGGATTTTGTATGTGACAAATCTTTATATCCGCACGTCAGAACAAACTTATTGAAAAGCTTGTTTCATATTGAGTTAGGGATTACCCAAACTAGGGTTAAGTCATGTAATAATTGTTTCCTATCAAAAAGAATCTAAAATATCGTTTTAAAAAAACAACGTTTGGGGGTTATTAAATATTATATTATTCATTAGCAAATTTGAGGGGCTCTTGTATTCAACTTACGCTGCAAAGTTCTTAAGTAGAGTAAAAAGTATTACTTTACATTGACTGTGTATGCTTGCCTATTTCTACACTATCATGCATGTAAGCTAAGTACGTTGCTTGATGTGTTCAATTGAGAACTGTATTTAAAAAAAGTGAAACAACAGCACCATTTATAGATACTAATATTCTTTGACACAGTTTCAGATAGGAGTTCTTACTTACGTACTTCAAACTGATATCTTTGTTATCAACTTTTTTTAAATTTTTAACTCTAACTTTACTAAAGGTTAAAGTTTACCTGACTCACAGACAAAACTCAATGACGGACTGCCCCACGGTTGTGTTGTCGTTCCTATTTAATTTAATGTGTACACCAATTAAATTCCCACCACAGAGTCCAAATGCCTTACAAATGGACCACCAAATGAATAAAAATAGACATTGGACAACGTTGCCAACAAATTTTTCAAATGTATTTCGTTTGTGAAGAAAATAACATAACACTTACATCCATCCAGTGTGACTACTTTATTATTTTGTTTAAAATAATATTATTGATATAATGGCATTTCTAGCCTCAAAGGTTTAGTTAGTAAAATTCGTTTTCTTTTAATTAAGTTTTTTTCACTCTAAACTGTTGCTTTATTGTATTTTTCTAATACACTAATAACAAATCTATATACTATCGTTTTTTGTCGAATTATTTCCATGGTAACTGTGTATTTTAGTGTATATAATGAAACATAAATAAATGCTATTCAAGTAAGATGTATCAGTAATTTTATAAATAACACTTTTTTTTAAACATACCAAAAAAAGTAAATGTAAAGTTTACAGAGCTCTATATTTTTTATTTTACATGTTACGTATAATATATTTAGGTATTTAATTTATAACATGTTTATTCTTATAATTATATGTGTACACATATTAACTTAGATTTTAACGAAGCCTGTTTGCAAAAAGCATTTATAGTAGATCTAAAATAATTATAATGGTTTGTAAAAAAGAAAAAATGTAATTCTGTTAAATTAATTGATGTAAAAATGCTTTTTAGACTACGCAATATATTGGTAGTTTTTTCAATAATACTTAGAACTATATTCTATTGAAATACAATATTGCAATAATTTATACATAAACCATTCTTGATATTATAATAATCAGTGTGTTACTTTATAACGTTTCAATTATGATAAATTAATTTGTTCGTTGATACATTATCATACGTATATAAATTAATTGATGTTAGCTAGATATGTAGAAAATGTAGATGCTACAAGTATATAAAAAGTGAAGAAGAATTTACAAAACATTCGCATTTCCATACCGTAAACTTTTATCATCAGGTTTGTGGTGAAAACTATTTGTTTAAAAGGGGTTGTTTTCTAAAGTTGTTATTTGAAGCATGTTCTTTGCATTACCTGTTGCATTCGAAATCGACCAAGTTTATTTACCATGTTTTCTATTTCATCATTGTTTTTGTTTATTCACTATTCATAAATATTAATAAACGAAAATGCTATTATAATAGTGTTTTAATAGTGTTTATACTGATATTAAGTAGTACAAGTATTTTATTTTACTCAAAAACTTATCTTAATAATAATTTAAGGAAAATACAAGGCCATTGTATTTATAGTTCTTAAATTTTACGAATAGTATAAAGAAATAATGCGGGGTTAAATTAAGAATCATATTAAGCTTTGTTTTTCATTATATATTGATTGTATAAAATAGGGTGAAAAACTATATATAAAAAAAATAAATAAAATAAAATAACATGTTAAGGCATTTAGTTTCAATTTTTATATGTTTTTTTTATATATGAAGAAGAGCTATTGATCCATAATGTACTAAAATATGTATTTATTATAGCTGTCTGAAGATTTTAAGCCTGCTTGAAGAATGTACGCAAAATAACTATAGTTATTATTATGAATTAGATATTGGCGTTGAAAACATATTTTTAAAATATTTTCCAATATAAAGATAACACTTTTTTGGTAGGTTCCAGTCACATTAATATTTAACAGAAATGTTTAGCGTATAATTTTACATTTTCTGGTCAATTAGTCCAATAAACAAGGGAAACAAAATTACCTATTATAAATTAAATATTTTAGAAAAGAATAAAATATAGGAGAGGAGGATATCCAACTGGATGAATGTACATTTATGTTATTTTATAAAACACCCTTATAAAACTTTTAATATGATTGTTTATTTGAATTTACCTTTTTAATGTTTTAGAAACCTAAAGTTCTTGATTTTTCATCAGTGCATAGCCTTAAACTAATTTTAAAGTTAAATTATATAAGTTAAATTAGTTAAACATTTATATTATAATCATAAATGTACACTCTTGCTAGATATTGGTTGAAAAGTCATCCAATTGAAGCCTATATACTATATTACAAGACAAAATTACGTACTAAATAGTTAACATTTGGTGAAATAAATTTATAATTTAACATTAAAACATAATAAAAACGTTTTGGTAAACGCCAATTTAATAATTTTTTATTTATTTTTCCAAGATTTCATTAAATTAACTTACAGATACAATTAAAAACGTTGAATGCATTATACACTGAAAAAGAGAGCTATAGTACATCACTAACATCAAGTTGTTACATAAACGTGGTTTCATATCATTCGTTGTAGTAAATATACGAATTATTAAAAAAAATCAAATGATTTATTTTAATTTTAAAATTTAGGGGAGATTAGACAATTATACTTATTGGTTTAACCATTATTTTGAGCATAATAAAATACTTATTAAATAAAATTATCATGATGAACGATAGGTAGATTCTTAAATGCTTTTAAATTCAATAAAACGGAACCATTATACTATAGCTTTTAATAATAAAAGTATTTAAAGTGATTTTATTGAACAAATATATTGGGCAATTGCTGTGAAAATTTTTAAACTTCATATATTATATATTGTATCTCAGATTCATAATATTTGTAAATATAGCTATTGGCAAAATAGTTTAAAACTATAACAGTTGTAATTGTTTGTTAAAGGTTGTTGGACATTTGCCATCATTGCGTGAAAAATACCAATCATGACGTTTCGATTTGCTTTGTTACTATGAACAAAAGCAATACCTATTTACATGTAAAATTATGACGTCAAACTTTACGTGAATTATTTAATGTTAATTAAATTTTCAACCCAGATAAACACAACTGTTAAACTTCACTTTACAAAAAAGTATCGAAATAAGAAAATATATACCTAAACTCAACGCCAAAATGTAAAATTATTTAAAAAATATTTACATCACAAATTACGAAATCACTATGGATCATTTTTAGTTTAATTTCTCAACACCAGTAGTCCCCAAATATGTAAAAATAATTATATACATGGAAATATTTTAATATAACACTAATGGACTCTCAAGTACTTTGCCACTTATGAAAATGAAATTAATAAGTGAATATGTAAATGACAATTGATCAGACCTACCAAAATTAATTAATCAATAACTTAATATAGCTTTTTTATTATATCTGGAAAGGTTGATTTTTTAGTATTTTAATTCTGTTTGTTTATTATTGTTTATCAAACAGTATTATTGTTGGATAAAAAATTATTATCAAACAATTAAGAATGTTTGTTAATTAAATATTTTTTAAATCACTAGCAAAACCTAAAACTATCATAAAAATATAAGACTATCATAAGGGGCCCTTATAAGATATTTTAAAGTTGATTGCCAGATTGGAAAATGTTGATCGAATTTTAAAATTTGACCTACGTAACTGTAATGAACATAAAAAAAGAAGTAAAGTTCCCAATGTAAAGTTTGAATGAGTATAGACGTTGTTACCAAGGTCAACTGTTCCTTAGAAAGGGACTCAGCTCAGAAATAGCCAATAGTAAATATTCTAATAAACAAGACAACTAAGCGACCTACATCGTTACGTGTAATCCTAAACACCTAGTACTGATCTTGTGTTCAGCTAACTGAAAAACCTTATAACCATTCCTCTTACGTATTCTACATCTAGATTCAAATTCAAATATAAAATCATTTATTATTTCTTAAATTGATATTACATTGCAGTGTCTTTTTTAATCTCTCTAGCATATAGCTATTTGAGAGATCAACTAATTTTTATCATAATGAAATATCTTTGATATATAGGTAATCTTAAAATAACTAACAAGCAAAACGAAAATAAAAAAACAAATCAATAAGCACCAAGGAAACATAGTTAAAGGAAACCAAATAACACTTGTTATTCACTATAAGTACCAATTTTTTTTTTTTTTTTTTTTTTAGATCTTGGCCATCATACAACATAGACACTGTAGACATATCTAGTAGTGTCTACGTGATGGCAACCATTGAGCCGACGCTGTGTTGATATTAAGAGGAACGAAAATAGAATCTAACACCTACAATCTGTTCACACTGCTATGAATATATGTTTACTTTAATAAAAGTTAATTTAACTCTTAAATACATAAATAACTCTTAATTATTTGCCACTTCCAATTGAAACCCGTCATAGACTAAAATGTTAATGCTTTTTTACATAAAATATTTAGTTTTCCACATTGCACACAATGCCATATTGTAGTCATTTAGTCCGTCACATTGACTTTTATACTAGGACAAATAGTTAGTAAAGAGGTATGACAAGTGGGTGTAACCTAATGGGTGTTATACATTGCTCGTATGTATGAGATTTATTGCCAAGGTGGGTTGAGTATGTAGAACGGAGAACGCCTTCCATCAGTGAATGCAAAACAGGTACTGTACTCATATTGCATACAGACTATAAAGCACGGCGCTTGTCACACACTGTTGGTGGTACAGTGGACGTAGGTAATTATTTACTATGGATAAAAATATATTATGGCTGTTTGTTGATTAATAATTATTTGTTAGTTTAATAGACAGGTACTGATATTTAATGTTTAATAAAACTTAATGATTGAACAAACTACCAGTAAAAACAATTATTATAAAGTGCAATTGTGGTTCATTTCATGACAAATACGATTTAAATTTTTAATCTTATTACTCTATTAACATTTTATAAATTAACAATTATATAATGAGAATTATAATACTATTTTTAACTTATTTTTAAGAACCGTAAAATCCATCTACATAAAATTTGTTCCATCGATATATGACATAATAATTAAACCCCTGTATTACCAATAATTATGAAAATATTACAAAAATATCCAAATGAAACGCCCAGTTAGTTTTTGAAACTTATATGCTACAGCCTAACTGGGAAGCTATTCGAAGGGGTGTTTTTCGAGATAAAGTTGGGGAATATGTAGCAACAATAGGGATATTCAAAATATACATACTGTTTTTAACCCTCTTAAAACCCTCTTTGCGTCTGATATCTGGATGAGCCAAAGCTGATGCATATAACTGGATATCTGTGGTACAGAGGTTGCAACGAGGGAACCACTGACAGCTCTCATTACTGTATTTAGTTGTATACCAACCTTTCGTACGTGTGTATTATTATGCTACATCGAAGCATAATTTTTAAGCAGTGTATTAAAATCCAGGGACAATCCTATACTATGCTAGTCCTGTGCGTTGTCTCCAACAACACTCAAATGTATACCGATATTTCAAGAGAGAAAAACAGATAAAACCCAGCATTTTGTTATAAATTTTAGTCTTTATGACGTGTATAGTCAAGGATAAATCTAATATCCTTACTTATAAAGAAATCTGGTTGAAAATAATGAAGCTTACTTATTCAATATTAATTTACATCGTTAAGACACCGTTCGTAGGGATTTGGGCAAATATGAGTGATGTATGAGTGTGATGATTGTAGTTGAATGAGTGTTGTCATTGTTACTATCTAAGGTCTGATGTTTCTTAGAAAGAGCCATTTATTAATAGCCAAACAGCCAGGACAACCAAGAGATCTGCAGTATTACGTGGAATCCGAACCACGTAGAATTAGTCTAATTTCCAGCTAATGACAAGTGTGATACTTAGTTATCTTCACTACAAAACACCCGGACATTGACTACCACCCAACACGCACACTCAGATCTCACTAGTAGTGGCCACGCTGAAAGCAACCATTGAGCGGAAGCCATGTCGGTACGGGGATGACTTCCATAGAACATATCGCCTATAATTTCAATTGCGCTTTGTTCTAAAATAGCTGGGCTACAGCACTGCACAACTAGTACTGATTAAATAAAGTATTTTAAAAGTGTAGCTTCTTTAAGAAATATCATTAATTTTGTTATAGAATCCAATTTAGTAAATTAGATATTAATAATTGAACTATAAATGAAGTTTTATACTGCGTTTTTAATAAGGAGTAAATAGTGAGATAATTTTGAATGTAAATGTTTTCACATTTGCTTAAAGAAACCTGCATAAGTAACGTCCAAACATACAATAACCATTCCCACAAATAGCCCACGTCCAAGTAACAACGCACCATTGACGGTCACGTAAATAACATAATAGAAAACCACAAGGCACTGGAATAGTGAATTGTTGAATAATGAAGAAACAGCTGGTATACTTGTGTTTTACAGACCTACTAGTGCTGTTAAACTATATTGTTTGTAAAGCAATTAATTAATCATGTATAATTGAGTTTAATTCATGAAATTATATTTGAGTTCCTAGGTGGTGTTTCGGTTAACTAAACTGTTGGGAATAATTAGTTTATTGTAATAAAATGTCACTCAATAATCATACGTCAACGATTTTAACATTATTTGAAAAATGTTGTTGATTGTTACCTTGTTTAAAATTGGCCAAAGAGTTCTTACAATATTAAATTTATTATTTTATTAAAATGCAATTCATATTATATTTAGATAGTTAGTTTGTATCAGGTACTGATTTTAAATACAACTAATGCAGTATATAAAACCAACATTACGATTGGTTCAATAAGTTACAAAGAGTTTAATTTCTAAAAAACGTTAAACTATATTTTTAATTGTCAATAAGTACGGATTATACAAGAACCTACTTCATAAGTAAAACTATTGTTAGGTATATAACTAAAAATGATAAATAACCACCTTACTCATACACCTTTACAAATATGTGATTTTGGAGTGAAACCAAATATGTGATTGAAGTTACATTGAGCATACACATTCTGGTGGGGTTTCCATTACTTGACATTTTCATGCATACTTATCATGCCATCGTCTGTTGTACAAGGTTTCTCTCTACTACACTAAAACCGTAGTACTTGGTTGTACAGTACTTTACCAATTACTGTTGTACTATGTTCTGAAACAGTATAATAACAGTAGTTTCTCATGTACGCCCTTTCATACAATAAGTATACGTAAAATGTTGTAATGACAAGCAAGGATACACTAAGTGTTGAAGGTGAATGATGAAAGACAGATATCACGAGCAGTAATGTCTAAGGAGAGTAGTTTAGGCCGTGTCACGTTTAGTATGCACTAGGCTAACCTACCGAGTTGTGTACAATGTTGTAATAACAAGCAGGGATACACTTAGTGTTGTAGGTGAGTGATGAAGGACATATTTCACGAGCAGTAATGTCTAAGGGGAGTAGTGTGGGCCATGTCACGTTTAGTATGAACTAGGCTAACCTACCGAGTTGTGTACAATGTTGTAATGACAAGCAGGGATACACTAAGTGTAGGAGGAGAGTGATGAAGGACATATATCACGAGCAGTAATGTCTAAGGGGAGTATTTTGGGCCTTGCCACGTTTAGTATGCACTAGGCTAACGTACCGAGTTGTGTACAATGTTGTAATGACAAGCAGGGATACACTAAGTGTTGTAGGTGAGCGATGAAGGACATATATCACGAGCAGTAATGTCTAAGGGGAGTAGTTTGGGCCATGTCACGTTTAGTATGCACTAGGCTAACCTACCGAGTTGTGTACAATGATGTAATGACAAGCAGGGATACACTAAGTGTTGTGGGTGAGTGATGAAGGACATATATCACGAGCAGTAATGTCTAAGGGGAGTAGTTTGGGCCATGTCACGTTTAGTATGCACTAGGCTAACCTACCGAGTTGTGTACAATGTTGTAATGACAAGCAGGGATACACTAAGTGTTTATGGAGAGTGATGAAGGACATATATCACGAGCAGTAATGTCTAAGGGGAGTAGTTTGGGCCATGTCACGTTTAGTATGCACTAGGCTAACCTACCGAGTTGTGTACAATGTTGTAATGACAAGCAGGGATACACTAAGTGTTGTAGGTGAGTGATGAAGGACATATATCACGAGCAGTAATGTCTAAGGGGAGTAGTTTGGGCCTTGTCACATTTAGTATGCACTAGGCTAACATACCGAGTTGTGTACAATGTTGTAATGACAAGCAGGGATACACTAAGTGTTGTAGGTGAGTGATGAAGGACATATATCACGAGCAGTAATGTCTAAGGGGAGTAGTTTGGGCCATGTCACGTTTAGTATGCACTAGGCTAACCTACCGAGTTGTGTACAATGTTGTAATGACAAGCAGGGATACACTAAGTGTAGGAGGTGAGTGATGAAGGACATATATCACGAGCAGTAATGTCTAAGGAGAGTAGTTTGGGCCATGTCACGTTTAGTATGCACTAGGCTAACGTACCGAGTTGTGTACAATGTTGTAATGACAAGCTGGAATACACTAAGTGTAGGGGGTGAGTGATGAAGGACATATATCACGAGCAGTAATGTCTAAGGGGAGTAGTTTGGGCCATGTCACGTTTAGTATGCACTAGGATAACCTACCGAGTTGTGTACAATGATGTAATGACAAGCAGGGATACACTAAGTGTTGTAGGAGAGTGATGAAGGACATATATCACGAGCAGTAATGTCTAAGGGGAGTAGTTTGGGCCATGTCACGTTTAGTATGCACTAGGCTAACCTACCGAGTTGTGTACAATGATGTAATGACAAGCTGGGATACACTAAGTGTTGTAGGTGAGTGATGAAGGACATATATCACGAGCAGTAATGTCTAAGGGGAGTAGTTTGGGCCATGTCACATTTAGTATGCACTAGGCTAACCTACCGAGTTGTGTACAATGATGTAATGACAAGCTGGGATACACTAAGTGTTGTAGGTGAGTGATGAAGGACATATATCACGAGCAGTAATGTCTAAGGGGAGTAGTTTGGGCCATGTCACGTTTAGTATGCACTAGGCTAACCTACCGAGTTGTCTACAATGATGTAATGACAAGCTGGGATACACTAAGTGTTGTGGGTGAGTGATGAAGGACATGTATTACGAGCAGCAATGTCTAAGGGGAGTAGTTTGAGCCTTGTCACGTTTAGTATGCACTAGGCTAAACTACCGAGTTATGTACAATGTTGTAATGACAAGCAGAGATACACTAAGTGTTGTAGGTGAGTGAAGATGTACATATATCTCGAGCAGTAATGTCTAAGGGGAGTAGTTTGGGCCATGTTACGTTAAATATGCACTAGGCTAACCTACCGAGTTGTGTACAATGATGTAATGGCAAGCAGGGATACACTAAGTGTACGAGGAGAGTGATGAAGGACATATATCACGAGCAGTAATGTCTAAGGGAAGTAGTTTGGGCCATGTCACGTTTAGTATGCACTAGGCTAACCTACCGAGTTGTGTACAATGTTGTAATGACAAGCAGGGATACACTAAGTGATGTAGGTGAGTGATGAAGGACATGTATCACGAGCAGTAATGTCTAAGGGGAGTAGTTTGAGCCTTGTCACGTTTAGTATGCACTAGGCTAAGCTACCGAGTTATGTACAATGTTGTAATGACAAGCAGAGATACACTAAGTGTTGTAGGTGAGTGAAGATGTACATATATCTCGAGCAGTAATGTCTAAGGGGAGTATTTTTGGCCATGTCACGTTTAGTATGCACTAGGCTAACCTACCGAGTAGTGTACAATGTTGTAATGACAAGCAGGGATACACTAAGTGATGTGGGTGAGTGATGAAGGACATATATTACGAGCAGTAATGTCTAAGGGGAGTAGTTTGTGCCATGTCACGTTTAGTATGCACTAGGCTAACCTACCGAGCTGTATACAATGTTGTAATGACAAGCAGGGATACACTAAGTGTTGTAGGTGAGTGATGAAGGACATATATCACGAGCATTAATGTCTAAGGGGAGTAGTGTGGGCCATGTCACGTTTAGTATGCACTAGGCTAACCTATTGAGTTGTGTACAATTTTGTAATGGCAAGCAGGGATACACTAAGTATTGTAGGTGAGTGTGAAGGACATATATCACGAGCATTAATGTCTAAGGGGAGTAGTGTGGGCCATGTCACGTTTAGTATGCACTAGCCTAACGTACCGAGTTGTGTACAATGTTGTAATGACAAGCAGGGATACACTAAGTGTTGTAGGTGAGCGATGAAGGACATATATCACGAGCAGTAATGTCTAAGGGGAGTAGTTTGGGCCATGTCACGTTTAGTATGCACTAGGCTAACCTACCGAGTTGTGTACAATGTTGTAATGACAAGCAGGGATACACTAAGTGTAGGAGGAGAGTGATGAAGGACATATATTACGAGCAGAAATGTCTAAGGGGAGTAGTTTGGGCCATGTCACGTTTAGTATGCACTAGGCTAACGTACCGAGTTGTGTACAATGTTGTAATGACAAAGCAGGGATACACTAAGTGTAGGAGGAAAGTGATGAAGGACATATATCACGAGCAGTAATGTCTAAGGGGAGTAGTTTGGGCCATGTCACGTTTAGTATGAACTAGGCTAACCTACCGAGTTGTGTACAATGTTGTAATGACAAGCAGAGATACACTAAGTGTAGGAGGAGAGTGATGAAGGACATATATCACAAGCAGTAATGTCTAAGGGGAGTAGTTTGGGCCATGTCACGTTTAGTATGCACTAGGCTAACCTACCGAGTTGTGTACAATGTTGTAATGACAAGCAGGGATACACTAAGTGATGTAGGTGAGTGATGAAGGACATGTATTACGAGCAGCAATGTCTAAGGGGAGTAGTTTGAGCCTTGTCACGTTTAGTATGCACTAGGCTAAGCTACCGAGTTATGTACAATGTTGTAATGACAAGCAGAGATACACTAAGTGTTGTAGGTAGGTGAAGATGTACATATATCTCGAGCAGTAATGTCTAAGGGGAGAAGTTTGGGCCATGTTACGTTAAGTATGCACTAGGCTAACCTACCGAGTTGTGTACAATGTTTTAATGGCAAGCAGGGATACACTAAGTGATGTAGGTGAGTGATGAAGGACATGTATCACGAGCAGTAATGTCTAAGGGGAGTAGTTTGAGCCTTATCACGTTTAGTATGCACTAGGCTAAGCTACCGAGTTATGTACAATGTTGTAATGACAAGCAGAGATACACTAAGTGTTGTAGGTGAGTGAAGATGTACATATATCTCGAGCAGTAATGTCTAAGGAGAGTAGTTTGGGCCATGTCACATTTAGTATGCACTAGGCTAACCTACCGAGTTGTGTACAATGATGTAATGGCAAGCAGGGATACACTAAGTGTACGAGGAGAGTGATGAAGGACATATATCACGAGCAGTAATGTCTAAGGGGAGTAGTTTGGGCCATGTCACGTTTAGTATGCACTAGGCTAACCTACCGAGTTGTGTACAATGATGTAATGACAATCTGGGATTCACTAAGTATTGTAGGTTAGTGGTGAAGGATATATATTACGAGCAGTATTGTCTAAGGGGAGTAGTTTGGGCCTTGTCACATTTAGTATGCACTAAGCTAACCTACCGATTTATCTACAATGATGTAATGACAAGCTGGGATACACTAAGTGTAGGAGGAGAGTGATGAAGGACATATTACACGAGCAGTAATGGCTAAGGGGAGTAGTTTAGGCCATGTCACGTTTAGTATGCACTAGGCTAACCTACCGAGTTGTTTACAATGATGTAATGGCAAACAGGGATACACTAAGTGTAGGAGGAGAGTGATGAAGGACATATTTCATGAGCAGTAATGTCTAAGGAGAGTAGTTTGGGCCATATCACATTATTATGCACTAGGCTAACCTACCGAGTTGTGTACAATGATGTTATGACAAGCTTGGATACACTAAGTGTAGGAGGAGAGTGATGAAGGACATATTTCACGAGCAGTAATGTCTAAGGAGAGTAGTTTTGGCCATATCACATTATTATGCACTAGGCTAACCAACCGAGTTGTGTACAATGTTGTAATGACAAGCTGGGATACACTAAGTGTAGTAGGAGAGTGATGAAGGACATATATTACGAATAGTAATGTCTAAGGAAAGTAGTTTGGGCCATGTCTCATTTAGTATGCACTAGGCTAACCTACCTAGTTGTGTTCAATGTTGTAATGACAAGCAGGGATACACTAAGTGTTGTAGGTGAGCGATGAAGGACATATATCACTAGCGGTAATGTCTAAGGGGAGTAGTTTGGGCCATGTCACGTTTATTATGCACTAGGCTAACCTACCGAGTTGTGTAAAATGTTGTAATGACAAGCAGGGATACACTAAGTGTTGTAGGTGAGCGATGAAGGACATATATCACGAGCAGTAATGTCTAAGGGGAGTATTTTGGGCCATGTCACGTTTAGTATGCACTAAGCTAACCTACCGAGTTGTGTACAATGTTGTAATGACAAGCAGGGATACACTAAGTTTAGGAGGAGAGTGATGAAGGACATATATCACAAGCAGTAATGTCTAAGGAGAGTAGTTTGTGCCATTTCTTGTTTAGTATGCACTAGGCTAACCTACCGAGTAGTGTACAATGTTGTAATGACAAGCAGGGATACACTAAGTGATGTGGGTGAGTGATGAAGGACATATATTACGAGCAGTAATGTCTAAGGGGAGTAGTTTGTGCCATGTCACGTTTAGTATGCACTAGGCTAACGTACCGAGTTGTGTACAATGTTGTAATGACAAGCAGGGAGACACTAAGTGTTGTAGGTGAGCGATGAAGGACATATATCACGAGCAGTAATGTCTAAGGGGAGTAGTTTGGGCAATGTCACGTTTAGTATGCACTAGGCTAACCTACCGAGTTGTGTACAATGTTGTAATGACAAGCAGGGATACACTAAGTGTAGGAGGAGAGTGATGAAGGACATATATCACAAGCAGTAATGTCTAAGGAGAGTAGTTTGTGCCATTTCACGTTTAGTATGCACTAGGCTAACCTACCGAGTTGTGTACAATGTTGTAATGACAAGCAGGGATACACTAAGTGATGTGGGTGAGTGATGAAGGACATATATTACGAGCAGTAATGTCTAAGGGGAGTAGTTTGTGTCATGTCACGTTTAGTATGCACTAGGCTAACCTACCGAGCTGTATACAATGTTGTAATGACAAGCAGGGATACACTAAGTGTTGTAGGTGAGTGATGAAGGACATATATCACGAGCATTAAGGTCTAAGGGGAGTAGTGTGGGCCATGTCACGTTTAGTATGCACTAGGCTAAGCTACCGAGTTATGTACAATGTTGTAATGACAAGCAGAGATACTCCAAGTGTTCTAGGTGAGTGAAGATGTACATATATTACGAGCAGTAATGTCTAAGGGGAGTAGTTTGGGCCATGTCACGTTTAGTATGCACTAGGCTAAGCTACCGAGTTATGTAAAATGTTGTAATGACAAGCAGAGATACACTAAGTGTTGTAGGTGAGTGAAGATGTACATATATCACGAGCAGTAATGTCTAAGGGGAGTATTTTGGGCCATGTCACGTTTAGTATGCACTAGGCTAACCTATTGAGTTCTGTACAATGTTGTAATGGCAAGCAGAGATACACTAAGTGTTGTAGGTGAGTGATGAAGTACATATATCACGAGCAGTATTGTCTAAGGGGAGTAGTTTAGGCTATGTCACGTTTAGTATGCACTAGGCTAACTTACCGAGCTGTATACAATGTTGTAATGACAAGCAGGGATACACTAAGTGTTGTAGGTGAGTGATGAAGGACATATAACACGAGCAGTAATGTCTAAGGGGAGTATTTTGGGCCATGTCACGTTTAGTATGCACTAAGCTAACCTACCGAGTTGTGTACAATGTTGTAATGACAAGCAGGGATACACTAAGTTTAGGAGGAGAGTGATGAAGGACATATATCACAAGCAGTAATGTCTAAGGAGAGTAGTTTGTGCCATTTCTTGTTTAGTATGCACTAGGCTAACCTACCGAGTAGTGTACAATGTTGTAATGACAAGCAGGGATACACTAAGTGATGTGGGTGAGTGATGAAGGACATATATTACGAGCAGTAATGTCTAAGGGGAGTAGTTTGTGCCATGTCACGTTTAGTATGCACTAGGCTAACGTACCGAGTTGTGTACAATGTTGTAATGACAAGCAGGGAGACACTAAGTGTTGTAGGTGAGCGATGAAGGACATATATCACGAGCAGTAATGTCTAAGGGGAGTAGTTTGGGCAATGTCACGTTTAGTATGCACTAGGCTAACCTACCGAGTTGTGTACAATGTTGTAATGACAAGCAGGGATACACTAAGTGTAGGAGGAGAGTGATGAAGGACATATATCACAAGCAGTAATGTCTAAGGAGAGTAGTTTGTGCCATTTCACGTTTAGTATGCACTAGGCTAACCTACCGAGTTGTGTACAATGTTGTAATGACAAGCAGGGATACACTAAGTGATGTGGGTGAGTGATGAAGGACATATATTACGAGCAGTAATGTCTAAGGGGAGTAGTTTGTGTCATGTCACGTTTAGTATGCACTAGGCTAACCTACCGAGCTGTATACAATGTTGTAATGACAAGCAGGGATACACTAAGTGTTGTAGGTGAGTGATGAAGGACATATATCACGAGCATTAAGGTCTAAGGGGAGTAGTGTGGGCCATGTCACGTTTAGTATGCACTAGGCTAAGCTACCGAGTTATGTACAATGTTGTAATGACAAGCAGAGATACTCCAAGTGTTCTAGGTGAGTGAAGATGTACATATATTACGAGCAGTAATGTCTAAGGGGAGTAGTTTGGGCCATGTCACGTTTAGTATGCACTAGGCTAAGCTACCGAGTTATGTAAAATGTTGTAATGACAAGCAGAGATACACTAAGTGTTGTAGGTGAGTGAAGATGTACATATATCACGAGCAGTAATGTCTAAGGGGAGTATTTTGGGCCATGTCACGTTTAGTATGCACTAGGCTAACCTATTGAGTTCTGTACAATGTTGTAATGGCAAGCAGAGATACACTAAGTGTTGTAGGTGAGTGATGAAGTACATATATCACGAGCAGTATTGTCTAAGGGGAGTAGTTTAGGCTATGTCACGTTTAGTATGCACTAGGCTAACTTACCGAGCTGTATACAATGTTGTAATGACAAGCAGGGATACACTAAGTGTTGTAGGTGAGTGATGAAGGACATATAACACGAGCAGTATTGTCTAAGGGGAGTAGTTTAGGCTATGTCACGTTTAGTATGCACTAGGCTAACTTACCGAGCTGTATACACTGTTGTAATGACAAGCAGGGATACACTAAGTGTTGTAGGTGAGTGATGAAGGACATATAACACGAGCAGTAATGTCTAAGTGGAGTAGTTTGTGCCATGTCACGTTTAGTATGCACTAGGATAACCTACCGAGTTGTGTACAATGATGTAATGACAAGCTGGGATACACTAAGTGTTGTAGGTGAGTGATGAAGGACATATATCACGAGCAGTAATGTCTAAGGGGAGTAGTTTGGGCCATGTCACGTTTAGTATGCACTAGGCTAACCTACCGAGTTGTGTACAATGATGCATTAATATGCAGATGACTATCAGCTACACTTGTATGAAATGTTGAATCGGATAAAAGCAACTTTTTAAAATATATTCTGTCCCAATAATAATAATAAAACAGGAAGTTGAGCAACCATTATTTTGGCTGAAGGAGTATATAATATTGATTTATTTAAAAACATTTTCAATAGATTCTTCATTTAATTTGTTCACGTTTATATCGTTTAAATAGTAAAACCTCAAATAAAATAACGATTGTTGTACTTTGAGTATACTCGACTACACATCACATGAAATAATCTATATTACGTTAGTTCTTTGGAATTAGACATAGTCAACTCAGATGCTGACGCTCAGAGGATAATATTTTGGAATTTGGAATAACAGTAATTCAGTCGTTAAAGAAATTTTACACACAGGACATGTAAATCTTTGAGGTTTACTTAATGGCAACACTAGATTGCCTCAAAATTTAAAGCATGTATAGTAATAATAATAATAGAATACAAATAAAGATTAACAGTAGAATGAGAAAGAGGTTTTATTACAACAGGAAATACGGTACAGGAAGTGGAGTAGGTAAAATTTGAGTAGGACATACTGAGAGTGTTAACTCATAAAGCAAGGAATCGGATGTCAAGGAAGCAGGGTCAGCACTGTACACATGATATTCAGAATAATAAGATTTTAGACTCACAAAAAATTTGGCTGATGAGTGCTAATGCGGCGGAAAATCAGCAGAGGCTCCAGAGAGGATGAGGTCCCACCCATCATGAAAAACGGGCCTATAGGGTGATTTGTAATAGGACCACATACAATAACTGGTATTTACGAAATCGTAGGCGTGTCCAGTAAGTGGAAGGGGGAATGAGATACTAGGGAAAGAGTTGGGAAAGGTAAGGGAGTCAGAGGAGAGATTTGAAAGTGATAGAACTTCGGAAAATAGACCAGTAGGGAGGGACCAGCACCTGGCGGTCCAACTACCTAGGCTTCGTCAACCCACCCTGCAGAGCAAACATGGGACCACCCTGCAGAGCAAACATGGGACGAGCTAAGAGGAGGAATTGGAGCTCCAAGAGGAGGTCCAACCCCTTGTGATATCAACCCCCAGAGGACTTCACGAGCGGCCAACCTGAACATAAGGGACTACCGGACTTGCAGCCTATCATGAGGACCAGAGAGGCCACCATAGGGGACTGCAAGCGACACCACCCACCACCAAGGGACTACAAGTGCAGGGTATGTTGAAATTTGTTTAACACTTTCAGGGTTTAAGGGAAACGAAAATATAAATTTTGTAGATGAAAGGAAATTTGTAAGGGAGTTCAATTAAGTTTTACCTACACTAAAGCGTAAGCTGACGGGCTGTACATTACTCATATAAGAGGCTAACAATAATTGTAATTTAATAATAAAATATAAATACCTGATTAAAGGAATTGAGTCTGGAATAATCAACTGTGTTGAGATTGTTAATTTAAATTGTAAATCTATAAATATTGGATAATTCTTGGGATTATGTCTTGAGTATAACTTGTTATTGAATATATAATTTTCACTTGTTAGTATAGACGTTTTGCATATATAATACGTAATTAGTTTGATTCATAATGTGACGTTTATATAATTATTTAGATTATTGTAATTTAATATTGTAGGTGTTGTAGCTTTTTGTAGATAGTAGTTCTTGAATTCATTAATTTACCGGACTGTAAATTGAAGTCAATGTAATTTGATTTCCAAAACGAATAATTTGTACTGTCTATTATTGGAGGAGAAGGGTATATTAAAGGAGGTGTATAGTGTTAAATAGGATAAGATAATTTTAATAATTTTGAAGGGGCTGTCAAGTTGATTTACTGTAAAAATAAATTTGTGTTGTCTTTGAAAATTGTCAATAGTTATTCCAGGTCCAGTCATAAGTGTTACATTATTTCTCATTACTTATAGGATAATAATTTTGATTTAACATTTATTAAGCACTTTGAGTTTTGGAGGAAGTAAAAGTTTTACTTGGCGGAGAAAGTTTCACAGACATCATCAGGTGCGTGAACGGGTAAATTTCACCGAGGTCATCTCTCCATTCATTAAAATATTTCCTGTTAAAATAAAAATAATCTTGTTAGTTTAAACAATATTGAACCGTATAATAAGAAGCTTTTATCTAAAGTTATTGTTATTTAATGTAGAGTATGAAGAAAACATGTTTAACAACGTTTTAAGTTATGAATATTTTGTGAATTAAAATATGTAAGTGATTATAGACAATTTTATAAATGTAGTTTCAGAAAACTCTTTCATAAAATACAAAAAAGCCTAAAGCTGTAACAAAAGGGCAAGCATACTACTCGTTCATAAAATTGAATAATATATGGAAAACCAAAAATATCGCTCAGTCAACCTCCAAATTATCTATTAGTAGAAACTAAGCTATTCAACCAACCAACGTTAAAATCTTTCAATAATTTATTTGCCTCTTAAAATAAAATCAAAATTACTAAGATATGTTATTTTAGAAACTATAACAATTATACGCAATTACTCTTTATGACCTAGCAATGGAGCTTTTGCACACTTAGTATGCACGTGTGGCCTAGAGAGCCTAACCCCATCTCGTCGTTATCTTCCCTCAAAGGGATGTGTCATTAGATGGAATTTAGGGTACTTCCTCATACACAAGTATGACACGTTTCACCACACTTGGTATGCAATTGTGGTGTAGAGAGCCTAACCGCATCTTGTCTCTATCTCCCTCTTAAGGAGGTGTGTCATTAGCTGGAATATACGGTACTTCCTCATACATAAGTACAACAAGCTTCAGCACACTTGGTATGCACGTGTGGTGTAGAGAGCCTAACCCCACGTTGTCACTAACACTCTCAAGGAGGTGTGTCATTAGCTGGAATATACGGTACTTCCTCATACACAAGTATAACAAACTGCAGCATACTTGATATGCACGTGTGATGTAGACAGCCTAACCCCATCCTGTCACTATCTCCCCTCAAGGGAGTGTGTCATTAGCTGGAATATACGGTACTCCCACATACACTAGTGAAACAAGCTGCAGCACACTTGGTATGCACGTGTGGTCTAGAGAACCTAGCCCCATCTCGTCATTATCTCCCCTCAAGGAGGTGTGTCATTAGCTGGAATATACGGTACTTCCTCATACACAAGTATAACAAACTGCAGCATACTTGATACGCACGTGTGATGTAGAGAGCCTAACCCCATCCTGTCACTATCTCCCCTCAAGGGGGTGTGTCATTAGCTGGAATATATGGTACTCCCGCATACACAAGTGTAACAAACTGAAGCACACTTGGTATGCACGTGTGGTGTAGAGAGCCTAACCCCATCTCAACATTATCTTCCTCTCAATGGGGTGTGTCATTAGCTGGAATATACGGTACTCCCGCATACACAAGTATAACAAACTGAAGCACACTTGGTATGCACGTGTGGTGTAGAGAGCCTAACCCATCTTGTCATTATCTTCCTCTCAAGGAGGTGTGTCATTAGCTGGAATATACAGTACTTCCTCATACACAAGTATAAAAAACTGCATCATACTTAGTATGCACGTGTGGTGTAGAGAGCCTAACCCCATCTCGTCATTATCTTCCTCTCAAGGAGGTGTGTCATTAGCTGGAATATACAGTACTTCCTCATACACAAGTATAACAAACTGCAGCATACTTGGTATGTACGTGTGGTCTAGAGAGCCTAACCCCATCTCATCATTATCTTCCTCTCAAGGGGGTGTGTCACTAGCTGGAATATACGGTACTCCCGCATACACTAGTGTAACAAGCTGCAGCATACTTGGTATGCACGTGTGGTGTAGAGAGCCTAACCCCACGTTGTCACTAACACTCTCAAGGAGGTGTGTCATTAGCTGGAATATACGGCACCTCCTCATACACAAGTATAACAAACTGCAGCATACTTGGTATGCACGTGTGGTCTAGAGAGCCTAACCCCATCTCATCATTATCTTCCTCTCAAGGGGGTGTGTCATTAGCTGGAATATATGGTACTTCCTCATACACAAGTATAACAAACTGCAGCATACTTAGTATGCACGTGTGGTCTGGAGAGCCTAACCCCATCTAATCATTATCTTCCTCTCAAGGGGGTGTGTCATTAGCAGGAATATACGGTACTCTCTCTCTTACACATGTATAACAAGTATCAGCACACTGTTAGGGAATTGACAAGTTGGTGACGTTATTACGTATTGGGAAGCTTTATAGTAAGCCAACAAAATTTTAAAGTTTAATTATTTACTGATAAAGAAAATACAGTTTTTTGTCTTAAGTCATATTCTGTTCATGTAAATTTATTAAAAACAGCCTTAAATTGTCGCATCCAAAGTGACAAATAAATAGCAGCTAAGTCTAATATTATTACAAAGGGGTTAAAAAAGACTAATTAGTGATTTATGCATGGAACTAATATACTTAGCTCCTTTCAAAAAAATTCTAAAGTGTTATAAAATAAATAATATTAAGAATTAATCATAAAGTACTAAACAACAATACTAATTTATTTATAAATAAAAATTTGTAATATACACACAACTGTAAAAAAGTTTTTTAACGGGGTTTTTATTTATAATTAAGCATATTAATACTATTTTTTACAATTTTAAATAATTAAATAAAATAATTAATATCCCACATTAAGTTCATGTATTATAATGCAAGTATTATAAACTTATACTTTTAGTTTTACCACATTTATTTCGTAATATTGTCTTTTAAATTCTTTGAAATCTTGCTAAATAGAAAAACTCAAATACATAATTGAACAAAAGTTTTCAAAAGTTAACTTTTAAACAACCAATAACAGTATTGGGTTTCAAGACTCGATGATTGGCAATGACGCCACTGGAGATTGTAACTAACGATGTGTGAAATTCAAAACCACCCCTTGGGCCAGTGGTTCACCGCAACCGGCAATCTGACAGTCGATGTACTTTAGTGGATCTTGTAATGGAAAAGTGCACAACTGCGGAAATGTGCATCGGCGTACGCAAATTTGACAATTTAAAACCTAACGACTTTATTGATTTCCATTGTGTCTATAAATGTAAAAACAACTTATATTACATTTAATTCATTTAGTATGAGCTCTTTTAATATATCGCTTGGAATAAGATCAATAAATGTTTAAATATTATGATTTAATGTTATAATGCTGGGGTTTAATTTTAACAAATATTTATTTAATATTCACTTATAGTTTACTAATTATTTGCTTATAGTTTACCGTAAAATCAATGTCCTTAAAATGATCTTTTTGGAAAATTGAATCTAGTTGGTATGGTTTTATGATTATACACTTGATTGTAGTCGAAATGAGGGGGTGTTACGCGGAGGGTTTTATTTACGTAGCCTAATGATAATAGTTTAATATACCATAGTTTACAATATTTATCATCGGTTACATACAAAGAACATGAAGTGGAATAATTGTAGAATACTGTACATTTATTGAAATGATTTTGAAAAATCCATATTTTTATGTAACTAAGGGGGTGAATTTATATTAATAAAGTCCAAACAACTGTAGAAATAAAAATCTTAAATTTTTTAGCGCCTATTTCAGAAAACGCGTCCATAATAATAATTTAATCGATTTTACGCAATATCTTGTAATTAGTGAAGTTTACAGCTGATGTGGTTTGGTGGTGAGAGATTCAGGACATGCACATAAGGGTCACACACAGGACAACTGTATGGTGATGACTCATGGATCATGCCTAGACTACAGGATAGATAGATTTAAGAGAATTCTATTCTGTCATTGACCTCGTCATTATTGGCTTTGTTATTATGTGTTATGGTCAATGGTAATGAGGAGAGACTAGCAGTAGTTGTGTCTGTTGGTAAATTTAAGTGAGAGCAGCTTATCAATGAACAGAATATCATTACTATACTTTACTAAGATACTTACATTTAATAGCTTATAAATTGACTTTACAATTATGAGTTGCTAATAATTGAATATAAACTTTTCTATTAGCTTCATAACGTCACGTTTTATATTGAATTAACACAGAATTTGTAATTATTCACTATTCATAAGAACGCCAATCGTGGAGATATGAACAGTGAATGTGTATGGTTAGTCTAGATGAAATAGTGTAGTCATTTAACTATCTAATATTGACCAATACCGATAGTCATTGCGTCTAAAGAATCAACAGATCAACTTAGAATCCAAACCACGTAGTATGGATATGATTTTCAGCATTAATGGCAGGGGAAGACTATCCCCGCACTCGATAGCATTTTAAACTCCCAATTTATGAGCAAATCCGTGGTAGGTGGAGGAGACCACTCTGACGAGTACTGCAACACAATATTTCATGCCGAAAAAAAAGTATTTTCCTGAGATATTCAGGCTTACCGGTGTGTAGAGGTCTGTGAATCAAATGAACAGTTTGAAAGTCATAGCTTAACATGATCGACAACACCCCTTTGTATGCCCTGAATTCAGTTATATGGTCAAAGTCTTTGAGACCGTAAACACGTCTTAGTGCTCTATTATGCACCCTAAAGAGAACTTCCATAATGTCCTTAGTTAGACAACCGTAATAGAGGACAGTAAAACAACTAAAAAAAAAAAAAAATACTAAACTTTGCAGCCTTTGAAAATATTTTATTAGGTTTTTATAGTGATTATAGGCTGATGTAAGATAAATTTTATGAATGTGTTAGATAAGTACTTGCTTCAAAATTAAAATAAAGACTAACTAACGTGTCATTATTTTTATTATATAGTAAAATATATATTGTAAATAAAATCGGTCATATACTTTTAGTTTTAAAAATTGTCACAGTCTCTAATAAAACTATTGCTTGCTAAAGGAATAGGGCACTATCTTAACTATTAGTTTACCAAGCCACTACCATTCTTAAAGATCATTTGTAAAATACGTTTTATTTTTGGTTAATACCACATTAAATAAATATGTATTACTTTTTCAAAACACTGATTTCAGATTGTTTTCATTTTTCAACTAATATGAACAAAGCCAGTAAAATCCCTAGCTCTAACATAAAGGCTGATACAACAAACAGCCCTTAAAGCATGTATGTAGGTGATTTACAGCTTGGCCAACGATACCAGGGAAATCCTCTTATATATAGGATTTGTTAGTAGACTATAAAGGTCGTCTGTACAGTTAAAATGAGGGTTTATTGGTAAGGCGTCTCGAAATGATATGAAAACAAATGTCATATAGAACTATTTAACTATTACAATATATGTAGTAATTTTAAAATCAGTACAATACTAAAATCATAATAAAAATAAGTTCGCAAAGTAATAAATTGGTAAATGTATTTCAGTTAAACTTAATTTCGTGATTTCTTGTCATTATCTGAAAATGAGTCCTTTCTCGAAATTTTGATTCTGTTCGGTAGAAGTTATTTTTATGTTTATCAACTAAATCTAAAACAGTTTAGTGTACAATTGTTGGTGTTCAGGATTTAATAAGATGTTAGTGGGCTTAATAAAATGAGAAATAATTTAATAATTATAATTATGGCTTTATTGCATACAATTTTGCACAAAGAGCAAACATGTTTGAATCAAATTGTCAATGTATTTTTCTACTGAAAGACTTCAATAGTGCCAACCACTTTTGAAAGTAATATTTAATATTTAATGATGTGTTTATACATAGTTAAAAGGTACAAAATAATTCGGAGATTCTGATTATATGTTATGACATAGATATTACCGTTTCATTATTTGAAAACGATTAATTTTACAATGTAGCCCCTCTTTACAGAAGAGCCATATGCATAGTAATTAAAACAATTAAAGAAATAAAATACTTAAAGAATTATATTTTACTAGCTGTACCCGCCCGCTTCACCGGTCATAATATTGAGTTTGATTTAGAACCTAATAGCTGAAAGAATTCGAGCATTTTTGCTTCTTCTACCAATATTAGATTTTTTAGGAGGCATATCATAAAAAGTAAACTGCAAAACAAATAATTATTTATTTTTTATTTTCACGTTTCACCACATGTTTTAATTACCGAGGAGAAAAAGGTTAACACCAAATACAGATCACCTGATCAAGTAAAGGTAGTGTGTGCTACACTCTCAAGGTGAAATATAGAACTACAATAAATCAAAACATATACAGTACTGTTGTTGTGAGAACTTCAATCTGCTTATGGCATGTGAAACTACATTAAAACCACATAGTCATATGTTTTTTGTAAACAATTCAGATTCTCCATTTGAATAACATGGGATTTTTAGGAGCCCGTGGGGCGGGACCCTGTGGACGGATCTGCATCAAACTTCACAGAAACCATCTTGGGAGTATACAGGACAACATCCTTAAGTTTCATGGCGATCGGTTGGACGGTTCGGCAGCGCATAAACTTCAAACATTATATATATATATATATATATATATATATATATATATATATATATATATATATATATATACATATATATATATATATATATATATATATATATATATATATATACACAAACATCCTCTTTTATAAATACAGATTAATAATCTAACCCTAATCCTCGTGTTGATTCAGTTAAACAACTGCATAACTACTTCTTATCAACTGAATCAACACGAGGATTATCGGATTAGATCCGACTTAAACGGCTTGTGGCTGGGCAGTCTGAGCCACAATACACTTTAAACTTTTGTAAGGGCAGATCTAACGTATTTATTTATTTTTTTCTGAAAAGGATCAATTGCTTCCATGTCATAATTGAGTAAGTACAGTAGTATAGTAAGAACATAAGTAATAGTAATATATATATATATATATATATATATATATATATATATATATATATATATATATATATATATATATATATATATATATATCAAGTAATCGAATTTTGATAAGTAATAGTAATTGAACAATAGATAAATATATCCTACAGGTCAAAATAAAACTAATTAAGTGGAAGATAAATACTCCCTGGCAAGTTTAAGTCAGGTGTGTTATTTACACTTTTAACCTATAGTAGTGAATGAAAGTTTACATAAAATTACAATAGGTGCAAATATGAAAATATTTCATAAATACTAGTACAATAGTAGAGGAATTATAAATTATTTATACAATATATATGACAAATCAGATTTAGTAGGATTATAAATGTATTACATAGTGACTAAATCACTCTTAATTGTAACTGGGATGATCAATATCAAATAAAGTATGTAATGAGTCTTATACTGTCCATATATAACAAATATTACGTAGCTAAATGTAAAAGGAATAATACCAACATTTGACAATGCTAGTAAAAATTAAAAATATAAATATACTGATCTGTATTTCAGCAATAATTTTGAATTAAATATCTCAAGTGAGATTTTTATTTGTTTTTTATTCTGAAAACAAATAATATAATAGCTATGTGTAATTCTTATTGATAAATCACATTATATAAAACTGGTTTGTCTGACTTTGCCTCTTATATATATTTTTTCTGTTCTATTGTATCTGAAAAGTAATTTAGGTGATTGTCCATATTCAAAAAGCCTCTAGAAACAAACATAGACCACTCACTTATTGCAAGTGTACATTTAGTCTGATTAAAAATAGTATTAATTATCAAGGGATAAAACTTTAAATGTCTTTTCTTAAAATAGTCATGCTATGAATTGACATTTATAAAATAAATGCATGGAAAATATCTTAAAAAATAACTGAATAAAAGTATAGGCAATTTATTAGCCATTAATGTTGTTTTAAAATCTGATACAAATTTGACCGTTATCATATAATATTTATTCCATGTACAGTTTGGATATAAATATTTTTATGTAGAAAAATATTTTCAAAATGTAGACAGATTGACCTTGAAAATAAAGGTTTATAATAATGTTTTTAGAGACATTATGTTTTAGAGACTGTAAATAACTAAGCAATGCGTTTGTATCAATGTTATACATTTTTTATATTGGAAAAAGTGTTATTAATTAATTTCATTATAGTAATTATCTTTTATTAACTACTTTTATACTTCATTTAACTATTTTTTGTGAACAGACCAAATATTTATTCTTACGTTTACAAGGATATTTTGAATCCTAAAGAGTTGACTTACAAATTTCATTCATATAAACTATATTTTCCATTAACTGAAAGTACAATAGTCAAAAATTTGAACTAAAATTTGTTAATATATACAGAATATGTGTTTATTACATATAATAATTATCTTTTTAGTTAGGTGGAAAACATGTTTAATAGAAAGTACACGAGCTTTTTGTACTTTGCCCTAAGAGCAGATAACTCTGAAATCTAGTTATTTTTCACAACAAAGAACACACCAGACTACACAGTTGTTACTGAATTAAACAACATATGGAGCGATGAATCGTTGTTTACTCTTTCATACGGAACTAAAAGGAGAAAAATAATTATATAGATTATACTTATTAAAATGGAAATTTCTTTTACAATAAAAACTAAATATATTTATTGTAAAAATGTGTTGAACTAATTAAAAGTATGTATTACAATTAGGAATAGGCAACAGCTTTATTAGCTCTTAGTTAAAGTTATCAGAAGTTAAAGTTATCAAAAGTTAAAGTTATCAGAAGTTAAAGTTATCAGAAGTTAAAGTTATCAAAATTTAAAGTTATCAGAAGTTAAAGTTATCAGAAGTTAAAGTTATCAGAAGTTAAAGTTATCAGAAGTTAAAGTTATCAGAAGTTAAAGTTAATCGCTCCTTTTCTTGAAGTGCTTTTTGAATTAGTTGTGTTTTTAAATACAAGGAAACCATAATACAATCGTTAAAAATATGAGTTTAAAATACGAGTTGGCAAAATAATACTAATAGCTTGCCTAAATAATAGCCGTCAATAAATAAAAGTTTATTGACTTTAAAAATAAAGCAAATTATTTGCATACAAGTTTTGTATGATTTTACATCAGGTAAGGTAATCTAATATAGTATCAACAATAAGAATAAGAAAGAACATAACAATCTTACTGCTTAATTTATACTACGACAAATGTTTCAAAGAAATTATTATTTAAATTTTATTAAAATAAAAATATATCACCAAATTATGGATAGTGCCATATTTTCATATAAGGCTATCAGTAGAGAAGGTGACATTAAATGGCATACCTTGTATTTTATGGTGCAGTTCGGCTCAAAGTGCACTTAAGTGAAGACCTCTGGATTATTGATGTGATAACATTGCTTGAATAAATTATGTCCTTTACCCGATATTGCCACTAATATAGGAAAATTTTTATGGTCAAAGCCTGTAATCCTCCTGGTTAAATTACACAAATCGTTTACGTGAGCATTACCTCTATAAGCAGTGAATATTTTGAAAAGACCAAATTTGGAGTAACAATTTTTATCTATTTTAGTTGATCATGGTGGCTCATTTTTTTTAATTCCATTTTTATACATTCACACTTAAACAAACAAATAAAATTTATCACACTTTTAAGCCTGTAAGTAAAGAATGGCCAACTATTTTCACTCATACTTACTTCATTCCTTTTCAATTCAATAAATAAATTTCTTCAAAATCATTGTAATAATCAAGTTTCACTAATAAAAACTAAATAGTTAAATTTTTTTGCTGCAATCATTCTATTTATTGCAGAAATTTCAGATGTTCTCATTTATTGCCAAGAAACCAGTTGAGGATGGCATTATGTACAAAGTCAAATCTTCAAATCTTACTAACTGCATGAAACTATAGTACTCCTGAATATAAAATTCAGTTTATTTAAAATATAAATTAACATTAATTTTTCTTAGACAATCGTATCATGAAATTTAGTAATATATCAATGTCGACAAATTAAATTTTCAATAATTAATAACGTATATTCAATATAAAATCCATAAAAGAAAAGTCCCAAAGGATTCAGAAGTTTAATGAAACAACTTAAACAATGTTACATAACAGATCATTTTAAGTAGTTTTATAAAATTAAAATAAAATACAAAAGAAGTTTGCGATAGTTATTAAATACGATGGTATGGAATTTCTGTTATACTAGTAATTTTAAAATTCTTTATTATTGTAAGTCAGAAGTTAGAGACCGTTCCTGAAGCTGTATGCTTAGAAACAAAAGTTTTCAAGGAAGAAGTATTTGAATCTACATAGTTTGGCTTATTGAGTTCGGTCAAGCTAGCTCTTATATATATACAATGATTTTCTACCTCTATAATGTGCTTATTATACATACGAAAGCGTTTTATGTACGTGCTATAGTAAACAGTGTATGTTGTTAGAGTGGATTAGTATTCAAAATGTCTAAATTCTAAACAAAAACAGTACTAAATGCATTTGTTTTGTATTTTTAAATTACTTGAAATTTGCTGAAAATATAGTTTTTTTCTTTTTAGTGCATATAAATGTACTAACAAAGGAATTTTAAAAATATTAAATGCAGCGTATACAGTAACCATTTTATTTTATAAGAACGCCATTACTAGTGGTTCAATATTACATTGAAAATAAAAAATAAAAAAAAATTATCTTTAACAGCGTTTATTTAAATAGTCCTGGAGTACAGTTAGTAGGACGGGGATTGCACGTGAAGCATGCGTTGTTGTCTAGTAGTAACCTTTAATTTTCTTAATTTTTTTTCTTTTACGGTCACAATTGGACGATTTTAATCATTTTCGGTTAATCCTTTTCGTATTCTTCTCCTTTATCTTCCTCCAATATTCTTTCATTCTTCCAAATCTTTCTTTTCTTGTTTGCTCCGAAAACACCTGTATGCATGTTGACCTATTATCATGTCTTATGTTTAATTTAATATCTCTGTCTTTTAAGACTCTTGTTTTTTTCTGTTTTGTATACAAGATCATCCTGGAGTACAGTTAGTAGGACATGGATTGCACGTGAAGCATGCATTGTTGTCTAGTAATTACCTTAATTTTAATAATTTTTTTCCTTTACGGTCTTAAATGATTTTAGTCATTTTCTGTTAATCCTTTTCGTATTCTTCTCCGTTATATTTCTCCAATACTCATTCATTCTTTCAGATCTTCTTTTCTTGTTTGTTCCGAAAACACGCGTATGCATGTTGACCTATTATCATGTCTTATGTTGAATATAATATCTCTGTCTTTTAGGACTCTTGTTTTTTCTGTTTTATAAATAAGATCATCTATTTTTAGACCAAGTTTTTGAATGTCCTCTTATATTTCTTGTATCCAATCAGCTGTTGTTTTTTGTCCAAACATTCTTGTAATTATTCTTTTTGTTATCTTCTGGCATACTTAAAATGTGTCCAAAGTAAGATATTATTTTTTTCTCGTATAATATGTAATTGGTTCTATTCTTTATATACTGCATTTTTGGGTATTAATCTCCAATCTTCATCAGTATAGTAGTTTTTATTTATGCACGTTCTGATTGTACGTACCTGTATTTTGTCAATTATATCTGTCTGGTGGAGCTTAAATATTGTCTTGCTAAAATATTGTTTACTACTGTTTTGTATTATTTTAGTTTTCTGTTTATTGACTGGCATATTTTGTTGTACGTGTTTTATGTAAGTTTTTGTGCTTTTGCTATTGTTTTGTTCGTTCCTCCCATGTTTTTCTTTCCCATTTTGTTGCATGACTTCTCCTAAGTACTTGAATTCTTTTACTACTTCTATCTGATGTTCATTTATCTTCACTTTTTCTATTATTAATATAATTTATTAATATAAAATTCACTATTACATTTTAATAAATCATTCAAAATTAAAATGTATTGTTTATTCAAAAATAAAAAGTAAGTAAATAAAACATTCTCTACTAAAATTCTCTTCTTAAGTAATTTTTTATGGAATATTTCCATTCTACAGGGGTGTTTGTAAAAAATAATATTAACGTTTTGATGATATTTTATACACTCAATGTTCGTCATTTACTTGTATTGTGTTACCTAAGTCAATATTTGATAATACTTTTATAATACTTGGCGTATTTTTAAATTTAAAATATTTTTAATTTATGGTAATATTAGTGTTATATTTCACGTATAATTTAATATTTACAACGTATTTAAGTACCATAACATTGTTAATCATGTTTTTACACCAAATGGTTATAAATCATTATCAGTGCGCAATATATATATTATAAAGTTATAAATTATTAATTATAAATACCAAGGGTGTACTTTAAATATAAATATAAATACAAATACTGTATATTAAAATTTAATAATTTACTCTAAAGTTGTCTATGTATCATTTAAACTAGACGGTATGTGAAGACGTATTTATAACTTTAATCAAATGGTATTTTAAATTTGCTGTTATTAATTTAATAATTAAAACTGAATTGGTTTTTAATAAATAAAGTAATATAAACAAAATTGAGTTATTCGACTACTATCGTGCGGGAAATATTCTAAAGTTAATTCCTATGTTTTCAATAAGAATGTTGAATCACAAACATATATATGTTATTTTATCTTTGTATTGAAAACTATTTATACGAAGAGGAAAACATAACCTGAAAATGTCACGTGCCCGGAGAATCAATATGAAAGTCTGGACACATAGCAATATTGAGAATGAAAGGTGTCCTGACCAATAACAAACCGTTCTCTCTTGGGAGTTCCGCAAGTTGGTCTCTTTATGCTCTGTACACTGACCACAACATAAACTGACATTTTCTGACTCAAAACTCAAAACTCAAAAAAAAAAAAAAACAACAATATTCTTTAAATTATTCAGAGGATTTTTAGTATTTTTCAAGGTCAATCGACAAAACACTACTAAATTTTTACCTATGAAATCATTAATGAGCTAAAGTGGTACAAAACGTCATAAAAATGAGCATTTACTAAAACATATTATCTATGATCTTATTTATGATATCCTTTTGATTCCTTGTGAGTCATTCCTATTATATGACTTAAAATAAAAGTTGCTTGAAAGTAATTTTGTTCAGTATCGGTGATGAGTTAAGTTTAAATTCTTAATCTGTAATGGTTTATGAAATATAACACCATCCCCAGATCACTTTTAACCAAATTATATATATTTATCCAACCATGACTCGAATATTAAATAATTCTGCTACCAAGAATTAGGAATCAAGAATTTATATAGTACAAAATCATTTTTACAGTCCTGCAGCCTATGAATAAAAAGGTGACTCCACTATGAGTAATTTACAGCTATTTCTATTACTTAACATCCCCTAGTTTATGTTTACTCATTGTTTTTGAATCTTCATCGAAATTCACAACTTTAAACTTGTTACTAAACTATCACAAGTAAATATTGACTTCTACTTTAAACTTCAGACTGACTAGTAGGTCAAAGAGTGTATATTATAAGTTGCCACTGCAATCCAGCAAATTCTAGAAGTATGAGCTGAAATGGCTCAGATCGCCATATTAGAAGATTCTGATACCGTCCACCCAACAAACAGATCGAAATGCACGAGGGAGAACTCCCAAATTAGTAAGTTTAAAAATAATATTAGCAAAAATTTGATAATGATATTACAACGGATATAGTCAATATTTGCACTCTAAATTATATTAAAATATTGGAGGTGGGGGGGGGGGGAGAGTTCTAAGGAAAAGTGATTTTCATAATTCAGTAACTATTGATAAATTAATATATTGTATGACAACCATATATGTGCAATTCATGGTAATCAGTTGATGGTGTAGAATATACTTTGGATATTTATGAAATCTTTAGTAAATTACTTACAAATATATCAATTATATTTTATCGTGATTAGTACTTTGAATTGTAAACTAAAGAACAAAAAAGACAGTAAAAATGATCTTACAATGGTTAGTAGGTGCCATGTTAAAAAATAGGTTGACAGGCTACTTGCGAAATAAACCAAAATAAATAAATTAGTAAACTGCGTTGTGTTATGAAAACAATTTATCATGTGCAATCTATCAATTTATTTCAAACTGCTTCTTCAAGATAATACAATTTAGGACATGTGTTTTAATTGTCTAAAATGTATAATTTTAAAACTGTATTTTTAATTAAAAAATGTTTAATGAAATGGAATGTTTAGTAACTTTAATAAGACTTGTTAAAATTACATTAACTATTTTTAATCAAATTAGCTAAAACAATTTTATTTTATTTTAACATATCTTTATTCCAGTGTATTTCTACCTTGCCTGATAAAGTAAAATATAGAAGAAAATTTAAAACGTCATCTATAATAAGGACGAAATTAGAAGTTCGTGAGAATGAAGAATAACGGTAATGAGTACAAATATTAAAACTGTCGTATCGAAAAACTTTTGATGTTTTAAGGATTATTTCCAATCTGCTTATAGTAAACCAGAGTCATGTGTTAGGCATGGCTGCTTGCACATATAAACATACGTATTATAAATTGTATATATTCGTAAAGTGTTTTCCTTTGTTAACATTTTTGTTAAAACTGAAAAAAAGTTTTAACTTTTGCAGATCCGATTTTCATTTTAAATATAATACAAGTAGCTTGTTACACGTTCAAGATTCTTAGGGTGTTTTTACACTTGTTAACACTTAAACTTTTCAACAATAGTTGGTTTGCATGTACTTTCTATAGTCTGATTAAAGAACTATCACAATCAACTCAATGAAATACAATTTAATTTTTATATGATATTCATGTCACTTATCTTCCCATTTACTTGCGTAATTATTAACTTGAAGTACTTGGATCACCATGGGAAGGAAAAAAAATGTATTAAATAAAATAAAAAATTATATCTTAGTTCCTCTGGTGAAGGTAGAAATAAGAAGTTCCCTCTCACAAATATCTTTTGTTCTTCGTGAGTTGGCATTTCGCTGGGAAGTGAAAAGCACTTGTCTCCGTGGTAGGTCCTGCTACGGTAGACACCGTAGTGGAGGCAATGCTGCAAAGTGAAGAAAGAACTGTTGTGGCCTACCACAACACAGTACTACGTGTATAAAGTGAGGAAGGATGCCTAACCGACCCCTATGTGTCCAATATGAAGTAGGAAAGTGACCTCGTAAGAGCGCAAGATACGTGGCTAAGCATGAGTCATCAGAAAGGCTTCCGGCTTGAATCACCACGGTCCGTAGGGGTTTTTGCAGGTATTCCCTTAAATTTAAGATATTCCTTAGGGTGAGTCCCACACTCAATACGTAAAAACATTTCCCCTACTGAATAAAATCGTTTTGTGGGAACTTGTTGCTAGGATTATAGTAATTTAATAGTGTATACAAAATTCTTATTCATAAACTTGACGAAACCATGCTTCACTAAGGGTGTGTTGAAACTATAATGATGTATGAGATATTTTATATACTAATTCTAAAAACACTTAGTGATAAAGTTTTTGACAATTTAATAAAAAATGCTCGAGACGAAACAAAGCACAACAGAAAAGCTTATATTTGTCCCAGATATAAAAAATGTACTTAGCAAACTACTTTGCCATGTATTGTTATTAGGTTAACCTAAATTGTTTCAGTCAATATATGAGTATTATTGTATAAAATACGGTTCTTTATTTCAGTAATATTGAACCGTAAAATCTAAACAAATCCAACTATTGTCACGTTTTAAAGAGCAACATAAACATCGTGTTTTAGGACACAATAGCTAAAGATATGACAGTTTCATTTCCCAATTATTGTTTCTGTATGTAGAGTACCGAGAGCCTTATGTAATTGCATTTAGTTTGGAGTTTACATTTTTCTGAAACTAGTTTTTTTCTTTTTTTACTTCACCTTAAAAGAAATAACGTTTCACTTCTCATGGAAGGTTTTATCCTCCCTGTAACAAGCGACTACATTTAATTAGCAAACACGCTTAACAAGAAAACAATTTTACGTTGTAAATCCCTTTAATTAGCAAACACGCTTATAAAGAAAACAATTTTACCTAGTAAATCCCTTTAATTAGCAAACACGCTTAACAAGAACACAGTTTTACCAAGTAAATCCTTTAATTAGCAAACACACTTAACAAGAAAACAATTTTACCAAGTAAATCCCTTTAATTAGCAAACACGCTTAGCAAGAAAACAATTTTACCAAGTAAATTCCTTTAATTAGCAAACACGCTTAACAAGAAAACAATTTTACCAAGTAAATCCATTTAATTAGCAAACACGCTTAACAAGAAAACAATTTTACCAAGTAAATCCCTTTAATTAGCAAACACGCTTAGCAAGAAAACAATTTTACCTAGTAAATCCCTTTAATTAGCAAACACGCTTAACAATAAAACAATTTTACCTAGTATATCCCTTTAATTAGCAAACACGCTTAACAAGAAAACAATTTTACCAAGTAAATCCCTTTAATTAGCAAACACGCTTAGCAAGAAAACAATTTTACCTAGTAAATCCCTTTGATTAGCAAACACGCTTAACAAGAAAACAATTTTACCAAGTAAATCCCTTTAATTAGCAAACACGCTTAGCAAGAAAACAATTTTACCAAGTAAATCCCTTTAATTAGCAAACACGCTTAGCAAGAAAACAATTTTACCAAGTAAATCCCTTTAATTAGCAAACACGCTTAGCAAGAAAACAATTTTACCTAGTAAATTATACGCTTATCAAGAAAACAATTTCACCTAGTAAATCCCTTTAATTAGCAAACATGTTTAACAAGAAAAACACCTTTAACTAGCAAATAACTTTAACAAGCAAAACCATTTACCAAGCAACCACAGTAAAATACATTTTTGTGGTGTAGAGTGATTGGCTGTCAAGATAACAAGCTTAAGTTTTTCAACTGTTAAAAAGAAATTATTTTCAATTTTGTAAATATGTATTTTTTTTAAAGAATTCTATCTTGTAAACATTTTTAATTGAGTTGAAATAACATTAGGTCAATTTTAATATTAAGAATAGTGAATTAAGATCAAATTGCAATATGACACCAGGAAGTGTCATTCAGCTCCGAAGAGAAGCTGTACGTGTTCTGAGAGTGTTATCGACATGCTTAAGGAAAGAAAATAACCTCCTCTTTCATCTCAAGTCCGTTATCTTCCCAAACAGCCTTTAACTATGTATTATAATCCATACAAAACTCCCTGCGTTCAAAAAGTGCTTTGTATATCTTAGCAATTAAATTTTTAAAATAAAACCAAAACGTATTAAATTAATTATTATTAAAATTTCGCTAAGTTTGTAAGTTTATAAATAAACATTTCATTACTAACTATTTATGTACTACCTAAGTTTCTCCTGCCGTTACGATATTTTGCGTTTTGGACAATAAGGATAACGCCTTCCCTAGATTTATTGAACCATTTTAAACTAAATGGCTTAACCGATTAGTTAATTGTCTATTGTTTTAAATCATACATTGGTAAAGTTAAGAAAAAAAAAAAAACACGTAAATACAAACTGTTCTAGCAAAGGTATCAATTATAACCATGTATATTTATTTTCCCATACATTAATTGTTTTATTTTCATAAATTATAACCTGAATTATTTTTTCATATTTTAGTTTTTTTAGTACCGTAACTAATTGGTACACTTAATGTAGGAAACACAGGATATGAAGGGCCAATTATGATTTTTATATACAATGTGGAGTGCTACTTCAGACCAAAGGCGAGGTTGTTGAAAACTGATTGGTAAATCATTACGTTTAAGTAGTTTAAACTAAATAACAATTAAAGTGTTTAAAACTGATTTAGTAACTAGGAAACGTAATCATGCAGGATTTGGTTAAAACTATATTATAGATATTAGAGTGTCTCAAGGTACAATGGTTGTAAGAGAAATATTTTTGGTCTGAGATAACAATAGCGAATTTCAAGTAGTATTTTCGAAAAAGAAAACTTAACTGAGCTTTTTTCCAATTAATCTTCTCAAAAACCTACTGGAGGGGCCTCATATCAACCTCGTCCACACACAATTATTGATGATAATTTATGAATATAATGTAATACAGTTAATTAGAATCTTTTAAACCAAATAAACAAAGTATACGTGTATGGACATCACACAAATCAAGGTAACTTATTTTTTAGAACATAATTCTTATCCACCCCAATACATATACAGTAGATCATTGAAGGTTATCATCAAACTTAAATAGATCAATTATGGTAAATAGTATATTTATTAAAATTGCACATATATGGTCTCGTATCTGATATAAATGACTTTTAGAGTACAATATATTAAGTTGTATGACATATTTGGGATCGTTTTATAATTTAAATGTGAACATGAAATTACAACACTCGTGCCACCGTTTGTCCAATATGTACAATATGGCACTTGAACGTTGATGCATATATTTCATAAACACTTAATAGTTAGTCAGCTCCTGTCCCATAAATAGTGGAACTTTTTGTAAAATATAATTTTTATACAAATATAATAGTTATGTTGGCAAATGAACATAAAAAGTTATGTATGCTTTAATCCTAATGTGACTGAATATTAAGGGAGTACATACGAAAAGATGACAATATGTTAGCTTAATGCTAAATGTTAGCCTTCTAACGTAGATGTTTAAGTTTAAAAGACAATACAATCCAGAAACCCCTGTGATAATATAACTTGACTGCCCAATTAAAATGTAAGTTACACACATGTATTTTCAAAACAAACGCATAGTTTCGTGTAGGATATCGCTTTTATGTGTGTAATTTCGTGTATTCGTGTATAATAGTAGTATAATGGTAGTCGTCCAGTAATTCTGGTGTGATCTCTTCCTCAAAATAAGAAACCATGTGTCAATAGGAAGGGTTAATTGGGCAATATATGTTTTATTTATACATGGAGTTCAGGTCAAAAACTTCGTGGAGCAGATATTTATGTATTATTTTACAATTATTAAAGTTAATAATTATACATATAACCTGCCACCCCATACTAAATGAATGACTACCCTTTGTACAACAGATTTCTCAAAGGGATTGTCGGATTAGGGTCCGACTTAAGTGGCTTGTGGCTGGACCTCCCAAACTTCAACAAAAACTAATTACTCAACGTTACAGGCTTATGAAGATCAAAGGGAACATTCCTTCATTTTATGTAATACTAAGCAAATACTACTCTATCTTTTATTAAATTTTATACTTATATATATATAGTATATATGTAGATTTTATCACCACGTTATTAATTTGAATAAATATATTTATTTTTGGTTAGCGAATTGGTATTTAAATACGATATATTTTATTTGTACTACATAGTAGAATGGTTTAGGTATTTTAATTTAAGAATATAAATTAAAAATATTTCACAAAACAATTCTCTTAATGCCAAGATAGAGATTTTAGTTTTAAATTATAAAAATTAACAGTAAAGCACTTGTAAAATGTAAGGACTGTATGTAGCAGGGCCGTACTTATAATATTGATATATAAATTCTTAGATTATTCTCGCTTTTAAATTACATTTTAACCCATTTTACAAAAGATTAGTTTTATGACCAATTTGTATATTTCTAAATAACATGAGTGTAGTCTACAATAAATTTAAACCCCTTTTTTATATACGTATTTTAAACTATTTTGCTGTAAATTTATTTGATAACAGTTTTCCAAACAATGTATATTAATTAAGGACCAAGGTTAACAGGGTTAGTAACATTATTGGTATTTTTACAACTAACATTTTTCTGGAGATTAAATTACATTTGAAATACGTCGTTATTTTTCATCAGCGTTATAGAAATACATTGAACATAACACATTTTTTAAACTTTACGTAACCTATACATTAATGATTTTTAAAATATCAAAACTTACAAATTATATCAATAAAAATGTTTGTATATAGCCGGAAATAAAAAAAAGTCGTAATAAAATTTAACTAAGGTACTATCCTGTTCATAAAAACTAATAGATTATCGATTTTCAATATTAATGTTGGTTGTAACGAGTAAGTAATTTTATATCGATATTTTTAGGTATCAAATGACGAATAAAAATATTTATTGCTAAAAAGATCTTACAAAGTGTAAAATTCCTTTACATAGTATTCGTATTGGTATTTTCATTCTTGCATTTAAAGAATATAGTTAAGGTATCCAATAACATTTCCGATAATTTGATATTCAACATTGTTCAAAGACGTTCCAATATGACGTAAAATAAATTAATTACCGTCAACAATGTTGTGATAACAAAGTCACAGTATACCGTTACATCATTATCGTATATGTCAATACGTATTAATTATACACCCCCTCTCCTACTTCCAACCCTTCAATGAAATGGAAATGACTTTGACAATAAAACACCTTCATTCCAGATCTCTTACACGTTATAGTTTATTACGAACGGGGGGGGGGGTATATTAGGAAAGTAGTGCTTATTATTGTCTATCTATTTGATTTATTTACTATTTATTTTTATTTAAGAATTAAATTTTTGCAATACTACATAAAAGTAGAAATTATTAAAATGTATTCTACTGTCTTTACGTAATATTTATGTAGTTGCTGTTTTATTTTTTTAGTTATTGTTTTTATCAATAAGGTAAACAGTGTGGCATTTATAGTATACTATACTACGTGTTCAAGGTTCAAAAATGTAATCAACAGGATACATTTTTGTATTTCATGTATAACAAATTATACTGGGAACTTTGCTTTCTCTTCTGCTTCATATTGAGTCGTTCCAAGAATCATATCCCGGGAGGTCCCCATGATAAAGTTTTTAAACTAAATATATTCATATTGTATATTTACAAATTAACTCATTTAATTAGAAAGTAATTATAATATTTAATTTCTAATTATAGATATAACGTATTAATTTGCCATTAACAATTGGTAATGAATAAAATTTACAAATTACTAAACAGAATTGTATGATTAATACTTAATAAAATAAGTTTTAAAAATTTTTGAGTTTATACTTTCTTTTATTGTTAAGTCTGTTTGTAAAAGAGTACACTAAAATACATGCTATACAAACAAATGAGTTGCGATTTTAAAACGTATCTAAAGCTATATAGTACACAATATTGTATGGGTGAAGTACTAATATTTCCTTATATACTACACAGGCATAGCGTATAATGGCTCGGTGATAAAATATATGTCATGTAAAACAACGAAAATGGAATCATGTACATAAAGACATAAACACACATTCCACTCCACAAGCTGGTTAGTTGTGATTTATGGTTACAGCCAGAGCAAGTAAAACATTTTACATATCAAATCTCCTTCTTTCTTACATTTTACTTTTTGTCGTATATATTTTAGAAAACTGTTTCTGTTCTATCTCTTGCCTCGACTGGTATTACGTTTCTTATAACACTGTTTCCCATTCAAAATTTATTTACTTTATCTTTTTGTCCAAATAACCATGTGCAAGTTTCCCAATCTTTACTGTTTACCAGTGGATAAACAGTTGGCAAAAGTTAATTGAAGTAATACTATTAAATAAATTAGATGGAATAACAATTCGTAAAAAATTTACTTGTAGTTAGTGTATTTTAATTGGAAAAAAAATCTAGCCTCTGTAAATTTTTTCGCATTTCTTTACAGTCATTTATCAACAACCAGCATTTTCGTACTAATAGGTTTAGCAAATACTTTTAAATGATGTTTAGTATTACACACCTTACATAATATGGTTTGATAAAACTTTAAGTTTATGTGATAAACTTAAATTATCGTATCATATAAGTGTCATGTGTGAGGGAAGTTAGTAAAATGAAAACTGTTTTGATAAAAGCTTATTCCTTTCTTTAGTCTTCTAGTTAATCCTTTGTCCAACGACTCAGTACGTAAGTAAATTTGGTTATATTTTAATTATGTTTGAAATGTAGAGGAAATATCAATCTTAGATGTAATCTAAATTAAAAATATTGGTTATCATGAAAAAAAATTGTTTTTCTTCATGCATTGGCTTTATTCATACAACCAAATATTGCAGTAATTAATTATTATTATTATCATTCCTAATTTGCCAGTTAGTCGAGTTTTGCTTTCGTAAAACTAGTACAAAATAAATACTTAATACAAATACAATATAAATACAAAATAAATAGATACAAATAAAAAATACATGTACTCAGCTATTAAACTTTAGTTTATTTCAAATATCTTCCCATTACTGATATTAAATATGCATCATATTATCATTTAAAATTGGTAAAAATACAATGCGAACTGAAGGCATTAATATGAATAAAATATAAAGTTTTTATAATGATAACCATTTTTTAATAAATGTATTCAGCTGGAAAAAAGTAGGTTAAAATGTTTACTTGAATCAATATTAGACTCCATTATCTTCAACTTAATTATAGATTATTATTTCAAGTACCTAAAATGTAAAATCGATATTTTTTAAATAGTTTTAATTTTTCCTGCACTTATATAACTTTATAAAAACTACCACTTAGGAATCCAACTTGTGTATGAGGAAGTACCACATAATCCAGCTTATGACACCCCCGACCCCCTTGAGGGAAGATAACGACGAGATGGGGTTACATTCTCAAGACCACACGTGCATATCAAGTGTGCTGAAGCTTGTCAGACTTGTGTATGAGGAAGTACCATATTTTCCTGCTTATAACTCACCCCCTTGAGAGGAGATAACGATGAGATAGGGTTGAAATTAAATAGAAAATGACCTTATTGTACACACAATTGGCGATGTTAGCAATAAAAAGTCCTCTCTTACACCTAACGATTATTACTAAAATACAAATGAGTGTAAAAAACATTGTTTTGGTGAATAAAAGGAATTAGTTACAAGCTATTAATACACCAGAGAAATTAAAAAACTTAAATAATAGTCATCGCTAACAGACTAAGAATAAATATTACAGAATGTATATTAACATACATACAAAACAATTATAAACTTAACCTTACATTCACCCTCTCATATATACCATGCTATCACCAAACACCTACTATCACACAAGCAACTCACCTCACTAGGCCCGGAGAAAAACCACAACCGCAGCCCGAAACCGATCACGCCCTCCGCCTCCTCTAATATTATCAGGAAGATTATTCCATAGCCAGCAATCGGTTACAGTAAAGGAATTGCTGTATAAAAAAGTTTTATGACAACAATGAAGATCCTCGCCGAATGTTCCAAATACTGGTTTTAGAAATGTAAGAAAAACGTTCTGACATATAAGTTTGAGAATCATATGTAAGATTGAATACAAAATAGTGAGAATATGAAGCATACGGAGTTGATTCAATTTAATTAAGAAGAGGAAGGTTTTTGAAAAATGGAGCAACATTATCACGACATTTAAGGTTGAAAATAAAACGGATACGATAGTTTTATGCACACTGCAATCCGTCCGAAAGCTCAACCGTCATATCATTGACAACAATGTCACGGTAGTTAAGTATGGGAAAATTAGCGTCTTTACAAGCATCACTTTCATATTCAATGGGAGAAAAAGAGCAACTCTTTTCATACTATGAATGTCAGCAAAAATCCTGATACAAGTTTCACTAGTTTCAGACCAACGTAATTTTTTTGTTAAATAAAGTCCAACGTTTTTGACTTTATCACTGTAAAGTAGTTAAGTATTGTTCAGTACAAGTTTTTGGATAATTAACGAGGTCAAAACTCCTCAAAGTTCTGTTAGTTCTGATCATAATTGTTTTAGTTTTGTTTTTATTAAGATTTAGTCCGTGCTTGAAGGCCCAAGTAGGAATATTATCAATACCAATGTTTAGAGTAGCAACAGTACCGTTCAAATCAGAAGTAGGAAAGTAATTGTTAATTTGTAAGTCATCAGCATATAAGTGGAAAAAGAGTTCTTAATAAAAGTGGTGACATCATCAATGTATATGGAAAATAATAAGGGACCAAGAACTGAACCCTGTGATACCCCTCGAGTGACAGGTTTTTGTACTTTTTGACTTCTTGTCACTAGTTCTAACATACTGGTGACGATCCGTCAAAAAAGACCACACTGAGTCTACGCAATCAGTAGAAAACCCCATCTTCGATAATTTTTAATGGAGAAGAGGATGATAAAAAACAGTCTAATGCCTTAGAAAAATAAAAAAATATTAAAATTTATACGAATCTTTTATCATTCCAGAACGGATATCATAAGTAAGTTTTAATAGAGCAGTAGTAGTGCTGTGATTAGACCAAAATCCAGACTAGAAATTGGAAAACAATTGATTGCACTCCGTAAAAATTGTAATTTGTTGATGAACCACTGTTTCAAGACATTTTGATAAGGCTGATAGAATACTAATAGGTCTAAAATCAGATGGAACTTTTGGAGATGATTGTTTTGGAAATGGTTGAACAATAGCCAATTTCCAAACTTTGGGGAGTTTTAATGATAAGAGTGACTTGCTAAAAATGGAAGTAATAACCGGAATGGATATGGGAAAAAAATACTACAAAAATTTTAAAAAATTGGGTGTGCGTCGGACCACACGGTGGAAGTTATACTTCTTTGGCCATTCTCATACACCCACTCACGCACTCAAACAGACAGGATATATAAATGAAATATAAGACATTTTTCAATATTATTCAATATATTTATCTTCAATATATTATTATACGTGACTTCATTATTATATTATACACCTATATTATCATTATCAGTAATTTCTTCGATTAAATTTCTTCGATTAACAATCGATTAATCGATAGTTCTTAAAAATTTGTTCTTACTTTTCAGCGTGACGCAGTTTCTCGACCAACATCCCATCCTAAAGTGTCTAACGGGTGCAAAGAAGTATAACTTCAAAATATTCTGTCAGCCCCAATTTTACTACTTTAAATCCTCATGATTGCTCGTAAAATAACAGCCTCATCGACAGGTGTGAAAGTAAACTGACACTGAACATGCTAATCTAATCTGGCATTGCTGAGTTCACATACATAATATCAAGCACCAGTCATATCAATAGGGATATCCACAAAATAATCATTGATCAGGTTACGGACCATGGCAATTGGTCTGTCATTATTACTCTTACCAAAACCAAGTTCATGAACCCTTGACCATCAAGATTTTGTTTTTATGAGAAACTTCTGTAATAAAACGAATGTTAGCATTTCACAGTTGTTGTTTAACTGTATTTCTAAGCCGTTTATAATAAGCCTAGTCCGCAGCAGCCTTGGTACACTTTGCTTAGCGAAAAGCTGAATCTCTGCTTTTGCAATTGACAAATAAGATCAGTAATCCAAGGCCGGCTGTCGGGTAGTTTGCTTTGTAACTACCGGAGCATGCTGGTAACAAAGACTGAATCATACAGATAAACTTGTTGACCATAGAGTCAATATCAGGAGCCAACAGAATCTCATTCCAATTTAAAGTACTAGCATCTTAAATAAGAGAATCCTGATTTATATTTTTGTAATTTATGAAGGAAATACATTTAGGACTGCTCTTAGGAGTAAACAATATGTAAACACAGAATATAAGATCATGCTTAGAAAGACAGGGGGCAGGGTGTTATCCATGATGCACAACGTGGTCTAAGTCCACAACTGAAATCACTTCCAGCCATATGTCAGCAGTAGAAGTATAATGAGTAGCGGTAATTGGCAGTATAGTTAGGTTACAAGAGTAAAAATAGGTTAGTGAAGTGAATTTTGTCATTATTGTCAGGACCAAGTAAGTTACTATTAAAATCATCCATAACAATGACATGACGATGAGGAGCCATAAAACTGATAAGGGTCACTTGGAATTCCACAAGAAACCCCAGATTAGGTGCCTTATAACAGACTGCGACTAGTATGTGTGTTCCGTTAGAGTTAGTATAAATAAACATGTATTCGGGACGGTACAATCTAGAATTATCAGAAGTGTAAAGCATTGACAAAGGAAGATCAGTTTTTACATAAACAGGGTTAGGTTTCTCCAGACCACACGTGCATACGAAGTATGCTGAAACTTGTCAAACTTGTGTATGTAAGGATGGCAAATCGATTTTCAACATATCAATATATCGAATTATCAATATATAGCATACAAAATATCAATCTAACGATAATATCGAGAAAAAAATATCGATAAATCAGGTTCTAATGTATCGAATTGTATATTATGTACAGTATCTGTTTAAAATGATGCACTAACGTTTATGTCATGACATAAAATACACTCATGTTTTGTTGCTATCACTATTTATAATAGCCTACTGAATGAACAAATTAACCGCATTATCAACCGAAACAAATCGTGGTCCTGTGGGATCGAATGAAAAAAAATTCAAAATAATTTATCGTTAATTATAAAATAATAATGTAATAACATTGTTATTATTGTTTTTCACATTTAAAAACATCACTAGGCTTCTTAAAAAGACTGTAAGTAAGTTTACCAAATTTTTCACTAAACTACATTTTTGTGCACTAACCTCACATAAAATATTAAATAAAGTTACTTTATTATTTCAATGCATGTTTTGTACGCAATAAGAGGCATTTTAAATGTGTTTTTTTTTTTTTTTCAAATCCTGATGATTTTGAGGAGAGAGAATAACGTCAATATTTAGTAATATGATATATGGAAATATGAAAATATCGATATGGCCGATATTATCGATATAAAATATCGATACTAATATTTCGATATATCGAATCATAATTATTGCTATCTGATATATCGATATATCGTTGCCATCACTGCCATCACTAACAATGATAAATTTAGTAGCAGTAAAGGCCCCAAGTAACACAATTTAGGGCATTTTCAGTACAATAGTTAAACCTATGAGTGAAGGAGGCGCGGGCATTTAAATCCCTTTAATCTATTTAAACGACTGATAACCATCGACCTAGTGACGAGCTTTCCGCATTCCAATCAAGGCCGCGGCCTTGCCCCTCCCTGACCTCAATCCTCTTGCTGTGCAACACAAAGTATCTTATATTTTGTAGGCGCTGAGCGCCTTACTTGAGTGATGACGCGTATTTACGAAACTACTGTACCTTTTAGACGATACGTATGAATCTAGTGAGGTTATCAGGTATATTTCTTTATTATTCATTGTACTGCGGTGTTTTTTATGCTGAGAGGCTATTTAGTATCATAATAATTAATATGCAAATACTGCTACTGACCGTTTTATCGCTGTTTTGGAGTTTTGTCGAGAAATGGAGATAAATGTGTTATCTGTTTAAAACTATGCACTGACTCTTACGTCATGATCAAAAATACACTCATGTTTTGCTATCACTATCTATAATAGCCTACTGAATGTAACAGTTAAATACATTTATCTAAACAAAACAAGTTGTAGTCTGTGACATTGTATAAAATATTTCAAAATAAAACCGTTATGCATTATGTTAATTATAAAATAAAAATGTAACAACATTGTTCTTTTTTGTTTTTTTTTTTATTCACGTTTCAAAATGTCTTTACGCTTTCTAAAAACACTAAATATCAAAAAATTAATTCAATAAGGCATTCAAATTAAGCAATTTAGAGTCAGCGTTGTCAACTTATACAAAACTTCATCTACGTGTTCTACCTACTGGTATAAAATAAACTAAATTTTAATGTGTTAACCTCACTTAAAAACTAAATAAAATTACTTTATTATTTCAATGTATATTTAGTAAGCATAAAAGTTAGTTTCAAAGTGTTTTTTTCTTTTTTAATGGATGATTTTGAGGACGGAGAATGACATAATTATATTTTGATATGATATATCACACCAACATACCGATATGTCCGATATTATCGTAAGAAAATAACGATACTACTATATCGATATGTCAAACATATTTCTTGATATTTCCGATATAGCGATATCTCGTTGCCATACCTCTGTGTACTAGGAAGTAGCATATATTCCTGCTATTGACTCACCCCCTTGATATGAGATAACGACAAGATGTGGTTAGGTTCCTTTAGACGTACCTACATACCAAGTGTACTGAGACACTATATATTTTTTATGGAGATATTAATTATTTGTATGTATTGTGTTTGTACGTATATTGACTATTTAATTATAATACATTACCTACTTACACTATAAATTAAATGTAAATCCCAACATCTATCTGCATTTAATAAAAAACCGTTATAGTTAGAAGTAAGTTCTTCTCTTATAATTATATTGGAGCATTTGCTCTGTAATAGCCATAGTCACTTTTATTTACACCGGAACATTTTGTAAGACACTAGTGGTCATATGAAGTAATTAATTAAACAATATTTGACAGTTAATAATTAATATTTTAAGGAATACTTGATTACAAAAAATTTTAAGAATATAATTTAAACGAACTATAAACCCATTTGTACTTTACGGAAAAATCCTTCTGCTACAACCATTCTTTAAAGTAACTTTTTCATTAACTTCGGACAAAATCAGAATAATTTCATATCATGTCCTAAAGTTTGTAGCATTTATTATCTATTTGTCAATAACTGAATATCTGTTTTTAATAATGTCTAATATTTACTAGGATAAAATTAATAAAACGATCTACTTACCTTGTGTAAGTATTAAGCCTTGTGGTTTTCGTCTATAGTATTAAATACTAAAACGGTTGTAAATGACTTACAATAATAAATCATGTTTTACAAAATTAACTATTAGTAAACAATGGGAAATACATGAATTTAATGTATTTCCGTAAAGAATTTAGTTAGTCGAAAATGTTATTTGAAAACATTTTCGACAAATAATATACAAGTGAAAATAAATTAGTCTACATAATATTTTTCTATTAGTGCGGCTGTTAATACGCAATGCTAACAGTATAATATAGAACTTACCTGTATATACCTTTTTTTAGTGAAGACTACAATGTAAAATTAACTTTTATATTTGTAGGAAATAACTAAACTAAACAAAATGGGCAGCTTGAAAAAGTCAGGTGTTTATTTTCTTACAGTTGCTCATGTCTAAGTTTGCTGAAAGCCCCACTTTGTGTCCCCACAATTAAGAAGTCTACTACTGTCAGGTTTACTCTATCGTTATCCATATAATTATAATTTCTCTATTAGGTTACTCGTATTTTTAAAATGTTTACCTAAGAAGGTTTTGTGTAAATAGAACTAGATAGCGAATTTCATCAATGTAACAATGTTATTTCATATGTAGATTTTGAATGATTATGTGTTATGCGCTAAATAAGTTTAAGTGACGCAAATTTAATTAAATATAATTTACACAGCTTCGCGTACACGATAGTTATATTGTTCAGTTCATAATTGTAACTTTCTATTGATATTGATTGATTTGGTCACGAATATTTTAAAAATAATAACTCATGGTACGCTTATTACACTATTAAAGTAAATGGTTTGTTAGGAGTACATTTTATTTTAGTACTGTATGAAATTTTAAATACTGCATTTCATTTATTTTAAATGGTCACTAACACTTCTTTATCGGTAATTTAAGATGTACCATTTTTTATTTATCCTGATCATAGCTCTAAGCATAATCTATTAAACACTATTACAGATTCAACTACGATAAAACTACTAAAATAAATGCTAAAATAATTTTAACATATTCAAAAATAAACAATATGAAAAATCTTTCATTCTGATTACATAACATTAAAAACCATTCTAAGAATTACGGAAGTGACTCTACATCCATCGTATTAGAGATAAGTGTCAAGGTAAGAAAGAGGATGTCGTCTTCTCTTCTTTAGGTGTCGGTAACACTCCGTCTTAGGGCTAGTCCTCTCTAATGTCAAATTTTGAAATCAATTCAATATACTGTTTATATAGATATTGTGTCAAAAACAAGTTCATCATTTTCGTTAAAATATCGAACAAAGAGCTGCTTGCATGTACTGAGCTATGCGTTAAATATTTAAATAACTTTAAATGTTACATAATACGCATGATTACTTCTTTAAATTTCTTTAAATATTTTACTTGATTTATTTAACAGCTAAAGATTATTTAAATCAATAAAAACATTATTAAAGTAGCATTGACAAGAAAAGGACAATGAGTGGATCTATCGTCGTATGTAGTTAAGACATGCCAGAAACTGTCTCACTATTATATATAACAGCTTCTTAAAGTGTTTTGACTTAATATTGAAGTAATATATTTATATAGACGAGCACTTGTAAATCTACACCAATGAACGTTGATATGCGACTAGAATTTCTAATCAAAAGTAAAAAGTAACTTCACTTATATTTTTACAATAAGTGCCTTAAGAATAGTTAAGCAAGTAATTAATAAACGTTAAAGACCAAAATAATACAAGAATTTTCCTGTGGGAAGAAATCAACACTCCATTATCTATATTTGATAATTAACTTGTACTCACAGCATTAACATATTTTACTGTGTGATACTTTGCGTAGTAATTTTAGGCAAGCTTCCTCGATGTAAGAATGAATAGTTATCGTATGAACAAAAAGTAAATAAAAAAATAAATAAAAAATTGCTAGGTTAAATAAATAATTATTTGTTCCTAAAAGATATTTGTTATGTTTATGTGTTGACAGAGATCAGTACATAATTAGTTACAATACTCTGCTACTGAAAACAAAATAAAAAAGGGTATTACTGTACATTATACAGTATATATGGATTCTTAATGTCTATTATCCAGTTGCATAGATGAAAACATCCCTAGAGATTATTTAATTACTATATTATATACTTTTAACTGAAAAATAAAATAGCTAATTTTTCTCAGGTACACTAAGATTCTATTTACAATACCTCATTATAACAGAAACGTCTACTACAGATTTACTAGGCAATCTTTTTAAGTTGGGTGTACAATATAAAAATCGGTTATGTAAAAAATAATCTATTTAAACAAAATTATGAAACAACATGAAAAAGCCTGTTAAATATTACAAAAAAATAATCTAAAGCATTTATGGAAATTAATGTAAAATGGCACATTTTTAAACAAATCACAATTGTTACGTTAAGAAATATTCTGGAATAAATGCAATTATGTATTGTAATAAAAACTTATAGCTCCAGTATATTACAAATATACAATTCAACAGTGGTCCTGGAATTGCACTGAAAACTACATACTTAATGGTAAACAGAATAATCACTTTAATTTACTGCCTCATAACAAAGTTAGAAATAGAAGTTTTAGATGTAACGTGGGTTGTGAATTGCGGAACTGTAAGTTCTAAACTTGTGATATACTTTGGAACTCAATTTAACACCCAATAACTTAACTTCAGGATTTATATAAACTAACATTTTCCTTTAACGGTGGATATAGAAAGTTTTAGGCAAAAACTATAAAACCTCAACTTGTAAGGTGTTTAGTATTATTTATTTTATAACAATCTGATGAATAAATATATTTATCATTTTAAATATGCTGTAATTTTTTTCCATAGTACCTGCTTTAAAAATAAAATAATGATTTAACATAGACATCGTTTACCATTATATACTTACTTATCAAGTTCTCCTTTTATTTTAATCGAATAGTAGATACATACATAAAAAATTTAATTTATAAAATATGTGTAAATATAATTCTAGCTATTTAAGTGTATCATTAACTATATGCATCGGTCCTATGATATTAGCTGTCAACCTCCTTAAAAACTACATCAATGGTACAATTAATATAAAGTTTCACCCTGCAATCACCAATCTTACTATGTTTAATATTATATATATTTATATATGTTCATGAACATTAAACTTATCTACAACTCCGATTGTAGAGTCATCTAAAACTCCGGTCGTTAGGTATAGTCACCCCTTAAATAATAGGTGACTCTAATTTTAGAGTACGAAGCCATTAGTTAGTGCTTAAAACAAGCTAAGCTCTGCATAATATTATTTGGCATGCTCTAATAATTAAAAAATATTATTAAAGTGAATAATTTATTTTACCAATGATTTTTATTACAAATTGTTTATTAGTTTAAAACTTGTTAACATCTTATAAATGTAAGTAGTTCAAAATGAATAATTTTGACTTACAAATTTACTGAATCCCCTGATAAATAAGTATCTATTTAAAAATTATATCAAATGTAAACTGTCTAAATTTAACTTCAATCGATCCATTGTTAAATTAGTTAAAGTAAGACAACGGAGTTGTTTAATTATACTGTGACCTGGTTGTAGTTGGGTGAAAACCTACAGAAACATCTATTACTTGAAATATCTGAAGTAAGAAGCTTACATTCTTCTCGAGCTAGCTTAATTTATTTATAGAATGACTGACTTTTATAGTATTATTATTTCTTAACAATTACAAAGATTAATGTAATTTTATTTCCAGGATCCAAATTTTCCCCATTCAATTAAACTGTGTTTTCATTATATATTTTTAATAATTTTATTTATTGTAGATTACTTATAGTTGAAGGCAGATAAATGAAAACAAAAGGAAAAAAATATTGTAATAAACACAAATGTATTAATTAATCCACTTTTATTTTTTTTATAGGAAATAAAATATGATTAGTAAACTTAGATAAAATTCAACTAGGAATAGGCGAATTTATTGTAAGGCTAAAATTCTACTATATAAAACTAAAAAAGTAACTCAAAATATATAAAAACCAACTGTTTGCAAGCATCGTTTTTGTCAAAAAATATATATGTTTTAGCTACTGTAAGATATAACTTGAAAGGAGTGGTGGGAGATATACAAAATTTCAATGAGTTGTGGAAGTGAGAGAGAGAAGGAGAGAGAGAGGGGGGGAGAGAGAGGGAGAGAGGGAGGGAGAGAGGGAGAGGGAGAGGGAGAGAGGGAGAGGGAGAGAGGGAGAGAGAGAGAGAGAGAGAGAGAGAGAGAGAGAGAGAGAGAGAGAGAGAGAGAGAGAGAGAGAGAGAGAGAGAGAGAGAGAGAGAGAGAGAGAGAGAGAGAGAGAGAGAGAGAGAGAGAGAGAGAGAGAGAGAGAGAGAGAGAGAGAGAGAGAGAGAGAGAGAGAGAGAGAGAGAGAGAGAGAGAGAGAGAGAGAGAGAGAGAGAGAGAGAGAGAGAGAGAGAGAGAGAGAGAGAGAGAGAGAGAGAGAGATTTTTACATATCCATGCCACACTGACAAATAATATTTACCGAAACCACAGTAGATGGAAGGCTGCAAGATGGATGTGCAGCAGCAGGCTCCACTTACTACGTCAGCGATTTCAGTGACAATTGGTTGGTTTTAACAACACTAATGAAAAAACCATTGAACAATAAAATTAAATCAACAGGTCGTATTCCAATACATAATTATTTTATAACACAGTGAATAGTAAGATGCTCGAACATCTACGGTCCAGGAATACTAAATAAGTTTTTTCGACACATTTGGAGTTTTTTATTAAGGACGCCATAATATGTGACCAGGCCTAATCCCATTCTAAATATGCGTCAAACTAAGTCATTTTCTTTAGGTGTAACTCAACCAGGTGAGCGAGTGGCCCATCGAAATTAAATTTACAGTGGTTTGAACTTTATTTGTTTTAATTTTGGTCTCGGTGGAACCTTCACGGCTATGAAATGATTAAATACTGTCCCATCTCAAAAAAAAAAAAAAAAAAAAACTTACAAATTACCCTCTATACGTCACAAGAAGCATTTAATCTAGGTGTAATTGAAATATCTTTCCCAGCATTCGACTTGAAAAATATTCGACCATTCGAGTTTTCCAGATTCTATACGATATTCTACTACATGCTGAGTTTTTTAAATATTTTGTATAGAATCGTTCACATTTATGTTTTATATATTTTTTATTACACACTAAGTTGGAGATTATTTGCCAGTGTTTTAAATTTAAAAAAAATAACGTAATAAATATCTTTATATTACTAGTAATTTCTGAATCTTTCATACATTGGAAAAGAAAACAAAAGCTAATAAAAGGAAATTATATGATGAATAAATTACAAACTAAAGTAAATTGCATAGCAATATAATGACAATCAACTGTAATATATATATATATATATATATATATATATATATATATATATATATATATATATTAAAAACCAATATATTTGTGTACAAAATTACACTAGGGAAATGGTTATTTTTTAGTTAACTAACATTATTGAACCTTCCAAAAATAGTATTTATTTTAATGTACATAAAAGTGTTTTCCATCGGTAATTTGGTTTAACTTTCACATTGGATATCATGATTGTAACATAACAGAAATGTTATGGTCCAAGAGACAACATCAATTAATAAATTAGTTAGGACACGGTAATATCAAAATACATATCATGCTGGTTTATGTACACTATATATATATATATATATATATATATATATATATATATATATATATATATATATATATATATATATATATATATATATATATATATATATGGAATATATAATTGAAATTTTGCTTTCAGACAGCTGACTTGTCGTTTTTGTCACAATTCTAGTTTGTATAGATAAGTGTATATTTATGAACATTATTGTGAAGCGTACATTTTGCCATAACATGTCTAGAGATGTATTATTATTCGTTATTTAATCATCATTAATACGCCGATCGTTGAGCTATAAGTAAATAATTGGTTCAGTGTAAATAAACGAATGTAGTCATTGTTACTAACTAATTTCGACAGTCCCTCAGAATGACCGATTTGTTAATAGACTTGTAGGCAGGCCAACTGCTGTTTCACGTGGCATCCAAACCACGTAGTATTGGTCTAGTTTTCAGCTAACTGACAGCCTAATACTCAGTTCTCGTACCTAAACAACATCCGGACCCTGACTACCCACCCTACTTTAACACTCCAGACTTCTCTTGTAGAGTCCACATCGACGGATGTAGTTAATTTGTGTAAAAATCTTGTTTTGCCTGATGATCCCAGATTGCTGGCGAAAAGACTTGTAAAAAGTGTTTTTTATAGGTGATTTTATAAACATTTAAAACAAAATGTGTGTATAGTTAAACACTAAAGACACTTCTTAAACAATTATATCGAGCTTAGAGTAGCATGTTATAAGAACAAAAGCATAAATATTTTGTCGAGAGTTTGTGCTCCTAGAAAATAAATATGCGTCACATTCCTAATATCTAGGTCACGTTGCAAAATAGTTTAAATTTTGAATAAACTGTTAATGTCTTTAATAATTAGGATGGACATTCCGAAATCACTCGTGGAAGAAAGACAATTAACACGGGCTTCATAAAATTGTCGATTTTAGAAGCATAAGAAGATTTGTTTGTGGGATATGGACACGGACCCAATTATGTATACACGTTACAAGTGTAAGTTAGGATTTAGGAAAACATTTTACTAAAATAACAAATCTTCATTGTACAAAAGCAGAAAATAGTGAATTTTAGGTTACTAGACGAAAGAGAAAATATTCCAATATTCACATCCATAAAAATTATTTAGGCGTTAGGTTTTATGTTCACCTGGAAAGAGGTATATAAACAATCAGATCAATGGAGAGAATGAATGTACATCAAACATTAAATTATGGCTGCTTGAAAGACAAAGGGACAAAGATTGCATATCCTACAACTAGGTTAATTTTTTTAGTGGTATTATCAGTATGTGAATGTTTATATAAGATATATTTTAAAATTATTTATATATATAAGATATTTTCTTTCATATTCTATGTGTTGCTTCTCACTATATTGAATAAGAACAAATAACACTGCTGGAAGCATTCTGGTTGGATTACAAGAGAACCATCAGTGATATTGGTTTTCTTAAGAACCGGGAGATGAGAAAAATATCGTGAAGTATAATCCTGACGTTCCACATTCAAATAAAGATGCTGACCGTACTTTGTTTCAAGTGAGGGAATAACCTTCGGCAATACCATTTATTTACTAATGTACAACCTAATTCCTATGATTTTTTACGGTATTTCTTGTTCTAATGAAAATAATGCTTCATTAAGAAGCTGTTATCGTTGAAAAAGACAGTTATAATAAATAAAATATCCCCGTAAAAGAGGTACTTTGAAATTATTCAAATTATTTGATTTTATAATGGTAGTTTTAAATTTTACTTACGAAATTAAAATAGTAAGTAATCATATATCCACAACAAACTTTGGACAACTATATTGTTGGAAAAAAGGCCATTGGATACTTAACCATCACAATTAAAAGAGAATTAACATCTACCAAGATCCAAAACGCATGTACAAGGATCTCTACAATCACATGACTGAGTTAGTGTCAACCCCCACTTATACCTCCAGTAATTACAACTGTCCACGACATTTCGGAACCTATTCAACAAAGTCTATTGCCTACGAGGGGGATATTGACGGATCGTTAATGAGGAACTTATTTCGTCCATCATAAAAGTTTCAAACTATAATCCAGCTAGTAATAGTTAAGATAATTTATCAGCTCAACTAGAGAGCAGTACGTAGAGGCGAATCTTGAGATTTCAAGTGACCATTCTTACGTGGTATGTCCTGTGTAACGGCGAGGTGCGGAGCGTTCAAAGTCTTTTTAATTTCTTTAAGTAGTGCCTTCTGGCGTATAATCTCTGTAGGAACTATATTGCACAGCACCGGGAGCCAAGGTAGTAGAGTTGGCATGAGAGTGCCACTAATAGCTCTCATAACCATATTAAGTTGAACATCAATCACTTTAGTGTTTAGCTTATTTTAGCCATATGGCAGCACTAAATTTAGCAGTTAAATATATATATTTATTATACCAGTGATAATGCACTCATAAAAAGGCCATATGCGTTGGCTCCCCAAGTTGTGCCAGCAATATGATGTAGAATATTTGGCTTTCAAACGTCAGTGATTGTTATTACGTTAATTCCAGGTACATTGGATGATTATTGCAACACCATTTTGAAATGCGTTCAATTTTCGTGTAGCCACACAGTTTCTTAGATGCATGGGAAAAATAATTCAACACTATTCCACGGTTTCATTGCGTTTGGATGTAAAACTCACTAAAATTGATAATAGCGTCTCTTGATTATTGTTTAATATTTGTTTTTGAAATTTGTTAATGATGGAGTATCAGATGAGGGAGACAAAGGTAGTTGGACATTTGCCATCATTACGTGAAAATTAACAATCACGACGTTTCGATTTGGTAAAACCCAAACCTTTTTCAAGTACTAAAAACTAAATTACATCTACACAAACATGTTATAAAACTACGTTCTTAAACTAATAAACTTATCTACTTTAATAATTATCTACATTTTAATCTAGACCCTAGAATGGGGTACAACAAAATGAACTTCTACTAAATATAAAAAAATATAAACAGGGTTAAATTAATATAACCAATTAGGCGCTGTCAAGGTCACGATATTAACGAAAAATGTAAAAACACAATTAAAATTAATATTCCAATCAGACTGAAATAAGATTACATTAACTAATCATAAATATATGGTACCTGAAAAACACTATTAATTTAAAATAATATTCAACATGCACAAAAAATGATATATATGACTTGGAAGGACTGAGACTACTATTACTACTACATTTTAACTTGAAAAGACAACAATTATTAGGAATAAAACAATACAATAATCAAATATTACAAAAATGATGAAGTCTTACGACCCGCAGTGACGATGGCGTCTAGACGTCCCAGGCACGAAGTTAGGATGATGCAATCCAAATGCAGTGTCTACGAAGTTCCCTCCAAGGTGATAAAACACGGGGACAAGACAAACATACACACTACACTTCACAACAACCATACACAGACTGACGAGGTCAGGGACGTACACTCCCATCTTATTTCAGTCTGATTTGAATATTAATTTTAATTGTGTTTTTAACATTTTTCGTTGATATCGTGACCTTGACAGCGCCTAATTGGTTATATTAATTTAACCCTGTTAATATTTTTTTATATTTAGTAGAAGTTCATTTTGTTGTACCCCATTCTAGGGTCTAGGTTAAAATGTAGATAATTAATAAAGTAGATAAGTTTATTAGTTTAAGAACGTAGTTTTATAACATGTTTGTGTAGATGTAATTTAGTTATTAGCACTAGAAAAACGTTTGGGTTTTACCAAATCGAAACGTCGTGATTGTTAATTTTCACGTAATGATGGCAAATGTCCAACTACCTTTGTCTCCCTCATATTGTGTAATAGTTGTAAAATAATGCCTGCCCTGTTAGTATTTACAAGTAGTTCAACCATACCCAGAAAATACTCTTAAATATATGTCCAAGAATCTAGGCGTTGTTATCTGGTCACCAAAAACAGGTTAGATTGGTGACCTAGAAATCTGATGAAGCCACTTCATCTGCGATAATTACTGGCTGCAACATCCAATTATTACAAGTGTAACTGGGATGAATGAGTTTCTATAAAAGAGGTCTATTTTTAAATTTTATTTATTTATTTATTTATTTTTTTCATTTTCAACCATTACTTGATAAAAAGCACTAACTTACTTAAAGTGTAAAAAATTAGAATATATTTAGAAATATTATTTCATCTCCAAAGTTCAGTCGTTCAAATCTACAGTTTACAGATTGATTAAACATTTAATGCTTGTTTACAAAACTTAATGTTGGTAATAAGTTACAAACAACTATTTACATTGTGCAGCAATTTGTAGGTAGAGAGATGCATGTTTCTATTAAAAAATCCAATAAAGTACACCGACTGTCAGGTTGCCAGTCGTGGTGAACCACTGGCCCAAGAGGTGGTTTACTATTTCACCTATTGTTAGTTACAATCTGTTATGACGTAATTTCCATCATAGGCCCAACAAAGTACATTGATTGTCCGATTGCTGGTCGTGGTGAACCACTGGCCCAATGGGTGGTTTACTATTTCACCCATCGTTAGTTACTATCTCTAATCCCATGATTTCCATCGTGGATCTACTAAAGTACATCGACTATCAGATTGCCAGACGTGGTGAACCACTGGCCTGAGGGGATGTTTTATATTTCACACATCGTTAGTTACAATCTTCAATGCCGTGATTTCCATCATAGGTCCAATAAAATATATCGAATATCAAATTGCCAGACGTGGTGAACCACTGGCCTGAGGGGATGTTTTATATTTCACACATTGTTAGTTTCAATCTTCAATGACGTGATTTCCATCATAGGTCCACTAAAGTACATCTATTGTCAGATTGTATGATCCACCAACCCGATGACCTCACCATCAACTACAACAAGGCCCATCACCCTTCCATATGAGAGCTACGCTGAGGCTGTCGCAGCCCAATCTTCTTAAAGGAACACCTCTCTCCAAGGCCAAATTGCAAACGAGGATGCAGCATCTGGTACATGTCACAGTAACAGACATTCTTTTTTAGAATAAGTAGGCCTAATCAGGAATTAGACAGTTCTATATATTTATGAATATATAGTAAAAATAACTCCCCCACAAAATCTTTTTTGTTAAATAAACATGTTTCAAATAAGAGCAGTATAAAATCTTACAACAGAGACAACAAAGTTGTCTACACACCACTGAATAATTGTCAAAGCTCAATAAATATTTTACAAATAAATACACAATGCATCAGGAACAAAATATTAGAAATTAAACTATTTTGTGAAAGTGAAAAAATAGATATTATTTGTATATCAGATCACTGGTTAGAAGAAAACCAAGTTAACTGTTTCATACTCCTTTATTTTGAACCTGCAAGTGTAATTTGTAGGCAAAATAAAAATAATGGTGGTGTTAGTATTTATATTAATTCTAAATTACAGTATTCTATAATAGACATAAAGAGCTTCTATACAGAAATACATTTTGAAGTTTGTACTATACAGTTAAAATTATACATTGTGGGAATTTAAATATTGTTAACATTTATAGATCGCCCATAGGTGATATAAGATTGTTTTTTTCAATTATTTGAGGTAGTTACAAGAAAAGTATTAAAAAAGGCAGGGAAACTAATTATTTGTGGTGACTTTAATGTTAACTTTTTAAATCAAAATGACAGATTGACAAAGCCGTTTTTAAATTTAATTAGATCCTTAAATTTAACTTACACAAACATGGAGCCTACTAGGGGTAATCGGTGCATTGATTACTTTTTAGTTAATTTTTCGCCTAATTGCTATGATAATAAAGTTATAGGTGGCCACTTTAGGGATCATGACCCTGTGGTATTAAGGCTTTCTTCAAACAGCAGGAACTTTCAGATAATGTAAGCAAAAAATTACGTAGACAGTATAAAAGAACGTAAAATGACAATCAAATATTGCAGTTTGTTCAATTATTAGAAGAATAAAAATGTTCTATGATAGAAGATTATAAATTAAATAAAATAGCTGTTCCTGAATTATTTGATACATTTTATAAAACTTACATTGACATATGGCACTGTTGTTCGCCATTAGTGATTAGTTGACAAAGTACAGAAAAAGAAACTTATTAACTGGTACACTTAAGACTTACATTTATTAAGACAAAGATATAAATAAAATAAATAAATAAACTTTTTATTGCGTAGTAACAATTTTTGACATGTAATGCAACATAATATAAGTATAATTAAGTAATATGTTAAATTATTACGATATTTTTAAAAATCTAAGCAGGAATGGTTCAATACACGCACAAGCAGCTTTTACTGCATATAGAGGTTTAAAACAAAGATACAAAAAAAAATTAGTTACAGCAAAAAAGGATGCGTGTGCTAAATATATTGATGATTCTTCCAACAAGTTTAAGGCTGCTTGGAATGTCATATGACAGGAAACCTCTCCATCACAAACTAATGACTCTGAACTTGATCCAAATGAGCTGAACTCATATTTTATAGATTCCCCTAGACAAATTTGGGACAAGGTACACACACCGAATACAGAATCTGAACCCCCGTACCAACAATCTTTAGGTCAAGGACAACATATTGAATTTAAATGGAGAGGAGTTAAATTGGTCAGAGGTAAAATATCTTGTTTTTAAATGTTCAAATTCCAAGAGTCTTGACTATTATTGGATTTCTAATTACTTCGTTGAAAGAACTACCCATTTTATTAGTGAACCACTTGCTTTTGTCCTAACACAATGTCTACAAAGTGTATATTTCTTTAATTTATTAAAAATATCTAAAATAATTCCAGTTTTTAAAATGGGGGTAAGAAAATAATACAGGCCAATATCTATTGTTTCTGTGTTTTCAAAAATACTCGAATCTGTTATGCACAAACAACTAAATTCATACTTTTTCAAAATAACTTAATTTACAGCAAACAGTTTGGTTTTAGAGAAGTCATTCAACAACATCAGCACTTATAAATTTAGTAGATACAACCCTTAAACCATTTGAAGAAAAAGAATATGATTCTCTTGCACTATGTGACTTAAGTAAGGCGTTTGATTGTGTTCCCTATGACATACTTTTGGACAAACTCAAGTTTTGTGGAGTGGACGGGGAATCAATCAACATGGTAAAATCCTGCTTGAGTGGTAGAAAGCAGTATGTTTCTGTAAGAGGGCAAAATTCAAAAGTATCAAGTGTTGGTCTGGGGGTTCCACAGGGCTCTGTCCTGGGGCCTTTCTTATTCACAGTAATGATAAATGATCTGCCTTTATGCATTAACACCCAATCTATTATTTATGCAGATGATGTAACTCTACTGGCTTCACACAAAAACTTAGAAGTTCTCAATATATTTATGATATATTCACATAATAGAGCTATTGATTGGTTTTCATCTAACAAACTACACTGCAACAGAGAAAAGATACGGAAAATTATTTTAAGCCTATTAAAAAAATGAAGATGCTTATTTTGTTAAATTACTAGGTTTTCGTTCAGTCAATAAGTTGTATTGTCAAACACACACTGATACAATTTGTAAAAAAATAAGTCTTGTAAATTATTTGATTTGGAAACTTAGAACATTTTGGCTGATAATTATTTAAGAACAGTGTATTTTGGTTTTTTCAATCACACATTTCTTATGGATTGTTAATATGGGGCCACTCTTGTTATGTACATGACATTTTATTACTACAAAAAAGGTTATTGGAACCTTGGGTAGAGCTGGTCCTTTAGATCCCTCTCGACCTCTCTTCAAAAAATTAAAAATTCTCACTGTTTATAACATGTACATATTCCAAGTATTACTCTACACTAAAGCTAGTTTGAACAGTTTGAATATTTTACAAGACATCCATAGTCACAATACCCGCTACAACAATATGATCGAAATTCCAAAGCATAGGCTTTCTAAAACTTCAAATTATTACAAAGTCAATGGAATTAAATGTTTCAATAAACTTCCTCAGTCAGCTCGGACCATTCCTTATGCTCAATTTAAAAATAGCTTGTACAAATGGCTAATTGATAATCCTTTTCATTGTATTCAAGAATTTTTAGAACATGACCCTAGTCTAATAATATTATAATAACTATCTACTATTATTTCAGACAAGCTTGTTTCCCAGTTATTAGTGTTATATAAATCTAAAGTATGCTAAAACTACAACATGTTGCTATTAACCTGTTATATAACAACAATAACATAATATATAACTAATATGTATGTGTTGACAGTTTCTATTTCAATGTACATATTGATCAATGGAATTAAACCATTTGATTTGATTTGGTTGCCGGTCGATGCAAACATCTGCGCACAAGGGATAGTTTACTATTTCACCCATTGTTAGTTACTGTATCCAAGGACGTGATTTCCATCATAGGTCCAATAACGTACATCGATTGTCAGATTGCTGGTTGTGGTGCATCTCTGAGTTATAGCGGTGGTTTACTATTTAACACATCATTATTTTCAATCTCCAATGACGTGATTACCATCATAGGTCCACTAAGCTACATCGACTGTCAGATTGCCGGACGTGGTGAGGCACTGGCCTGAGGGGAGGTTTACTATTTCACCCACCGTTATTTTCAGTCTCCAATAATGTGATTTCCATCATAGGTCCACTAAGATACATCGACTGTCAGATTGCCGGACCTGCGAACCACTTGCCCGAAGGGAGTTTACTATTTCACACATCGTTAGTTATAATCTCTAATGACGTGATTTTCATTAAAGATCCATTAAGTTAAATCAAATTTCAGATTGCAAGTCATGGTGAACCACCGGGTCTTGAAAGTCGTCGTTGATTTTAATTTCCTTTAAATAATTTTTAATATTTTAATACATTAAAAATACTACTTATGAACTCATCTAGACAGTCATAATGAAGATATTGTCATTGTTTGTTTGATGTGTAGTACTTAGGTTGTTTCATACCATAAGTCGTGTTCAAAAAAGTCACCTGTTACATTTAACTATAAACTTTCTTTCTTATTTATGTTTTATAACAAGTAACTGGTCAACAAGTATTTAAAATACAACTACTATCAAGACTAATAATTACACCTCACTTAAAAAGTTATTTAGTTAGAGAAGTGGTATGCTTGCACAAACGCTTGGAATATAGCATATGATCTGAACCAAACTCCTATTAAGAAATGCAAAAAGAAAAATTATATAGTTCAAAAATCCAGTGAACCTCATTATTAATTGCATAAAACGTAAAAACACAGCACTTAAAATTTTTATATATACACAATACACACTCCTTCTATATACACTTATAAAAAATAACAAAAAATAACTTTGTATATAGAAACAAAACATCAAAAACAATTTTGAAAAGCAGTGTAATCCTCTCTCCAATGTAATACGAAAGGAAATATCTTCTTGTGGAGAAGTAATTACAAGCTTAGGGGAAAAACAATTAAATAACAATTTTTACAACACGCATATGAAGACGTACTATCATATACACTGGAACGGTCTGAATATTATTTTGTTGGAACAACAATAATTTTGTTTATAAAATTTAGAGATAATAGACCTTTTTTATGTGATTGAACTTTGAGTTTTTTGGGAAAATATCTAAATAACATTAAAATCAAATATTTAAATATATTCCAAATCTGTAATCTTTGGCTAATTAAAGATGACTAATGAAGTGTTGAATACAAAGTAACTGAGTATTTAAAGTGTATTCAAACAATAAGTAATTTCAAAGGATCAATATACAATTTCTCGTAAGGATTTGATCAAATATAGTTAATTTTCTATAAGAAAAATATTTAATTTCATAATATTTTGTTGTTTATTTTCCGTCTATTTATCCTGATAATCAAGATACTAAGCTGTGTACCATATATATCAAAAAGTAAGAGCAGTAAAGAAAATATTTAATTAACAATTTAAGTATTTGTATATTTGAGTACATTTCTCTAGCTGTAAGTTCTGAGGTGTTACGAAACTCTTATCTTCTTATAAACGTTCTTATATCTTGTGTTACGAAACACTGATTTTCTTATAAACGTTCTTATATCTTGTGTTACGAAACACTGATTTTCTTATAAACGTTCTTATATCTTGTGTTACGACACACTTATCTTCTTATAAACGTTCTTATATCTTGTGTTACGAAACACTGATTTTCTTATAAACGTTCTTATATCTCGTGTTACGAAACACTGATTTTCTTATAAACGTTCTTATATCTTGTGTTACGAGAAACTGATTTTCTTATAAACGTTCTTATATCTTGTGTTACGACACACTTATCTTCTTATAAACGTTCTTATATCTTGTGTTACGAAACACTGATTTTCTTATAAACGTTCTTATATCTCGTGTTACGAAACACTGATTTTCTTATAAACGTTCTTATATCTTGTGTTACGAAACACTGATTTTCTTATAAACGTTCTTATATCTCGTGTTACGAAACACTGATTTTCTTATAAACGTTCTTATATCTTGTGTTACGAGAAACTGATTTTCTTATAAACGTTCTTATATCTTGTGTTACGACACACTTATCTTCTTATAAACGTTCTTATATCTTGTGTTACGAAACACTGATTTTCTTATAAACGTTCTTATATCTCGTGTTACGAAACACTGATTTTCTTATAAACGTTCTTATATCTTGTGTTACGAAACACTGATTTTCTTATAAACGTTCTTATATCTTGTGTTACGACACACTTATCTTCTTATAAACGTTCTTATATCTTGTGTTACGAAACACTGATTTTCTTATAAACGTTCTTATATCTTGTGTTACGACACACTTATCTTCTTATAAACGTTCTTATATCTTGTGTTACGAAACACTGATTTTCTTATAAGCGTTCTTATATCTCGTGTTACGAAACACTGATTTTCTTATAAACGTTCTTATATCTTGTGTTACGAGAAACTGATTTTCTTATAAACGTTCTTATATCTTGTGTTACGAAACACTGATTTTCTTATAAACGTTCTTGTATCTTGCGTTACGAGTTACTAATCTTCTTATAAACGTTCTTATATCTTGTGTTACGAAACACTTATCTTCTTATAAACGTTCTTATATCTTGTGTTACGAAACACTGATTTTCTTATAAACGTTCTTATATCCTGTGTTACGACACACTTATCTTCTTATAAACGTTCTTATATCTTGTGTTACGAAACACTTATTTTCTTATAAATATTCTAATATCTTGTGTTACGAAATACTTATCTTATTATAAACGTTCTTATATCTTGTGTTACTACTCACTTATCTTGTTATAAACATTATTATATCTTGTGTTACGAAACACTGATCTTCTTATAAACATTCTTATATCTTGTGATACAAAACAATTATCAAAAGTTATCTTAATTAATGATTAATTGTAGGATTATATATCAAAACAATCAATATATTTGTCACTTAAAAACGTTTTAGTTTAACGTAAAACAACTAGTTTGCTAGCAAGGTCGGTTTCTCGTTTCCTTGACCAAACAAGAGGGAGTGCTGACCTGGTTTTGTAAACACCTCACCTCTTTGTGTGTCAGCAGGATCCTGGAGTTGGTATACCTCAGCTCCTTGTATGTCAGCAAGCTCATGGAGTGAGTAAGGTAATAGTTTATTTCAACAGGTTTCTGAGCCATGGAAAATGTATTTTGGTATCTATTTTAACGATATTCCGTACTTGTTTACGTGGTTACATTTGTGTATATCATCACATTTGTAAAAGTTATTAGATTGTTATGACACAATATATAAAAGGTTGGTTGGATTTGTATCAACGCTTCAGAGCCATTTAAGGAGGGAGATATTACGTCATAGGTGTATCATTGCAAAAGTACATAATCACCTTTGTTGTTAAAGTGGACGGAATACTAAGGCATTTTAAAAATATAAGATGTTTAATTAAAGTGCAACTATGTTGTAAGTGTATTACAAATAGGGTTTGCAATATTCTCACCCCACACAAATTATAGTTAGGTCTTAATATGTTTATCCGTACTACATGGTGGATTGGAACGGCAACTAAGTAACATAAACATACCTAACCTATCAATATCTAGCCTAGTCATATTCTGACAAAACATAAACCGATTGGAAACGGTATTTTCTAGCGATAATATGCATAGTAGCAGTTCAATTCCATAACACTTTTCATTTTCGTAAACAAGGCAAACTTCTACACAATTTACGTATCCGCAGTTTAATATATAAAAATTACTCGCTTTTTTCTATTTTCTTGATTTCGCTTCCTCTAATGAATTGAAAACGACCATATTTTTGCTTCTTAAATTGTTTTAAACTGTGATGAAGTTTAGCAAAAAAAATTAAAAGGTACTTGTTTGATATTTGTATTTTTGAAATTCCCTCCATTTAACACTTATTTCTCTTTTAATTTATTTTTCAAAGTTATGTAGAAACATTTAAACAATTCTTATCGAAAGATTGAAACGTATTTTATACATTTTATGGATTCCTATAGTAACTAACAATATTGCAATGTGTTTGTTATTTAAATTACTTACAACAAATAATATAATTTTGCCACTAAGAGAAGTTAGTTTAATAATTTTCTTTAAATAACCAAAGTAAGATACATAAATGTTACATAAATGTAAATACAACATATCATAATAATTTACTTTATTTTGAGCAAGACAGGACAGCATGCGTTATATTAAATGCATGTAGGGGTTTCAGCAGCAGTTTCACCACTGAGCTGCCCTTAACTCATGGGTGTAACTAACTTTCACCTTAAAGTTTTTAATCTCCGCAACAGTGTTAAGTTGAAAAAAACCTAAGTGTAATGAACATAACAAGCTTGCTTAGTTGCTATTTTTTTAAAATTATTATTCACAATCTTATTATTATTATTAAATATTATTTTAGTGCTAAACATTATTTTAATTAAACATTCTAAGCATGATACATTATCTTTGAACACAAATAAACAATTACCACTGCTGAATTGTACATAGTGGTCTTGGTACTGCACTGCCAACCGTCTTCTTAGTTGCCTAGGGTAGTTTATGTGTCACTGTCACCACTCCATCCATCTTTCTTAATCACAGGCATATTCATTAGGTTATTTCTAAGAAACCTCTCTATAGTAACACGTACATAAATTTTGTATATCTTCTCCAGATTATTTTTAGTAATGCAGTACCGTTTTTACTCAGGTTAATGATGTGCCCATATTGTTCACCATTTAATATCATATTTTAGTATATGAACAACTCGCACCTTTACCAATTATACTGGTTGTTTGACCTTTTTTCAACAATATGTAGTACCATTGGTAGCATAATGTAAGGTTTCTCAAGTATTTGACATGTATAATATTAAGATTAAGTCATGTTTTAATCATGTATCGATTTTTTCATTAGGTTCAGAATTCGATACAAATTTCATTCATAGTCAACTGTATATTGGTGAATGTTTTGCAACATTGTGCATATCTAGGTAGTAGGTATGTTGCGTGCATATTAAACAAGGCAGGTCCCAAACTACTCCCTTGAGTCGCTCCCACACCACATAAATGACCTAGATAGCTCATTTATAAAAAAATATTTTCTTTTTTTCAGTAAAACTATAATTTTATTCATTCATAGATGGTGATCGTTGAGCAAATACGAGTGGAGAATGTGTACTCAAACGAATATATTAATTGTCATTAATTAAGTTTTACTGCTCTTTAGGAAGATTTATTTAATATTATACCAATAAACAAGACGATTAAGGGACCTAAAGATTCACTTAAATCCGAACCATATAGTTTTGGTTTGATTTTCATCTAAAATAAAAGCCAGATACCCAGTAATCTTCCCTACACAACATCTCAACACTGATAACCACACAACAGGGAGATCCCAGACTAATCTAGTAATTGGTACGTCGATGACAACCGTTGAGTAGACGCCGTCTCGGTATTAAGAAGAGCGATCTTTAAATATATCGCCTACAACCCCCTCAACACTTTGTCTCCAAGTAGCCGGGTTAAAGCACTGCACAAATCACGCAGACGCATTGCACACACTACCTAAGTATGATCAGTTACGTTGGAAAACATAGAAAGCATTATATTTAATGTATACATAATTTATTTGCATAATTCATTGGCTATAAAATCCATTGCTCAACAGCATGCCATAACTTCTGTAGTGAGAAAGAAATATACATTCTGTAACGTAAACATAAGTATATTTTACAAAAACTGCGGAACCCTCTTTAAATAAGTCTTTAGTCTTTGAAATGCGACGTTTATGAATTAAACCCCCCTGGTAAGCCGACACACGTTACTTAAAAATCAAGGTATAGTGCAATTTAAATAACTACAATAATTTGATGGAATTTATTCTATTATTTTGACTGAATATTGAGATACATTTTTGGCATCATAACAAAAAAACAGCAATTTTATTTATGAATTTTACACTACACCATAGAAACTATTTTTTCTCTAAACTTAGGAATATCACATATCAGATCATTGATAATTTAAAATGCTCTACAAACTCCAAATCTTAGAATTCCCTTCTCATAATTTTTATTTTAATGATATATGTCTAGAGATAAACAGATTTTTTTCTTTGTACGTCCAATTAAATACTGTATCAGTGTATATTTGCGAAAAAACATAACATTTCTAATAAATTTTATATTTCTATAAAACAACAAATATTCATATTTTACAATAAATAATTTTTAATAAATTTTTATACAACAAATAATTTTAGAAATACTATTTAAAATTATTCGATGATGACTTAAATATCTAAGTTCACATTAGATCTCCTCATAAAATGATGTAAATTATAACAGTTGTTTCAGTGTAAAACAACATTAGGTAACATAGTACTCAAAAACTTTAATTTTATGAAATTTTTTTTTACAGAATATTAATTTCTATTTAATTTGATTTCAGGGATACCGAACACGTTGTGCTAAAAAAATTATTTCTTATTTATATTCGTACAGTTCTAAACCATCATACGCACTTTTGTAGGCTAGCAAAATAAATTTTGTAACATACGTACTTGGGAACAATAATCTTGCAATAGTATAGGTTTCATTTATTTTTTACCTTTATTGTTGCACAGTTTGCAACTATGTATCCTGTTGTTGTTTGTTCTGGTTTCCAGCTGTTATTATATATCAGTTTACTCAACAAAATAATAACCTAAACAAACAATCAGTGCTCTTATAGCCTAGTTTTTGTAAAGTGAAACTAGTAAGTAGTTTTATTTAGTGTTTGTATTAGTTTTGTGTGTTTTGACTGTAGTTTTTCTAAAAAAGCCCAGATTAAAGGCTTTTGGTAAATACAATTTTACTGGAAATATTCACACTAGGCCTAAACATTGTCAAAATAACAATGAAACCATGGAAACAATTTATGACAGAGCAGATTTTACACTTGAAGAAAACTCGTCTAGTAAGAAACTCAAATACTTGGGACTAGTAGGTGAAAGTAGTGATTACATTGCTGATGAAATGGAAGAAGGTCATATATATGATAATCATATATCTGCACATTCTTTCACAACAAATTTGTAGCTTTGTTTCTTATCGCAGTTGTAATACAGTAGATAGCATAAAACTTGTTGAGAATACAACAAACCGTCAGGGAATTGTTTCAAATTTGGTTCTGTCTTGTTCAGAATTCTCTAGCCAAACATCACTTATGTCTTCCAAAAGGACTGAGACTAAGCATTTTGAAAACAACCTAAGACTTATTTACAGTCTAAGGAGCAAAGGCCAAGTCGCAGCTGAGACTTTTTGTTCTGTCATGAACCTGCCCCCTCCACTTTCCAGGTTCTACAAGTACAACAAAAGGCTTCTAACTGCTGTAGTTAAAATAAGCAAGGAATCAATGTATAATGCAAAAAGGGAAGCAATAGCAGCTAATGAGGGTAACAGTGATATTACGGTTGCTATGGATGGGACATGGCAGAAGCGAGGGCACACATCATTGCATGGAGTGGTAACTGCTACTAGCCTAGACATAGCCAAAGTGATGGATGTGGAATGCCTAAGTAAATATTGCCCTTCATGTAAGGTAAATAATAAAAAAAAAAAAAAAACACCCTAACTGTTAAATCAACTATGAAGGTGCCATCTGAGGTATGGAAGTAGCAGGTACCCTAAAAATATTTGAGAGATCACAAGAACTTCCTGTGCCAGTCCGTTATATTAATTTCTTGGATGACGGAGATTGTAAATACTATGATGCAGTCTGCCAACTGAAGCCTAATGAAGATGTTATTGTAAATAAATTATAATGCACCAATCATGTTGAAAAGCGTATGGGAGCACGACTGCGAGAGTTACGTAAAGTATACAAGAAAAAACTTCTTCCGGATGGTAAAAGCCTCTCTGGTAAAGGAAGACTGATAGACTATTATCAACAACCTGCAAGAGTACTATAGAAAAGCAATTAGGTCAAGCAAAACTCTTGAAGAAATGAAACAGGCATGCTGGGCAACATACTACCAAAAAATTTCAGCATACGCTGACCCATCACATGGTTCGTGCCCACTTGGTGGCGATTCTTGATGTAGGTATAATCGGGTCGCAGCTCATGGGTTACCTTGTCCAGAACACACAAATTCAATACCCTCAGAAGTAATGAAGACAATAAAACCTATATCAGGACCTGTGTTTTCCTAATCTTTTGAAAAGATGCCTGCATGGTAACATACAAAACTGTAATGAAGCCTTCAAAAACATAATTTGGACCTGGCTAACAAAAAATAATTTGGTCAATGCAAGAACCTAGAAAATTTGAGATTTGGACAGTGTAATTTCATTCGATGAGGTTCTATTAGCAAAAGTGAAAGTCTTGGAAGACCTGTGTGGAAGTGCTGGAGCAAACTGTAGTAGGCCTAAAAACCAGTGACGACAAGCGTGTGTGCCAAGCTGAACGTGCTCTTTTGGACATTCAAAAAAGGGCAAGGAAGGTCAAGAAGACAGCAAAGAGAAGACTAGAAGAAAGAAAAGGAAGATGAAAATGGACCTAGTTATGGAGCTGGTTTGATTTAGGTATTATTTTTAACACTTTTTTGTTATGTTAGTAATAGCTTATTAGGTTTTTCCAATTTTCTGAAAACTGTTATTTTAATATTTAAGTACACTTATTAGCATTGTTTATGTACTGATTTCAATGAAAATTTCACTAGTTGTTCCATTTACAGTAATTAGCAATATTGTGTAGTGAAATTCTGATGTTTTGTTCTTGATTTATGATTTTTATAAATTTTTAACTTGAGATTTAAAAATTTAACAATTTTATTTCACCGTCAAATGACTATTTGTAGACATAATAAATTCTAGTTTATAATATTTTATATAATATTACAAACTAATAAGAGTCAAAATTTCAGGATGATATGATAGTATTTAAAAAAGTTATGTGTTACTAAAAACTGTAAATTTAACATGGGTGAGATAGGGTGTACTGTGTTACCTTTAATAATAAAATAATGTGTAAAAACAATTCTTTTATCTCACTAATTAGAACAAACCTAATTTAAGAAATATTAACCCAAAAACATTATAAAGTTTTAATTTATTTACTTCCATTAAGTAATGCCAATGTTTACACTTCTCCGTTTGTTTACCTCCCAGTTGTGAAGAGAGAATAATTTTTTATATCTTCACTGTTATTATAGATTGTTCTTCTCCAAATTATTGAATTTATATTCTGTATTAAATAATAATTAAGATGTATTTTTGTAACATAATGGGCAATTTACTTAAGATGTTCTATTGAGCTGTGAGCAAATTCAAATTATTACAAAAGTAATAATTTGTATCAATCAATACAATAACTGCTTTGTACCATCAATATTACATAAGTATTTTAATCGTTTTGCTTACACCACGCACTCGTTAGGCTGTGTAGGTTTTTCATATATACTAAATACAATCTTATAACAAAATTTTAAGTGGAGGGAGAGAGAGAGAGAGAGAGAGAGAGAGAGAGAGAGAGAGAGAGAGAGAGAGAGAGAGAGAGAGAGAGAGAGAGAGAGAGAGAGAGAGAGAGAGAGAGAGAGAGAGAGAGAGAGAGAGAGAGAGAGAGAGAGAGAGAGAGAGAGAGGTAAATAATAAAATCACTAATATATGTATCGACTATACATAAATCAACTAAAATATGAATCTAAATATGAGTCTTATAACTAGGTATCTAAGAATAATATACTGGATCTACAAAATAATAAATATTATAGAAATTAAAATAATTATATATTAATAAAATGAGGTTAACTTTACCTAAACAGTATATATCTTATCAAGAAATAAAGGACCATATTATATCTTTTTTCAAGATATTCCATTCAATAAAATTAATATTTTATATAATTACGTACACATTGATATGAATAACAATTTATTTAATATAATGCTCTGTGAAACTACCAACAAGCATGCATTAGATTAAATTGCCTGGTTACATAATTAGAGGGTCTTATCTTGAAATTGGACAAATTACAGTGCAATGTTTAATCGAAACATTACGACAGCAGTGTTTCATATCTTTTGTTAACATTAATAAATCATATCTGGAGACCGTTTTCAATTCATTCACAGAACATTTTTGTTTAGCAATCAATTACGATTATTTTTATTTATAAAAAGTGTTGGTAACGATTTAGTTTAAATAAACAGTGTTTATGAATTTTAAAATGTTTGGTTGAAAATTAAAAAATTTAATATAGAACTAAACAAAACTATGCGTAAACTTTCTTTCAAAATATGTTGTAAACCATCATTCAACAAGGCGTAGTTATTCCTTTTTCTAATCTTAGAACTTAGGCTTAACGATTCATGTTATTATTTTAATGTATTAAAAAGCAAAGAACTTAAGATTCAATTATCATTACATTATAGCATTTCCATTCCTTACTTCATTTAATACCTTTAGAATAGTAGTAAATAGATGTTAAATTATTTACCTATTTATAATGTCCCAAAAAATTTATTTATTATTTTTTCATTATATATACATTTAAGCATTAGAATGAGTATATTGTAAAATGGTGGATGATTTTAACATGTTTGTATTCCTACCAACATCTAGTATGTAGATATAGAAAATAAATATATTCAAAAATAGTTTAATTTCAATAATAAGATAATAAATATAAAATAAAACTAAATTATTACATTTATTATCACTTGTGAATACTCGCACTAAATATCGTTTTAGACTTTTTATAAAAATAACACTGGATGTTTGTGCTGTAGCGTTTTTCCTGATGATTCATGTATGACATCTAAGTTCTTAATGATTGCTGATTGCAAAGATAACGTATTGTTACGGCCCACATATTATGAAATAATAAGATGGTCTTATTTTATGGGTCTTAACTATTGTTCTTATTCGTACCTAATAATAAATTATTACTAGGTACGAATATACTTATATAAATATATCCCTAGAAAGACACCGTTTTAATACAGGAACCTTAAAAACTACCTTTATAAATAATATCACTTATCAAAGTTAATTTTGTCTTCATAATATATCTGCCACATGACTGTCACTTACAATTTAGGCTGAAAACATAGATTTGCCACTGACACTGCTGTTATCTTGTCTTGAAGGGTCCTGATCTGTCAAAGTGGTTCTGAGATTGATTGATAGATACTTCTGGGTACTATTTCGGTATGGTTTTGGCTCCATCTACAGGCCAATTAATTTCCATGCTAGTACTTTCAAGGAGTAGCAGAAGTGCGCAATTAAGCGTGAAGTGGGTGCAATAATACGGATTGCGATGCTAGTAAATGCCGTATTATTTAACAACATATATTTCCATATGTAAAACATCCATTTAAATAAATATATTTATTAGATTATAAGCATACCATAAATACTGTACATTTATTAAACGCAAAGTAAGACATTTAATCTAATTACATTAAACAAAAATAATTAACCTAATTAGATTGTTATTATTCAAATAATTAATTAATCAAAGTATACGTCATTTACATAATTTAATTTATCTATATGTAATTTATATATACAGACTGAATACGATTCTTTTACTAAAATCCACTATCATCCTTCGTCAAAATTTTGTTTAATGTCAAAAATATTCAAACTATGTAAATCTATGAATTAATTTATTTTATAACGAACAATTTGGAAAGTTAAGGAGGGATATTTAAAAGGGTAAAGAATTACGCAATAAATCTGAGTCACAAGCCGTAGAATTGCAATTTGTAAAGTTTGTTTTCATTAATATCTCAAATTGTTGCTTATCATAACAACAATAATATTTAATCTTAAACTTAAGCTTTTAAACAAAACTATATTAAAAAGAAGGATTGCACGTTGAATAATTCGAATCAAAACTATTTTTAATGTTTCATTTTACAATAATGTAATATTGTATTACAATGTATCCAACGTTATATTATTTATTATCGTCTGTCATTACCTGTAGCTTGAAAACAATTCCTCCGTCTGTCCTACTGATGCACTATGTGTTTCTAGCCTGGTGAAAGTAGCTATTCTTTAAATATGTTTTTAAAATAAATAACGATATTAAAAATGTATTATTTATACATTAAGCTATGTATATATGTATAAATAGATTTTACTTTTTCAAGGGACGACTATTCAATAATAACAAATATTTAAATCATTAAAATATACATTAAATCAGTAATTCAAGTTTAAAAAATTTTGTTTAAGCTAACGTAAATTCCTGAACCTACATTCATGTATTTCCATTATTATTCTCTTATATAGATTTTATAAAAATATATTGAAAAAAATCTTATAAGTTATTGAAATTCCTTCAAAAGCAGGTGAAAAACATTTGGTTTGCCTTAGAGAAATAAAAAACCATATAAATTTAAACTAAATTTTAATCAGCATGCAATGCAGTTATATAACAGTTATAATAAGAATATATAAATTTGGTTCTGTCTTTCATATTTACAGTTTCATAATCATATTGTAGGGTTGAAAAATGTTCTAAAAATATTTAAGTAACAAATACTGTTACATTTTGTATGCTATATCTATAAATATAAAAGGTATGATTTTATATTTTAAAACGTATATTTCAGTAATTTGGAAAAAAATTTATTTACAAGATAATATTCTTCAAATAAAATTCACTGGATATCTAAATATCTTCTTAATTAATATACAATTAATATACATTAAAGTTAAACCTTAACACAAAGATATCGAGGGTATCATAAAACATCGTGTTTCAAGAGCGTTCAGAATTTAAACCAAGTCACCCCTTCTCTTGATGAAGTAAATGAAGCTTCAAGTGATGAATAGAGGATAATAGCTGGTTTGACAAGTCTCTGTCACTAGAATATAATACCAAATAATAAGCCTCTTCACTTTTAATCCACTTTGATTTTGAACTTTGGGCGTAGTCTGGAACCTGAATCACGAAAATAATCGTATTTATGATAGTCTTTCTGTCTGATTAACTAACAGTAACTCATTAATAACCAAGGCAGGAGATTTATTACGTTTTAGTACATAACTATATTTTAAACTAAAAGGAAAAATAATTATTTATTTCATTTTCATCTATTGGAGCTGTATATATTTGTGTTTAAATACTAACTGTGTGATTGTCATATTTTTTTACGAAAAAAATCAATGCATACATAAAATAATAATATTTGAGAGTACTATTTAAAAAAAATTATAAGGTGACAGGACATTGAGCCATAGTTGGAAATATTGCTGGTTTTACCAAAGGGGAAGATTTTATCAGTCATGTTCACAAAGTATTGGAGGAGGAAAATATTAACGGTTTGCCAAAGGCTCCTGCTAAAAATACTTGTCTTACCCTCAAAACTTTAGAAATGTCAGAGGGAGGGTCCAATAATTTTCATACTTAAAAGAAAAAAACTCAGTTGGTCGATTAAAAAATACCATCAGTAAATAACTTCATCTGTTTTCGAAAAAGGATTAGTAGGGGAGGGTCATTTCAAGACACCCTGTACATATATTTTATTGTTAATACTTTTAATCAATAAAATTTGTTTTATAATAAATTGTTTATAAACTTAAGATATAACATAGAATTTAATTATGTAAAAAAATTATGCAAAGTTAAATATTTTTTCACGATTCAGAAGTAGAAAGTAGCCACTAACCATTTACTGGAATTCGTGATTTAAAGGCAAAAATAAATAAAAACACACAATTTAAAAATTAATATTGCTATCAGAAAATTAATCAAACTTAAATGGTAAAAATACCTTTGTTATGTATATGTATAAACGTGTGTAAGTACGCGATTGTTAGACAATTTATCTATGTATGGATGTATTATGTATTTTATAGATTATGTAGAATGTACTGCACTGAGCTTTTAAATAAAAATGATGTAACTTCCAATCAGGTACTTCACCTTGGAGTTTTTTCTTCAAATTTTTTTCAGAAATTCCGTGTATGTCATTAAATTGATTATATTCATATGAATTTGTTAATGTGTGTATTTTGTGTATTATACATTTCAGTATTTATATATATATATATATATATATATATATATATATATATATATATATATATATATATTCCTGAGTACCACATGCAATAGTGAAACTAAAGTCCCTCATAAGCATTCTGAACATACATCAAAATACTCAAGAGTAATGTCAATTTATTGTACAAAACGTATTATTTAACTGTTTTTCAACAACTTTTACAATTTGCAAAAATACAAAAACCATTGTCATGGCTTCATACTAGATTGGTTAACCCCTAATGCAATCAGCATGTTAAAACAGCCTTGTCAACAAATTTATTCTGACTGGTCGATTTCAAGAGTTGTCAGATCCGAAAAGACCAACAAACACTTCAAAACAACAAACTCAATTTAGCTGAAGGGTTGTTTTGGCTTATATCATACTTCTATTACGATTTATGTAGACTTTTACCTCTTTCCCACTTCTGTAGTAGTAAAATTTCAATAAATTTGTGTTTACACTTGGAGTTGTGTTGTAAATACGTTTCAGAACGTATACTTCTTTTTACAGAAAGTTATTAAACAACATTCAAATCAAGTTTCATGTTCAAAGCTTTTAATTTAAAACCCTTCGAAAAACTATGGTCGGTTTAAATATTAACATGCATGTAATTCTTTACGATTTTAAGTAATTTGTACTTGTGTTTCACCTACATAAATGAAAAACTAACTTATGATAAATGTAAATGATTTGTATTTAATACATCAGTTACCCCCAAAAGTTCTTAATGAAACATATTTGGCCCAGAAATGTGTTATTATTTAAACAGTAGCAAATACAAAAGTATTTATTTCAAAACTGTTAAATAAATAATTTAACATATTTAAATTACTCTTATAATAATGCATACAAATAATTAGAATACACGTAAATTCTTCTACTTAAATAAACATTTTGCTGCAGTTTACCTTATAAAATAAAGCGTAGACAACTATCATAAAATATTACTAATACAAGTGTTGAAGGCCTTATAGAGAGGTATTTACTAAAGCGCATTTTTAATTCACTGAAAAGTATAATTCATTAGTCATTAGTAAGACGTCGATCGTCATGATATGGGCGAATACTAGGTTTTAATGAGTGTGGAAGAATGAGTGTAATCATTGTTACAAACTGAGGACGACTGTACTATAGAAAGAGCTATTTATTAATAGCCCAAATAAAAAGAACAACTAAGGGACCTAGAGTTTTGCGTGGAATCCGAACCACGTAGTGTTAATCGGGTTTTCAGCTAACTGACAAGCCTGACACTCAATCCTTTTCCCTTCATAACACCTTAACCTTGACTAGGATCCAACATGCACACCCCAGGCTTTTCTGGTAGTGTAATAGATTAGGCATTTACAAATACTTTCTGTAATTCAAATGTAAAACAAGTTATCATATAAAATAGTCAATTAAAAAACAAAAATATTTATTATGTGTTATTAATAACTGAATGCCCACAATTATTATTGATATCACTAATAATATTATATACAAATATAACAGTAGGATTTAAAATTAAGTAGCCCAACTCTGTAAAATATGATGCAGCCGCTTTTTTTCTTGCCTTGGTAATGTCCTTAAATATCTTGGCTGATATAAAAATCTCACGTAAATATTTGAAAAATAGAGTTGTAAATAATTACAACCACAATGTTAAAATAGGTAAACAGTTACTGTTCAAGACCTATATATAGAACCGTTTTCGGACTCACATACAACTCTTGCAGGAGGGGAAAAATAACAATGGCAGTTTTGGTATTATTTATTTTCGTTTTAATATCTTATAGTGAATGAGATTATTAAAGTATTTATTGAAAAATATTTGAGCCTGTGTTTTTTTTCCAGCTAGTAATTTTTTTTAATTTATTTTATTATTTTAATTAAATGAACTATAACAGTTAGAAATGTTTTGTTATTTTTATGGGACCTAATTTTAGTTACATATCAGAACTCTAATAAATTGATGTTTTCTCTGCCTTCATGGCTAACCCACTGGAATATGTAAGCTGACCTTGCGCTGATAGCAAGTAAGGGATATACAACAATCCTCTGTGTATTAGCAAACCACAAAGAAAGGTATGTTATATCAGCCCAGTAGGTTACACCAACAGACTGTTCTACTTGGTACAGTAGTCTAATATTTCCTTGTATTATAACTTTGTGTATAATATAGCTTATTATTTAAATTGTTATAAATAATAAATAAAACGTTTCAAAATATAACTTATGGTCATATTAGGACAGTTATATAGTAAGTCCTTAAACATAATAAAAGATGTACATGAAACATTAGCAAAATATAAAATAGTATATAAATACAAGTGTATTTTAAGGTTTCTTTGCTAGTGTAGGTATCAATATCAGTAACGTCACCAACGGGGCAGTGCTGTAATCCAGGTACTTGGGGAGAAAGTGTAGTGGATATTGTAGGTTCTATGCTTGGTCCTCTTATAACTGACACGGCGTCCACTTAATGGTTGCCATTGACGTGGACATTACTAGAGAATTCCATCTTGAGTAGTACTAATATGTGCCTAGCTATTGTGTAGACAAGAGTAACTAGTATATCTGACTAGTTAGTTAGTTGAAAATAAGACCGACACTACTTGGTTTTGACTCCATGGATTTATTAGGTCCCTTATATTGCACAAGCTTTTGGGATATTATTAATCGGCCCTTTTATAAGGAACAGTCGACCTTAGATAGTAACATTCACTATGTTCGTTCAATCTACAATCATCGCACTAATTCACTCCTTATATTCAATTATAGCTCTACAATACGCGTCTTAATAATGAATAATGGTGTTAGATAGCCTGTTAGATAGCCAAATAATTACGTATTATTGAAGTTCTGCCTTACATTATAACTATAGGTGCTATAATAAATATAGGTGCATAAACTATAGGTGCATTATAAATATAGTTCCTATATTACCATAGGAACTAATGGTGCAGATTATCCTCCATCGGAGATAATATTAACCTAAACCTGACTATCTCTATGTACATAAAACCTAAAGCATTATCTAAAGAATTACACCAACCTTGATATGAAAAATATTTAAAAAAGGACATTGACTTATTCATATTCTATTTACGAGAAAACTACAAGTGATATCTATTTAGGTTGTCTTCATGACCTTTCGAAATTTCTTTTCAATTGCTAGTTCAAATGGACTTTGCGTGGACCATATTGAAGACCTGAAGTACCGACTGTTAGCACCAAGGGGGATTCAGTCCTTGGACTTTGCCTTCACATTCCAAAGCCATAGTCACTGATCCACCACGATGGCCTCAAATAATACAGCTCTTAACACCACACTCAGTATCTTAATAAGATGATTTTTAATAGAAAAATATAACAAAGAAAATATAATAATTAGGGGCATTATAATATTATAATATATTTTCAAATCAGAACGTTATTAATTAGTGATTAGACACCTACTTCGGTGCACGTTGTAGTGAAGGGCCCTAAACAGAACTTCACATTCTTATCTGATGGATAGAACTAAGAATATGAATGTAGTATCAAATAAGTTCATTGGAATTGAGTAAAGTTCTATAGATGAAAAGTTATAGATTAATGTGAGATAGTTTCAAATTAATTTTAGATTTACATTACGTATTACCCATAGAGAAAAGGATCAATATTAATTTATCTTTAAGTAACTAAATAAACCCTTAACTGTAGAGTTAAAACCTTATTATTCATGCAAATAAAGTTATTTGCAATTTTACAAGGTTTGTTTTCAAATAAAACCATGTTTTATGTTGATCGAAATAATTGATGAAATAGTTAGGAAGTAATATAGTAAAATAGTAAATGTGTGTGTTTATAAATATATACAAAGCAATTAGATACATAATAAACTAAGTCCATATACATTATTATATACATATCCTACATCCTAGACCCTTTTAGGTATTAAATAAACAATAGGAAACCACATAAAATGTTAGGGACAGTTTGCATTGAACATTTTGAATAGATCTTAATATGTGGGTGACATTAAGCAGCTTTGGAATTACGAATAAAATATATTTTTAGGCTAAACTGATATTTTACTAATAAAAGTTTATTTTCATTACTTACTGCTATGAACCTAGGACAATACAGAGTTAGATTCAAAATTGTATTTTTGACTTTATATACTGGTAGTGAGGAATGTTTATACATTTATTTAATTAAATTTCAATAAATGGTATTTTATTTAAACACTAAGAAAAATCAACATCCAGTATGTATAAACTAATCAGATTTCCAGCACATAGTAATATGAACATTGTCTAAATCCAAACATTACTTTTCAAGATATCTGAGAGAGTTTCCATATTTTTTGTATTTTTGAAAGACCATGTAACAGTTTCTTGTCATTGGTGTCACAGAGCGTGTATGATGTAAGTTAAATGTTCTAAGATTTTTTTCCACAGTACATTTTGAGTTCTTTTATTTTTAAAATTGTATAATTCCAAACAAAAGTGTATAGATACAATTTGTTTTAAAATTATTTAAATAGAAATATTAAAATATTGTAAGGTTTTTTACATCAGTGTATATCTTAAATTAATGCATGTGATAAATATCACTTTGAACAGAAAATAGTTCCCTAATATAATGAGGGATTCTACTTGGTATTTATTCTTAGAGCCTTTTCCATTATTTTCATAATATATTCAACATCTGATGTGTGAAATTCTCTTGACATAGGATACATTTAATTAGTCTCCAGCATTATCGTTATTAAAGAAATAGTATGTTTTTGTATTCATTACATTAGAGAGAGTATAAATAATTATGTATCACTTAAACATAATATTTTAAATCATAACAGATTAAAATGAGTTTTATAGTTGTAAATACCATACGGTTAATACAGTAGTGGATTACGTAATTATAAACATTCCGATTCAAAATGTTAAATATAGAAAAAATATCTTATCTATTACCTTGGATGTTTGATTAATGTATTGTTTTAGTGGCTTATAATTGTAGCTTATATTTAGGTTAGTTTTAGAATTTCTTCATGAAGAAAATCATCATCTATAAATTCTCTTTTACTTGTTAACAACATGTTTTACTATATTAAGAGTGATTATTTTAAGATATTTCGAAATTTAGATATTTGAACATTTACAATATGTAAACTAATTATTCTGAAGCTTATACAGATTTAAAACTATAGAAGTTTTAAGAAAAATAATGTTGCTTCCAAAGAACGCCTTTTTTCATTAAAGCATTCGATTTATAGGCTGGTGATATGCTTAATATACTGATAAGAATCCCAATATTGTGTCTAAAAAGATATGATTATTGTAAATGTTTGCTTCTTGTAAACAATATCTTTACACTTCTACGTTGTACACTAAATTAAAATAAAGACTTAAAATTAAGAAAATACCTTTAACGGAGTTAATATTTAAGTAACAGAACATTGCGCGTGTTCTTTTAGATTCTGCAGGGCCCTGAAGCTCAGTAATTAGCCTAGTGGTTCGAGACGTCCAGCCTCAAGCCGCTTAAGTCAGACACTAAGTCGACAGCTCCTTTGAAAACCTAGCTGTAAGGGACAGTGATACATTTATTTTTACTGATCTATGTTAATTAGTGACACATCATATAGTTTTTCAATGTTATATGTCTGTTTTACAATCTGAAGCAAATTATTACATTGTTTCTCTTTTTTTAAGGGAGGCACTTTTAATGATGTGGTTTGATTTTCCATAGATTTAAGTACCTACTCAAAACACTTTCAATCCCTTTGTAACAAAATTGATAGTACCATATGTACACAGTGAATTTACAATATTTTTAAATCCCTATCAAAATTATACATTTTTAAATATATAAAATCATATATAATTATTATTTGGTCGTTACCAGACTATAACCTAGATAATCAGAAGATGGAAGTAAAAAAAACCGACAAAGATGTTTACTTAGTAAAGGAAATAATATATTGACACGCTTTAGTTATAAAATTGTTTCCATTGAATTTTGGTTAAATGTTAAACTAGTAAGTTTCTCAAGTATTGTTTGAACAAGAGAAAGAGACTTTAATTTATGCTGCGTAGCTTGTGAAATTTCATTGTATTTTAACAAACCTGCTATAAATATATATTGTTCTATCTTTCAATTTTAGGAAGCCGTTGTTTCTACTGAAACTCCCTAACAAAAATTTCAGCATATAAATGACAAGAGTAGGGAGGGATCGTTTTGTCCCTTAATGGTATCGATAACGCCTCTTGAGCACGTATACCACTTATCTCGGACTGGATGACACATTCTGAATCCACAATGTAGCAATAAAGTAATAATTTTTTTATTTGCTACTTACAATTATTAATAGTTGCAAATAGCTCATTTCCTTTAACTAATAGTGATTCTAAAGTGATAAGTCTATGTCTATTTAAAAAAAAAAATACTTAGATCATGCAACTAAGTTTTTAAGTTACATTACGCACTCCTATCCAAATATGTTAAAAAGTGTTTACTATTAATGTTTAATAAGTCTATATAAAAAATTACACATTTTATGTAAATTTCTCAAGAGTAATTTTGTTACAATTTTAATAAACAAACTCAGTAACATTATTATATTTTGGAATAGTTTATCACAATTAAAACATAAAATAAATATTCATATTATATTTACAATTATTTTATATAAGACCTGAATCACCCAGTAATAATCAATGAAATATTGTTGTCAGTTCTACCCAACTTAGCTACAGTAGAGGTAAAGCATTTTCTGTAACTAAATGTAAAAAAAAACACATTTTTAATTTATTATTTACAGTATCTAATAAAATATTTTGGTTAAGTAAACTTAAGTCATTAACACTTACTCACTTACTTGACGACAATGGCAATTACTAAGTGGACAACATATTGGTATTAAGATGACTGAGAAAAGAACCAATCACTTTTAGTACGTACGTTCGGTAGTATTGAACCATCCGCCCACATATATATGTTCGGTGGTATTGTCCCACCCACCCTCCCATATACATACGGTGGTATTGACCACCCGCCCTCCCATACACATACGGTGATATTGACCCACCCACCCTCCCATACCCATAGCCTACTATGGTATTGACCTACCAGCCCTCCCAAACACGTACTGTGGTATTGACCCACCCGCCCACCCCCACACGTACGGTGGTATTGACCCACCCATGCACCCATACACGTACAGTGGTATTGATAATGAACCTTCTACAATCAATATCTAATAGATAAATTGCTGATAAAACTTACGGTGGATAGTAATACACACAAACAATAACGATATTAATGAAAGAGCAAACTTAATATAATTTTAATAATAAATGATAACTACAATAGTAACTGCTGTCGATTTTCTTCACCCTGATATAGGTAAACTAGGTTTACCAATGCTAGGTAACAAATTGTATGCACTCTCTTAAACAGTAATTTTACAGTATAACTTACCTAACGAGAATGTCATTAAATGACAAAAGAGAAGACTAGCAAATAATATGTTACAAATTAAATTTACGTAATTAGATCAAAACTGTTTTATCGAAGGAAGTAATAATAAGGCAATTAGTATTGATATTGCTACTGACAATAAAGGCCATCAGTCTTGACGTGTGTGTATTAGTCTGTATTTTATACTGATTGAGAAATGAATTGTTAAAATGTTATGTTATGTTTATGACACTAAAAATGCTAAAAAAAAAGTTGATTTTTGTTTAACTTCTATTTGTTATATTTTCAAAGTAAACAGACTGTAGGTTATTATTTTTTACTAATTGGATATCTATAATACTTATAAATAAAATTATGCTTCAATGTTTAAATAATTATAACTTATATCAAATTTAACATACGTAAGCTTAGTTTTTCATGTAATTACAAGAGTAACATTGTAAAATTACTTTATAAATAGTTTTAAAAATACGATTAAACAACTATTGTTAGTTTGATCCTAATTAATTAATAATAAATAATTATAGTAATAATAAAACAAATATTTCTTAAAAGGTCACTTGGTGAAGGAAATTAAATATCCATTTCACTGACTCTGAGAGCTAATGGTTTCAACACTGCGCCCATCACAATTCCTTTTATACCCTGGAATTCAATGTTAAGGCTATACACCGATATGATCCTTAGGATATGTATTATTATTTTCAAACCACTTATATACTCTAAACTCTTTTCTAAATACTTAATTCACAATAAAATATGAAAATGAATATGCCACTCAGTGCATTATTTTGTTCAAATTACTTATATAATTTTGATACAGCTATCGTATCGATAAGGCGAATTAGCACTTTGAATACATTTAATATTAAGTCTAATTCCGAGTGCAGTCTTTGTTACAAACTAGGTCATCTGATCCTTTAAATGGGACAGTTATCAATAGACCATTATGAAATCAGACAATGACACCTACAACTTCTATATGAATTCAGGCCAAGAATTGTTAGGAGATTGTTTTGTTACTAGGCTGGTATTTAGTGATCATCCTAAACAAAATGCAAACTCTATCCTTTGTTGTCTTTTCTGTTTTGTTTCCTTGTACTCTTAAAAGTACAAAAAATACTTTCATTTGAAAAAAAATATATTTTCAGTAATTTAAACATAATTATAAAAACAACAGAATTTAATAAGATAACCATAATTGTTACTTGATGTAGATAAATATATTTTATAGGGATGAATTGCAGTTATCTCTTTTTCGGCTTTAAGTGGTTTTGTTAATAATATTAATTTTTGTTTAGTTGAGGCCGATTTGCATTTTTACTTTACTCTGAATGGCTTCATTGACAATTATTATATGCGTATAACATATTCTGGCAGATTAAGGGAGAGGTGACCATTAAAGTGCAAAGGGGGGTATTATGGGTAGAATTGTTCGATTAACGGCAAGACCCGAATGTGTCCTATAAAGTCCTGACGCACTAAGCAACTCACCCACCAACTATTGTTCGTGTATATGACAGTAGGGAAAGAGTTTAGTATCATCACGTGTTCCAAAGATTCAATAATCCTAAACCTGTTTCAAGCGTATAAAGAATTTACAGGAAATACAATGTTTTATTGTAAACTATACTCTTGTTATACAGCCAATAACGAATAAAGGAATCGTTATCTATAGAGAAACTGAAGTACTCCTCGTTTAGATGTTCTTTAGGTTTAGTAATTCATAGATAATAATTATTTATGTATACAGTATATATTTATAAGTATTGTTACTGAATGTGATTATTTCATTCTTTGACTAGTTTCTAAATACTTATGGAAATTCAATTTATAATAAATATGATAAAATTTCTGTTCGGAGTAATTACCGTTCAACCAAATAATATTAATCACTTTTCGAAGATCATCGACTGAGTGAAATGGATTTTATTGATACACGTTCGACAAAGAAGAATGTTTATGACCACGATTGTACGACTATAACGATATTATACAGTCCAACTTAATTTATAATTACACTCCAGTAAATTAATTCTTAATATAAGTTATTTACACCATTTTATATAATAACCACCATGATATGAGTGCTAGCATCTTGCTGAACACTGAATGTTGATTTGGTCTTCCTTACCTTCCCTGCCAGCTAACCCTCAAGACAAAATCTCTGTGGAATATACGTCATCCTCACATTCTCCCGTTCATTTTGGGAATAGAATATTTGCCTTACCTAATATTTTTGACTTTTCAATTTACTTTTAGTTTTATATGTTTTATTTGCTCTTCAATTTTAAATTAGTTGTTTTATCCATACATAAAAAAGCATTTTATTGGAATATTTGAGAATTTCTTAAATTATTTAGTTGTTTTATTTTAGTCAATGGCTTACTGTTTTTTATTCTATGCCCTTTTATTATTCAAAAACCACTTTAACTTTAAAACAAAAAAGATTTAACTGATTATTAACATTTTATGTTAATTAAATTGAAGCAGTACATTTGGTTAAGTTTTAAGATTAGTCTGTTGTTAATGTGTCTTCCATATTGAGTAGAGACGATACATTGTCAAACCTAAAACAGATCAGGATCATATTTTCAATTGCGCTGACATCAACGTAGGCTAATTTTACATATATTTTGTGGATATCATCATACAATTAAATTTTATGTCAACAATTCAGCGTTTCACGTTTATTTAAATTGCAATACCCTGAAAGTATTTACATACCAATGCCACGTTCCCTTGTAAATTAAATGGTCGGCAACAAAGACAAAATGTAATCATTATTCACGTGTTTTACGTGTTACCTACTTGAGAACTACTGGAAACTAACTTAGCTCTGACAGCTGTTTCTGTTATATATATTAGCAATAGTTACTTGGCTTGAACTGAACACTAGTCACATTTATAATACTATGCTAAAAATATTATAAATATGAAACCTTCTTTATTCAAGGTTAAAGTTTACTATAGCTAAGCTGAAGAGCGTATTTTAGAGTTATAGCTGAAATGTTACTAATAATATTTATTTATGTTCTCGTTTGATATATTGTTCTTTACTTATATTTTTAATATTATGTACATTATAACAATACTCTGATTATTTTTATTACTTAACAGTTATTTTGGCACAATAATATTATAAACTTAATTTTTTAAATGTTTACCAAACTAATGTTTAAATTAAAATAAATCAATTGTATATATTTATCGGACTTTAAAATGTACTTTGCTACAAAACAAACAATCTTTACGCCTCTTCAAACATCGTTTGGTTAGATAAATGTAACTCATTATATAACACTATATTTTGACGATTTATTTTACAATATTTATTTTAAAGCCTCTTCGCAACTATTAATTTGTGGAGTTAACTATTCAATATAACAAGTAAAAGCTTGATATTTTTTATGGATATAATAATAACTGTGTATATAGTAATATATAAATAAAAATTTTGTCATATTTTGTAACTAATAGTTGTGAATGACATAAAACAGCACTCGTTATATTGCTAAATTAGTTCCTTAATACAACATTCTATTCAATGAAGTCATCGTAAACTCTGAAGCAGCGCTTTAGGAAGTTTAAAGGGTTCATTTAATGAAGTCATTATACGCGGTTTTGTCTTAAAAGTAATTAAACTGCTAGATCGGACAGCTCCTTGTTCACTAAATTGAAAAGCCATGATTTTAGTTTCAGTGTTACAATCTTTTAATAAGTACTGATGGAATTTTTTAAGTAAAATATATAAATTTTGATAAAGAAGCATTAAACATTTTGTAACATTTATGTACAAGTTTATATTAGTAGTATGAACCAATTTTGACTCTTATTTTTTACTTTAATTGAGATAATGTTTTATAGATATAAATGCTATTTTAAAATAATATATTCCAAACACCGTCGTAGTAAAAAAACTCCTAACTTCTAAACAACAAATACTGCACATTATAGTAAATTTTACAAGTGTTAACTTGCACAATGTTAAATTATACAAGGTTAAATTAGCAATTTTACTAACTATCATATATTACCAATCAATATAGTCAATTTATGAACGAATACCTTTTTAATAATATTTCATGTTCAAAAGATTATATACATTAAACATATAATATTGAAAAAACGATGTTTTATATTATATAATCAAAAAATATTGAATGTGTTCATTATACCTAGACATAAATAAAGATTTATGTAACATTTTTCAGTTTAAATTGTACTCGCCAGTTATATGGGTTACAGACCTGTTTATTAAATATAAGAAGATATATAGTATATCCAATGTATACTATTTTTTTTTTGTATGTATATACTACCTCGTGTGTATACGTAATTAAAAGGGTCAGTTCAACCACACGTGGATGAGTGGTTACCATTTGCACGTGTAATATGTATTTAATAAATAAATTATAATGCCCCATCGATCAGTGATAATTTAAATGCAATACTTTGGTAATACCTGTATTTTTAAAATGTATTACTTTTACAACTGTTGAAAAATATGTAGCACCAACATGAAGTAAAACTTCATAAAATTATACCCATACAATATTGATGTATATTAAAAGTAGTAGTGTATATCCAACGGGAAACATACTAAAATACACTAAGAACTCTTAAAATAACTGTATGAAAGGAATCACTAGTTAAACAGTAATTAATGGAACAGGTACAGTTTGAAGGACGTATTTACTTAAAACCAAGCTATTTCACCTAAAAAACAACTTTGAAACTAAGTACAAATTTAAACTGTTATAAATAGTTTTTGGATGTTTGGCAGTAGTACAAAACATTATTATGTTGAACAATACAGTTAATAATAAAACAAATAATAAATTGTTTGTTATATTACATTGCAGTAAAGTATTTTTATTTTTTTTATTTTAAGTAGACTACTTTTTGCTTGATTTTGATTATATGACTGTCAGTGCATTTTATTAAGAAGAAGTCAGGAATTTTAATACTGCTAACCACCCGCCCTCCAAACTCATGCAGTGGTGTTAATCTTCCATTTCACTCATACACATACAGTGGTGTTGTGTCACCTATACACGTAATATGGCATTTATCTCTCCTCTCATACACGTACAGTACCATTGAACCAGCCATCCACCTACACACATACGGTAGTGTTGAGTCACCTATACACGTCATAAGGCATTTATCTATCCTCTCATACACGTACAGTAACATTGAACCAGCCGTCCATCCATACACATATGGTAGTGTTGAGTCACCTACATACGTAATACGGCATTTATCTATCCTCTCATACACATACAGAAACATTGAACCAGCGGTCCACCCATACACATACGGGGTATCATGTCACCTATACACGTAATATGACATTTTCCTATCCTCTCATATACAGAAATATTGAACCAGCGGCCCACCCATACACATACGGTGGTGTCGTGTCACCTATACACGTAATATGGCATTTATCTCTCCTCTCATACACGTACAGTACCATTGAACCAGCCATCCACCTACACACATACGGTAGTGTTGAGTCACCTATACACGTCATATGGCATTTACCTATCCTCTCATACACGTATAGTAACATTAAACCAGCCGTCCACCCATGTACATACGGTGGTTTTGAGTCACCTATACACGTCATATGGCATTTACCTATACACGTACAGTAACATTAAACCAGCCATCCACCTATACACATACGGTAGTATTGATTTACACGTCATATGGAATTTACCTATCCTCTCATACATGTATAGTAACATTAAACCAGCCGTCCACCCATGTACATACGGTGGTTTTGAGTCACCTATACACGTCATATGTCATTTACCTATACACGTACAGTAACATTGAACCAGCCGTCCACCTATACACATACGGTAGTATTGAGTCACACGTCATATGGCATTTACCTATCCTCTCATACACGTACAGTAACATTGAACCAGCCGACCACCCATGTACAAACAGTGGTGTCGAGTCACCTACACACGTAATACGGCATTTACCTATCCTTTCATACACGTACAGTAACATTGAACCAGCCGTCCACCCATACACAAACGGTGGTGTCGAGTCACCTACACACGTAATACGGCATTTACCTATCCTTTCATACACGTACAGTAACATTGAACCAGCCGTCCACCCATGTACATACGGTGGTGTCGAGTCACCTACACACGTTATACGGCATTTGGCATTTACATATCCTTTTATACACGTACAGTAACATTGAACTAGCCGTCCACCCATGTACATACGGTGTTGTCGAGTCACCTACACACGTAATACGGCATTTACCTATCCTTTCATACACGTACAGTAACATTGAACCAGCCGTCCACCCATGTACATACGGTGGTGTCGAGTCACCTAGACACGTTATACGGCATTTACCTATCCTTTTATACACGTACAGTAACATTGAACCCACCGTCCACCCATGTAAAAACAGTGGTGTCGAGAGACCTACACACGTAATACGGCATTTACCTATCCTTTCATACACGTACAGTAACATTGAACCAGCCGTCCACCCATGTACATACGGTGGTGTCGAGTCACCTAGACACGTAATACGGCATTTACTTATCCTTTCATACACGTACAGTAACATTGAACCAACCATCCACCTATGTACATACGCTGGTGTCGAGTCACCTACACACGTAATACGGCATTTACCTATCCTTTCATACACGTACAGTAACATTGAACCAACCATCCACCTATGTACATACGCTGGTGTCGAGTCACCTACACACGTAATACGGCATTTACCTATCCTTTCATACTCCACGCCGTCCAGCCATGTAGATACGGTGGTGTCGAGTCACCTACACACGTAATACGGCATTTACCTATCCTTACATACACGTACAGTAACATTGAACCAGCCGTCCACCCATACACATACGGAGCTATAATATGTTTTGTCTTTTAATTGTATGACTGTCAGTGTATGTATGGGAAAGAGGTAGAGATACTAGTGTAATGTACCCACTCACCTCCATACACGTACAGTGGTATTGAGCCAACCATGAACATAATTTGGTATGGTACACAGGGGGGGAGGGCAGCCATTTCAACTGTACCAGAATAGGTGGGTAGGTGGGTCACTAATATATTACTTTTTATTTATATATAGCTTATTTGTAGTGTTTTAATTAAACATATCACGTTGAATATAATTACAATAAATGAAAATATGTAAAATAAAATTAGTAAAATAATAAATAATATATATATAATTAATATCTATAAGTTTACTTAAGTTTGTAGAATGTTAAGTTTAAAAGCATAAAAAAATCTGTTATTAAACCATTCCAGAAGCTGACTGTTTTACACTCCTAAAGAGAATACTGCCTGTTATATATAAATGAGTATAAACTGAATATTCTAAAACAATAAAAAAAAACAAAGCAAATCCATTTTTGACATTGCTATAAATATGGAACTTACAGATCGTTTCAATAGTTATACATTTTTTGTGTTAGAAAATATATAAATTAATATGTAGTATTCATGTATATATTTGAGTCACATTTTAGAATATGCAGTTAATTTTAAATTTTAGTTAATATTCTCTGTTTAGGTTAAAACTAATATATATTTATTACTTTATTACAGTTCAAAAAATTACACGTTAAAATGAAGTGTGTGAATGCCTCAATAACCAGGTATTTGTATCAATACTTATTTATAAACAATAAAAAAAAATATTTTTTTATAAATCTATTTCATTGTATTATGAATTAGTACTGATATATAATTAAAAAAGAACAGTGTAATATTGTCAGTTTTCAGACTAATAGTTCTATATTTCAATCCATTAGGTCCACTGGCTTGGGATTAAAACCTAATTAAATGAACTCAGTTATATTATTCCATTTGCGATTAAATCAATAGTAAACACACAAAGTAAACTCCTCGTGAGTAACTGTACACTCAGGTGGTCTAATATGATGGTGGATTTCAACACATAATTTAACCAGGGGACAGCCCCACACTCCCTCTATGCCAGTCACCTTGTTAGAAAAAATATGAAATATAATGTCTTTTTTATTCTTATTTTAGTTTAATTTGTTTTAAACTAAACACTTATATCAAGTTGAACGGTAAAAAGTCTTTTCTTTCGCACAAGGAACGCTTACGAGGCACTGGCCATCTTTTATATATTGATAGACAACTATATAGCCTACCTCTAATAGGTGATAGTATATAGTTCGATGATCCGATTTCTTACATCAACATTACCATAAATAATTGATGAATTAAGAGGGACTCCAAAAGACCACTTGGTAAGTGGTATATAAAATTAAAATAAAAAAAATCTATGAGCAGCAGATTAAAGTAATAAGATGGACACCGTCAGACCACTTGGAAACTGGCATATACGAAAAAATACAGGGGAGAGATATTGATTTATTGAGAAGGACACCGTCAGTCCACTTGGAAACTGAGATATACGAAAAAATACTGGGGAGAGATATTGATTTATTGAGATGGACACCGTCAGACCACTAGTTAAGTACCATATACGAAAAAATACTGGGGAGGGATATTGCTGTATTAAGATGGACACCGTCAGACCACTAGTTAAGTACCATATATGAAAAAATACTGGGGAGGGATATTGCTGCATTAAGATGGACACCGTCAGATCACTAGTTAAGTACCATATACGAAAAAATACTGGGGAGGGATATTGCTGTATTAAGATGGACACCGTCAGACCACTAGTTAAGTACCATATACGAAAAAATACGGGGGAGGGATATTGCTGTATTAAGATGGACACCGTCAGATCACTAGTTAAGTACCATATACCAAAAAATACTGGGGAGGGATATTGCTGTATTAAGATGGACACCGTCAGACCACTAGTTAAGTACCATATACGAAAAAATACTGGGGAGGGATATTGCTGTATTAAGATGGACACCGTCAGACCACTAGTTAAGTACCATATACGAAAAAATACTGGGGAGGGATATTGCTGTGTTAAGATGGACACCGTCAGACCACTAGTTAAGTACCATATGCGAAAAAATACTGGGGAGGGATATTGCTGTATTAAGATGGACACCGTCAGACCACTAGTTAAGTACCATATACGAAAAAATACTGGGGAGGGATATTGCTGTATTAAGATGGACACCGTCAGACCACTTGGTAAGTACCATATACGAAAAAATACTGGGGAGGGATATTGCTGTATTAAGATGAACACCGTCAGACCACTTGGTAAGTACTATATACGAAAAAATACTGGGGAGGGATATTGCTGTATTAAGATGGACACCGTCAGACCACTAGTTAAGTACCATATACGAAAAAATACTGGGGAGGGATATTGCTGTATTAAGATGGAAACCGTCAGATCACTAGTTAAGTACCATATACGAAAAAATACTGGGGAGGGATATTGCTGTATTAAGATGGACACCGTCAGACCACTTGGTAAGTACCATATACGAAAAAATACTGGGGAGGGATATTGCTGTATTAAGATGGACACCGTCAGACCACTTGGTAAGTACTATATACGAAAAAATACTGGGGAGGGATATTGCTGTATTAAGATGGACACCGTCAGACCACTAGTTAAGTACCATATACGAAAAAATACTGGGGAGGGATATTGCTGTATTAAGATGGACACCGTCAGATCACTAGTTAAGTACCATATACGAAAAAATACTGGGGAGGGATATTGCTGTATTAGATGGACACCGTCAGACCACTAGTTAAGTACCATATACGAAAAAATACTGGGGAGGGATATTGCTGTATTAAGATGGACACCATCAGACCACTAGTTAAGTACCAAATACGAAAAAATACTGGGGAGGGATATTGCTGTATTAAGATGGACACCGTCAGACCACTTGGTAAGTACCATATACGAAAAAATACTGGGGAGGGATATTGCTGTATTAAGATGGACACCGTCAGACCACTTGGTAAGTACCATATACGAAAAAATACTGGGGAGGGATATTGCTGTATTAAGATGGACACCGTCAGACCACTAGTTAAGTACCATATACGAAAAAATACTGGGGAGGGATATTGCTGTATTAAGATGGACACCGTCAGATCACTAGTTAAGTACCATATACGAAAAAATACTGGGGAGGGATATTGCTGTATTAAGATGGACACCGTCAGACCACTAGTTAAGTACCATATACGAAAAAATACTGGGGAGGGATACTGCTGTATTAAGATGGACACCGTCAGATCACTAGTTAAGTACCATATACGAAAAAATACTGGGGAGGGATATTGCTGTATTAAGATGGACACCGTCAGATCACTAGTTAAGTACCATATACGAAAAAATACTGGGGAGGGATATTGCTGTATTAAGATGGACACCGTCAGACCACTAGTTAAGTACCATATACGAAAAAATACTGGGGAGGGATATTGCTGTATTAAGATGGACACCGTCAGACCACTAGTTAAGTACCATATACGAAAAAATACTGGGGAGGGATATTGCTGTATTAAGATGGACACCGTCAGACCACTAGTTAAGTACCATATACGAAAAAATACTGGGGAGGGATATTGCTGTATTAAGATGGACACCGTCAGACCACTAGTTAAGTACCATATACGAAAAAATACTGGGGAGGGATATTGCTGTATTAAGATGGATACCGTCAGACCACTTGGTAAGTACCATATACGAGAAAATACTGGGGAGGGATATTGCTGTATTAAGATGGACACCGTCAGACCACTTGGTAAGTACCATATACGAAAAAATACTGGGGAGGGATATTGCTGTATTAAGATGGACACCGTCAGACCACTAGTTAAGTACCATATACGAAAAAATACTGGGGAGGGATATTGCTGTATTAAGATGGATACCGTCAGACCACTTGGTAAGTACCATATACGAGAAAATACTGGGGAGGGATATTGCTGTATTAAGATGGACACCGTCAGACCACTTGGTAAGTACCATATACGAAAAAATACTGGGGAGGGATATTGCTGTATTAAGATGGACACCGTCAGACCACTAGTTAAGTACCATATACGAAAAAATACTGGGGAGGGATATTGCTGTATTAAGATGGACACCGTCAGACTACTAATTAAGTACCATATACGAAAAAATACTGGGGAAGGATATTGCTGTATTAAGATGGACATAGTCAGACCACTTGGTAAGATGTACGCTTGTTATACACACTAAGAATTGGGAGAACGATAAATTCAGACGGGTGACCTCAAATCACTTGGTAAGTGGCAAAAAAGTCAAACACACTGATAGAGATCTATTTAGAACCCAAACTACAACAATATTTAAAAATGCTTTCTACCCAAAACTACTGTGTCTAATGATATAAGTACAATTGATACACGATAAATATATATTCAGCATATTAAAACTGGCAATTATTGCTATTGTTAAATAAGGTTTATTACTGAAATTTATTTATAAATATATTTAAATAGGAGTCAATTCTTTCAAACTGGAAAACTTTTATATATGATGATTCAAACTATATATTTCAAAAACATCCAAATAATGAACCAGACAGTATATACATATAATTTGTAATTTTTACTATTTTTTTTCTTTCATTATTACTTATTCATTTATACACTTCACTTGTCAAACTATGTTTTTTGGTGACTTAAAAATACATACTAAAAGAACTTCAGGTCAATTCATAAGTATACATGCAAAATAATATACATAAGCGTGGACCTAGGTTTAAATCAAATATATAAGAACCCCTTCCATCATTAAACGCAGAATTGATACATTACTCAAAATGCATACAGAAAATACTATATTTTAATGGCGCTAGCTATTGATAGTTGACTAATTATACCATTTAAAGTGTAAATTAAATTACTAGCAGCTTTGGTAGAATACAATTGAAAATCTAACTATCACTATTGTATTTAATATAGGTTTACAAAAGCATGAAGGTGTATCACTACTTCAATAGAGGAATAATTATAGTTATAACAACGTTGCTACGTTTGAGCTGTTAGTAATATGTTGACAATAATATAATGCTCTTAATATTTCATCTTGTAATTTTTCAACATACTTTCAACTTTTTTATGTTTTTAAATAAAAATAATAATACTTTGTTATGTAATTAATATAGGACTGTTAATCTTAAAACAAAAATTAAAGGGTAGAATTTTTTAATTTATGTTAAATAAGTCATTCTATATAATTTCTGAAACTGGTAATATACAGTGAAAAAATAATTAATAACTTGTATGAATCAGCCAGTTCGTTAAACATTACCTGACCCAATTTTCTATATAAGCCGTAGGGAGGTTATTACAAAAATCATTTAACAAATGTTGTCACAAACAGCTTGATAAAATATATAACTACATATTACATTATGGCCTTTACTTTATAAAAAGCATCATATATTGGTAATGCTAATCTTTATCTTAGCTAATAATATATTATCTGTCTACACCATAAAATTAAATAAAAACATTAAAAACATAAACAAACCTATGCATACAATATAATTTGTAACGTTAATTTAATACTATGATTTTTTTTACAGTAACTAGGCTCTTATTTTTCAAAATAAACCACTAAAAATAGATCTCTACACTATTTTCACCAATGCTCACTCACAAACGTGGTAAGTAAAATTGTTTTTGTTTTTTATTCATTTATTTTGTTTAAGAAAAATTAGGAAATGTCCTGGCAAATATAATTTCAATTAGGCAAATACACCACATCAGACCTGGGCAAGGTGATATTATGAATCGATGTATTATAAGTTTTTAAAATTTAAAATTTAAGCTGTTCTGTAACTTGATATATCAATGTCTTAGTGTAAGCGGGAAAACAGAAATATATTTATCAAAAACCTACCCCCAATATCATCCAGGTTCACCGGTAATTCAAAAGTGCACTTTTTAGTAATGTAACAAACAACTGTAATTATGTCTTTAAAATATCAGATTTTACCACAGCCAATACGACCTATAATGGTAGGTAAAAATGCTAATGGTTCTTTACTTACCTTAAAGACATTCATCTAAAATAAAAAAATGTTTTAACATCGAATAAAAGAATACGAATAAAACAGTGTATCTAGACTATATTCCCATAGAAAAAACTAAGTTACATCATCATCATACAGTGAATTATTTCCCCCAAGTTCATACCAAGACGCTTAGTTATACTGTGACATATACAACATATCAGATTTATGTATCTCGTGCATAGAATTCTTTTATTTAACTTACATATTATTGAGATTTTATATCTCAGCAACATATAGAAAGTATAATAAATTATAACAAATTTGTTTCCAAAATTTATATGTTTATGAATAATATTTTTAACAACTACTAAATGACCTTGACATGGTGTACCTCATTTTCCAACTTATGTATATAACATAATTAAAAAAACACACATAACAGAAGATGAATAATTATACTAATAAACAAAACTGGTACTGCTTTTAACTATGCTTACTATAACTGCTTTAATTTCTATTACGAAACATGCATATGCGTTCATAAATTATTGTGTATCCAAGTTACTTTAATTATAAAATAGGATAAATATATAACGATCAAAGAGATGAATTGATTTATAACAAAATGCGAAAGATATTTCCGCAATATAATATATTCATGTACTTTATATCAAACTGTTGTTTTTACTAGTACTAATTAATTGTAAAGATCAAAGTAATATCTGTGTTTGAGCTTGTAAGTGTGGTGTGTGAATTCTTATTTAAGTACATATTGGTCTCAAGAAATGGTTATATAAATTAATTTAACATCAGTAATTAATATGGTTTTAAATTATTAGAAAAATTTACTTCGTTCTAATACAATTACGTTTTTCGTTATTTAACAAAAAACAAATAAACTCAGTGCTTTTTATTTTCATCATAGCAATAAGTATAAAAATTAGACTTATTGCTATGATAAGTCTAATTTACCACTAAGAAAAGGGTAGTGAATACATAAGTATATTTAATTTAAACTGGATTATTATAATTATTTCTTATAAATTAAATTAATTTTGACAATAATAAATAAAATACTCTTTGAAATGTAAAAACTTAGATTGGAATATTATTTTGATACTGAAATAAAATCTTTAGTTTTCTATTTATATTTATTAACAAATTTATATGTGTTTGTCCTTTATGCACTACTAAACTCATTGGATCACAATGAAACTTTAGGAAGTCGTAGAGTTCACTCCTGAGAAAGTTTCTGATGTGGTTTCAATCACTTCCAAATTAAGGGCTTTAAAGTTTCAGTGATAATGTAATAGATTTACTTTATATTCGGCAACATCAGCTTTCAAGTAAACACAAATTAAATGTAAAATATTGAAGTAAGCTAAGTGATACTTATTGAAACATAACATTTTAAATAAACTAAAACATTGCTGTGTATACATTAATCCAGTAGTAAAGCACGGGTAAACGGCTAGTTTCTTAGTAAAATAAACAGTAAATGAAAAGTTAAGAAGAAAAACAACTTTATTTAACTTAAAGGACAAACTGAGAACTAAAATACACAACACATGTCCATTCCTGTTCCAGCTCTTTCAATTCTAGTCCCAATCCAGGTAAACTGTTTTTTGGACCAACAGTAATAGATTAAATAAATTTTAAATTTTTAATCAAATCAAATATTGTTTCAAAGTGATACTTGAAAACTCGTAGTTAAATATTTTATTAGAGTAACGGAAAATTCGTTTGCCAGAAGTTCTCCAGTTTACACTGGAGTGTGCTCAGCTGGAGGTTGGTCAAGTTGTAAACCTATATTACAAGTCAAAAACTTTGGCAGTTGTCCAACAAGTCACAACTACAAACTATTCATACAAACTACTAAATGTCTTTGTATGAAAACCAGAAAAAATATTTGACTATCTTTACTTATCTGAAAATGAGGCTGTAAAGTATTCGATACAAACTCTAAACCGTATTCAATCAACCTAGCTGCTTTATTATCTCAAAATCGTCATTTTGTTTTTATTTCCAGCATAGTAACTTATTGTACATCAGTAAATTATTATATATAAACATTAGTACTATGAATCCACAGTGGGTTTAAAAGAGAAAGTTAAACTAAAACATAAAACTTCTTACTCATTACAAAAATTCTTCATTTTACAGGAGTAATATAGTTTTTCATTTAAATTACCAGGCCTATTTCTTAGTTCAAAGAGACATTAAGTTTTTATTCAAATATAAAAAACCTGCCTTAAACAGTAAGCTGTCTCCGTAATGTTAAATTTAATTTAACTGGTTCACCCCCTTATTTTATCTGAATAACTTTTCCATTGAGATTAAGATTTTGTGGAAAATTTATATAGTAATTTTAAAACTAGATAGGCCTCTCCTTACAACAAAAAGAATGTCTTTCTAATTATGAGAAATAATTTACTATCAACATTTACATGAGTGTTTCCAGAACTTAATGAAATCTATCAAAAGAACTCGAGAAGAAAATATTTCATAGTAGATAAATAATAATAGCCTTTTCCCATACTTTTACAGTCCTAGTTAATATGACAACTTAGAATGTCTATGAAAACGTGATGTTTAAAATAAAAGTTTAAATGTACAGTACTCACAAACAAATTAAAGATATTACTGAAGGTTTATTGATATAATTTTTAAACGTAACTGAAGAATGAGCAAACATTTTGTAATTACAGCATTTATAAACAACTTTCTAAAATATATATACTCTAGTTTAAAATATGACTTACTGTCACTGAATGATTCGGTGTACTGTCATTTCTACGTCATTACTGTGAAATGATACATAGAAACAAGTTACTGTGGCACTATTTAGTTCACGAACAGGTTTTCAGCCCATGTGAACTGATGAGTGAAGTTTGTATTGCATTTAAATCTATTTCCGTCCTATTACGAGAGTATATAATTTTATAAAGGGTGAATATATTTTTATAAAGTTCTTTATGATATTAACATAATTAGGACTTTAATGTAAATTATACATAACTCTGTAGGTCATACAACTATGGAGTGACATGATATATAAATACTAAAAAAGAAAAACATTGATTAATTTTATCTAAATAAGTTGATTAGTTCTAACTTACAAGATCATCTATAGCTAATCATGTGTACCTTAGTACTTGAAGAACCTTAGAATCATTGGAGGGAGTTTTATCTATGACAATGTTGATTTTGATTATAAAGGGTTCTAAGCAGGATAGTGATGTACAGGTATATACCATTACTATTTACTTATCATTAACATTCACTAAGGCTAAGACTGTTTGTAAAACTCCAGTCACAAAGTTCCAGACTTGTGAACTTAATGGAAAACTAACAGACTAAACTAAAACCCTTTAAGGTGGTATTTTTTCAACCCTGAAGTAGATTTTTATACAGGAGCTCTTTAGGAATTAGTTTAAAACTTTCAAAAACGTTAAAGAAACATAATATGTTATCAAAAAATTATTTATTTTCCTTTACACATTGAAAGTTTTATAAAACAACATTATTGTAACATATTATATAATTAACATTTAGGATGTAAAACACGAAAAAATAAGGTAGCATTTGGAAGTTGAATCATTTCATAATATCGTAGACCCAAAAAAATTTAATTTGAAAGTTTATTACTTAAAGACTGTGAGGTCTACTGACCATTCAAGTACGAGAAGCACCAACATGTCGTTTGGCTTGTCGTCAAGTTTCTGTAGCTGTTAGTCTTTATGAATTCTAAGTTAGTGCAAGAAAAATGTTCTTCAAATTTCCTACTCATTTCCAAATCATGGAACTTTCCTTACAATTTGTTTGCCTATTTTTGATATAAAATATTTTTTTTTATATCAAAATTTACCAAATTTAATCTTAATCCATTCCATTTGTTATTTGATTCCTATTTTTTAAGTATTGTATAGAAATGTTCTCTGTACTCAAAGTTACGTTTGGTTAAATTACACTCTTAGAAATAATGTAGTTCAACAATTATAAATAACACGTTTTGATTATTTTATCTTATTTTACTTATAAAAAACCTTTTTGATAGAATACGTAACCAAAAAACCTACAAAAAGGCCGTAAAGATACTACAGGTATCCTTAAAATGTCCTTAAAACAATCACATCTTTACCAAACATCGTTTTTTTGTATATGTATGCAACTTATAATAAAAATTATAGCTTAGATACACAACTATAATAACGAAGTGTTATTATAGTGTATCTTCAATAATTATATTTTGTGTGCATATAAATTTCATATATAAAAGTAAAAATATGTATTCTTTACAAGATAAACATTTTCAATATTAAAATAATTATTAATAACTTCAATACATTTTTTTGTAAGCAAATCCTTTAGTATGTAGTCTTGATAACGAAGCAGTTTCTTTATAAGAAAAAGTTACAATAAATGAGTTAACATCAATAAGCCCCTACTTTAATAATTAAAACATTCTAATTTTGTTTTTAATAACCTAATAGTTTTCTTTCTTTTATATTGTACAAAATTATTTTACTATTTAATATTAAAATTAGAATGTTTGAGGATTTTTTAAATCCTTACATACGTATGAACGTGTAAATAAATATTGAATATACATACTATTATTTTTTTTTTTTTTTTTTTTTTTTTTTTATGTTACTTTCTTTGGATGGAATTCTTTCAATGTCAAACGTTCTATTTGCAATTGCAGTCAAGTACTCCTGAAGAGACAAATAAAAAATCACATGATTTTAATTGTGTTTTCTTCACTTAAAAAAAAGAAAATTTTGGATTAATATTTCAATAATAGTATTTACTGACTGGTTAAGATTGCTATAAAGTTAATAGGTTAACAAAGATAGGAACTCCCATACCCGTGATATGTTGTTCCTTACAGGGCTTGACGTTTTATATAAAAATCCCAATTGTCTAGTATTTTATCCCAGTGAAAGGAGGGCTTTGTTCTCACGATGAATAGACAACAGCATTCAGTGTCCATTTCAGTGAAGGGTGAGTCCCGTTTCTGTAGCTGTACATAAACTGAATACAGATTGCTACCCCATTAAGTGTATCTCTCATGTGTATAGAAATATAATGCTATTAAAAATATAGTAAGGTATATTTTTTCTATATGTACTGTATAATATAGTTTAAACATTTTATTATTTTAAAATAATGAACAATTAACTCAAATTACAGATGCTATCCACACACATCCTATTTTTAATTTAATTAATTAATTATACATTTCTTATGATACATACAATTTGTGGTAATTTTAAAATTTTTAATCTGATTAGAGTATCAATATTAAAGTATTTGCGACAAAAACTTTATGTGTTTCATTTTATTGGCTATACCTACTTCGTAGTATGAGTAATAGTTCTTCAAAACGAATTTTTCAAGCTTTTTCAATCTTGCAAAATTATTTCCACCGGTGAAAATGTTAAATGATGTTAAATCCCCGAGGGACAGCCACTGTCATAACTTCCAGAATAAGGCAAATATTTAAAATGTTATATTATAATTGCTGTACAAAATTAATGATCAATTATATATTAATACGTTTATTTCAAACGGGTTAAGTGTTATTTACCTTTATACTTACAATATGGAGCCTGTTACATTTTTACATTGTTTGAAATCCACAATTTTAATACATTTTTATAACCCCTGGTGCAATTTGTTTACTTATAGATACGTTGTATAGTAATATATTTGTTTAAGTATCTATTGTTTAAGTAACTATTCATAGTACATTTCTTACAATCAACAAAATTCTGTCTTGAAAACCTATATATTTGTACTAAAAAAATTAACTACTACTAAAGGATGCTTTGCTAAAGTATTTTGAACATATTCATGAAGGTATAAACAATGGAAACAAATGTCGAGTAACGTGTCTTTACATAACCAAACAATTCAATAATGTTGATCTAAAAGTGTTACTAGACAAATTATGATGGACAGGAATGAGAGAACAATTTAATTATGATTGTCTTATGAGTCTAGAATACAAAGGTCAAGAATCTATAACCATATAAGTTAACCGAGGCTTATCAGAAGGTATGACATATCCCAGGTCACAGTACTAAGAATTATTATTGTTTCAATAAATTCAAAGTAATTTTTAATTCAAAATTAAATCTTAAATGTTAGAATCACTAACTTTTGAGATGATTCAGTGTTAATTTATCTAAAATATAAAAAAAACTGTGATAGCATAAAATATATCTCGGTAAAACACCACACAGGCTATGCCTAGCGATACCTATTGCTTTTCATGAGAATAAATTTGAACCATAGAAGGTGTTTATTAATTTTTATTTATTTATTTATGTAATAATGTATAATATAAAACTAATAAATAAATTAAAATAATATAGCCTAAGTTATTATATTGTAATAAGTAAAGAAGTAGTATTGATAATTACAATCAGCCTTATTAACTACTATTTCGTTATTATGTAAATATTTGCTGTAACATAATCAACTATGTTTTTGTGGCACATTGAACTTGTTGGGGCTAATTTTACATATGTAATAAATAAATATTCTTTTTCTTAAAACTCTATACTGCTAGCAAACAAATGGGTATTAACATAACATTGCAAATGGAATCACATAGTTACTCAAACAAAACTCATATAATTATATTTGATACCACTCTAAAAGCTCTTAAAACTATTTTAAAAATAATTATTCCAGTTCAAATTAAAATATTAAATATTATATTATATTTTATTTAAACACTTCCTTGTAAGGTACAATTAAAGCTCGTAATTTATGAATAAATTTAAAATGGAATAGGAATGTCAAGAAAAAACTGTAATTATATAAATAAAATAATTACAAACATTCTGATAGTAAAACACAGATGGTTGTCATTGAAAACACGTGCGGGGTTTGTACAACAGGTGGACAGTTGTTACCCTTACAGCCATCTTCATCATCTCCAATGGGGACACTCATTTTCCAGCCATCATACCTTTTTTATATGTATATATTTGAGAAACATTTAATTAGCAGATGTAAAGAGAATAAGTAAAATGGATTTATTTCAATGTTTATACAGTTATCAAATTTTAATTTTAGAGAATCAATGGAGCCTTAAAGTAATTTTATAACAATTTTATCCCGGGGTATGTAAAACCAATACTAAAAACATAAAACACTAAAATAATGTTCTAAAAGATTCTAATAAATAAGACGTTGAATGTCCAATAATTTATTTAGAAAATTAACTTATACTATATTTTCTGATTACAGTTACAACAAAATTAATAACTTTAAATAAAACAGGAATATCTAAACGATCCAAATCATTATAAACAATTTGTTAAGGCTTTTTCATAAAACATCCTATTTTGAAATCCTATTGAATACATCCAGTTTGCTCAGTTTCTCTAATACAGTTATTAGAAAAGATTACTTTATCTAAAAAGAATAATGAGACATATGTATTTCCTCTTTTTTTGATTGTTTATATATTCATACTCTTATACAGTTAGAATGTGAGATGTTATTAGAATAAATATACTGATTTTTGCATAACTATGTAAATTAACAAATAATTGTTTTTCTAGGGGATCCTGATTTCTAACAAACGACATCACTTAAGTCAGTTTAAAAGTGGTTGTAAAGAATGTTGCCAAATAATATAAAATATTAGCCATATACTATAAGTAAAACATCTATAAAATGAGGTTTCATGAATATAATGTTTCTATAACTTAAACAAAGTTTTGTATTATGAAATATACTGAATATATAAAAACAACTACTTTCCAATAACAATAAGAGTGACTGTAATATTAAACGTATTTAGATGTTAATATTATTGTATTTATTATTAGTTAAATACATTTTTACTTACCTGATATATATCCATTAAATATTCGGAGTATTTAGTTTTCATCAGATGATATTTTAAATGTAATATATTTGATTATCATGACTCTCTGTGGTATACATGTAAATTAATTGTATTGATTACAGAGACTTTTAAAATTATTTAAGTACCGTATAATTACTGTACTGTCTATAGATGGTAGAACTCGAGACTTAAAGGCCTTCTCATTGGATATGGATAACTCAAAAGTTATATTATACCAACATTGTTTACATTCTCACAGAAGTAACAGACATTTTAAAGGGGCTGAAATAAGGGAAAAAACAAATCTCTAGAACGAAAAAGCATTTTCCTTACTAGTTTACGGCATAGCAGTTTTTTTTTAGTTGTTATTTTATTGCTTATATTATGATATATATTGTATGTAATATATAAAAAATAATCTTACATCGAATTTAAACTGTAATCATGGTTTACAAATACTTCGTTACTAATATATACAGTTCAATACTAATAGTACTAAATACTATCAGTACGTATGTTACTGGATATGATCGTTGATATTTTTTGAAACAGTATACAAATATAAATAATATACTAGATAGTATATTTTTTTAGTTACAAAATAACCACTTTAAATTAATTAAGGTAATAAAATAAATAAAGTGTCTAACTAAAGACAAATTCATATTCAGGTACTTTAAGTTTTTTTTTTTTTTTTTTTTTTTTTAGTATATTAGGTTTTGTAGAACAATTCAAGTAATTGTATTTAATATCTATTATTAATATTGCTATACAGTTAATAGGTATAACGAGACATGATCTTCTCTACACCCATAATGTGATGTTCCTTAAACAGCTCGACTCTCTAAATTAAACTCCTAATTGTATAGTACTTTAACCGATCGAAGGGGACGATTTGTTCTCACGATGATTAGGCATTATTATTTATTGGCCGTTTCAATGAAATGTGTGAGGTGTACCTGTACAATTATAAACTGAATGTTAATTGCTTCCCAAAGAAATATAGTCCTACTTGTGTTAAATTTAGACAATATAATAATATTGATATTATTGCAAGGGCATACATATTGTTTTGATGTTTACTATTAAATATAGCTTTAAATATTCATTTCTTTAAAAAATAACACAAACTACAGAAGCTATCTACACTCACCCTACACTTATGTTATTATTCATATTCGTCTTATACATAACATGTTATTATTTATTCACATTTCTATTAATAATAAATTCCTTGAAAATAATCAATATACGAACTCATGTAAAAATATTAATCTATATTTAAGTTTTTATAACAAAATTACGTCTAACAGTTATGTACATCTTGTTAGTAATATCCATTAATTAAGTTTTGATGGTCAGTGCTGGTTGTAGTATTGGACTTGTAGGTCGTAATACACCTCTCAAGTAAATAAAGAAAATTTTTATATCAGTAGCTTATAACGCTTCCAAAAATATTTATTTACAGACTATCCCAAAAGAACAAAATAAGTTAATTAAGACAAATGCATTACTCACAATTGAAATAAAAGATGATAATTAATCATATAAGTGTATACAATTTTAAAAGCTTAAATAAATATTTAAAAAATAATTATTACAGTTCAAATTAGGACATAAAATATTAATTTTTATTTTGCTATAATACAGTTGGAATTTACAATGAAACATCATCATTTCTGAGTGGATGTAAAATTAATAGAAATTTTCATAATGTAAATGAAATAATTACAAAGAACTTAACAGAAAAGCCCAGCTGGTTGCCAATTAAAATACGAGCGGGGCTTGTACAACAGATGGACAGTTGTTACCCTGGCAGCCTCTTTCTTCATCCCCACTGGGACACCGTCCTGTAGTCCTTAACCCTCTCTTTGATCTCGGCAGTATTTTAATTAGCAGATATTGTAAAGGGAATAAATAAAATGAGGTTAAGTTATCGTTTATACGTGTACACATTAAAACTTTTCGAGGATTTATGAGGTTTACATGAAGCAATTGTGTGTTAGTTACAATAGAAAATATTTACTAAATAATATTCAAAAGAATCTTGATTTATCTGACGTCACAAGAAGTAAACTAATAAAATAATGTTTACTAAATGTTCTAGTTGCAGTTACAATTAAATAATTAACCTAAAACTAAACACGTGTATATTTACCAATCGTAAACAATTAAAACCAATACTACGAAATTTTAATGATGACAAGAGAATGTCATGTAATCAAAAAATAAATAGTGGTGTTTGATAAAACCACCGCTACAAAAACACTTTACTGAATATAATTAGTTCACTAAATATTTTGTTAACTTAATAACATTGATGTATTTAGTTTTACTCTTTTTTCTCATGTTACAACTGAATTATACATCCCAAGAAGTCCTCGTTTGTGTTGTTAAATAGTGTGGAAATAATTATAGTGATTACGAAAACATGTTTTATGTTTAGGGTTTAGTAAAATCACTCGCTAGATCTATTCAGACTGGAGATTAGAAATTTTTATCAATAAATATGAACGGTTCGGCATTTACGTTAGTCATATACTAATATTGATAGTAGTTTTCTTAGAAGTAACAGACCTTTTAAGAAGCAGAAATAATTAAAAACAAACAATCCTTAGGATCAGAAAGGATTATCCTCACGTATTCAAAGAAACACCACATTTATTTGTAGTCAGTTAATTTATTACAGCAGAATGTACTTTATATGAGATATACAAACATATTTACAAAGAGTTTAAATTGTAATCATGGTTTACATAACATTACATTGTTACCAGTGTTAACAATACTAAGTGTAACATATGTGTTAAGTACGTAAAACTCTGATTATAAATACACATTACCAGTCAATGTTCTTTTTAACCTTTAAAAATAATCGATTTAAATGAAATGTATTGAATTAGGTAAACCGTGTGACATTGCATCACATTTTAATAATTAATAGTGTACGAAAAAAAGTATTAGGTACTTTGAATCACATACTATAGATTTCTAGGTAGTGTTATTCCTTTAAACATGTATAAAGAATAATGCGACTAAAGTATTTAAAATAAATAAAATATAGCATTTGTGAAGTAGTGGATTTTATATGGTAGACTCAACAATAAGACTGTATCTTACTACTCGACAGTTATTCTGAAACAAATGTTTTTTTAAGGGGTTTATTAACCATAAATTTAATTAAACTGAACAGTTCTATTACATAAACAATATCATTGAGCCCAGTTCCTAATCATTCTTCTTCCATCGGATACTGCGTGTCAGGCTTGTCAGTTCACTGAAAATCAGACAAAAACTACGTGCTACATATTCCACGTAAAGTTGTAAGTCCCTTAGTTGCCCTACCTATTGGGCTATTATTAAATAGCTCTTCTTCAGGAACAATCGAACTTAGATAGTAACATTGAAAACACTCGTTCATCTTCACTCATATTATTCGTCATATCTTGACGATCAGCTTCTTAATAACAAATAATTTAGAAGTCATTTGAGTAGTATATATATTGGAGTTACTAGAAATGAGGTAAAGAACAACAGTTCATAAGTAACAAACATAAATATTCAAAAAAAAAAAAAAGTCAAAGGAGGCCTTTCAATGGCCTCATAAATAATAAATTTTCCCCTAGCACTCATCTATTGGTAAAGAATCGTAGAAGGAAAATACAACCGTAATATTTTATTTTTAAATTTATTCATTGATGGTAACTTCTATTTAGTTTTTGTTTTTAATTAGTATTTTAAAAGGTATGTGTAAAAAAGGAAGATATACAATTGTTCACCTTATGTCATTTAACTGTAAATTGCTATCAATGGAAATATTCACAATTTATAGATCATTATCAGAAAATACTAAGGTTAAGTTATTGGTATATCAGTCTTAAATGATTATAGATAGACGAGCCATACAAGAAAATTTTAACTTAAAATTAAACCAGGTAAAACTCTTTTTATGCATTAAGCTAAGCTACAGAGTTTAAATTAATCAAAAACGAAGTGTTACATTAAATTTTACCACCCACCCACTTATTCATGTTAAGTGGTGTTGACCCAGCATCCAACCCACACACGTACACACACGTACAATGATCAACCCACCCACAAATACACGTAGAGTGGTATCAATGATAAGAAAAATAAGTAAAAGATAACCATAGATTACATATAGGAACCATACAATTATTTTACCTTGTATTGTTTCTGCTTAAGAGTTAAAGTCAAGCACCAAAAGGTTTTCTAAGAGATCTGATTGAACAATGTATTTACATTTTTCATATTAAGTCGTAAATTTGTATACTAAACACAATATATACAAAGAATTTAAAACTCCAGAATCAATCCGTGAATTTTCGTCACATTTGGTATGAATGTATGTTCTTGAGAAACCTAACCCCTTCTCGTCATTATCTCACTCAGAGGGGAGTCATTAATGAGAATAATATTATACTTCCGGAAACACACGTAGATTCTATAATTACAGAAGTTGCAGAGGTCGTTATAAGGTACATGTTAAACTATAAAGTAAATTATAGTTTTGTAATTTAGTTCAAAGAAAAATGTAACCATATCAATTATAGCAAACAAAATAAAACTAAACACGATTTATTTATATAGTATTTAACAGACTTACTTAAACCATATTATATTATTACATATGTATCTGGTTACAAATGTGTTTGACTTTATTTTTCTTTCCATTTTTTTATTTAGTTTTCCCTTATTTAAAATAACATGTTCTTGTAATAATGAATATAATGAAACAGCAATGTAAAATATGAAAGATAATGTTGAATTACTGTGATTTGTACTGCTACCAAATCTATAGCAGTACTGTGATAGTACTGCTATAGATTTGGTCTAATAATTCAAGTTACAACTAAAAGTTATATATACAGTATTGTCTCAGTGAGCTAGGAGCTATCATCTCATCTCGCCTCCAAGGCTATTTGTATTGCTACTCGAAGTACAGTGTTATTGCTTAGAATCAAAGCTACACATGTCACAAAATCCCAATAATTAACGTTCTTTTGAAATAATATGAACTACAAAATTAATAGTGATGCAAATTTTAACAAAGTCAATAGAACGATTTAAATTTTTATATCACAAATAATATGTACCTTTGTAAAATCGATTTGTTGTTGAAGTGTTAGTTAAAACTAATATAATTTTTCTAATTACATAGTTATTTCCTTTTTATTATATAAAAAATGTAAGTTAACTAATAAATACCAAATGTATAGAAAACTTTTTAAATAACTCTTGTGAAAAGTACAGCAAAGGAAAATAGTACCTTCAAATGTCATGATCATTTAGTTCATAGTACTAAATGACCGCTCAGCTGCATTGCAGTATGGGAAAGAGGACATCTCCTGCCACCGTCAATAATAATGTTCTTTTATAAAAAAATATGATTTGTAACTGTTTTCCGAAATAGTAAAAGAACCATAGCTGAAATACGTTATGGTAAGCGAATTAAATATTATTTGTCGGTGTATATGTGTCAATGACGTGGAACACAAAATGTTATGTTCAATCATCTTAAGGTTAATTGGATCAGTTTTATATTTAATTATGATACATCCTGAGCCTAGCAGTTTTAGTTATAGTCCAAATTACTGAAAACTAGTGAAAAAATTGTTTGGCATGAGTTTAATAAAATTAACTTAAATAATACTCAAGGATTACCTTAAATATATTTATTCTTTTATTTGCTTTATTTAAACATGATCACATGGTTTCTATGTACAAAGCATATACAATTTGTTTGTACTCACATAATATACTTTGTTTTATAGTTCATATTAACTTCATGAATTATTTGTAAAGTCAATTAGTAAGATATTGCTTATTGTTTTAGCTTTTCCTTGTTTAACATAATAGTGTTTAATATATAGGGTCCATAAAATGACCTATTTTCCGAACGCTCCTAAATTGGTTTGATTATTTATTTTAATCTAATAAACATAATTATCAAATATGCAATAACAAATTCATAAATAATTTTACATAAAGAACGTATTTAAGGCTGTGCTTAATTTAAAATAGGCTTTGGTGAATTTAATGTGGGAATGTGGAGGGAAAGAAAATTTGTAGCTTTATGAAGAAACTAACAATTTCCTAAATTATACAGAAAAAGAAAATATGAAAAACAGATATGATACGTGAAAGGTTTTAGTTGCACTCGCTGCAACCATAAATCAAAACTACCCTCCTTGTTGAGTCGAACGTGTATTAATATCTTAGTGTAAATGACTCGACTTTGTGTTTGTACGTGATATCTGTTTTATCTCTGAGCCATTATACATAATATAGAGTAGTATGTCAGGAAATATTAGTAATTTATCTATAAAATGTTTTATATCTTATAACTCAGCACTTTTAAAACACGTAACTTATATAATTGCAAAAAAACTCTTCACTAACCAATTTTATTTTGTCTACATACAAGTGAGGGAATACTTAACCGATTAGAACAATCATATTCCTTATTTTATTAAGTTTTATTAAAACTGCTTGTTGTATATAAAAATGGATTAAGTCCTAACTTTGTATCGCATAATTGTTAAAGCCTTTGTGAGTATGGTATTCTTTATTTTTATAGTTTCTATGTTCACTTTTAAAGCTTCGGAGGGACAAAACCTTATTAGTACCTACGAAGTAGTACGAACCTTGTTAAGAAATCATAAAAACGTTAATTTGCATCTGTTTCTGATACTTACTGTAACTTTTCAAGGTTTCTGAATGTTAGTTTACTTGTAAAGTCCGCTAAACAATATGACTTTGTTTTAGTCTAAAAATAAATTCTATTACTTTGTTTTAGACTTTATGTAAATAATCTCAACTTCTTATTTAGTCAATACGTAATGTGAATGTTAATTGACTCCAATTAAAAGGAAAGGATCATTTTAAGTTCAACAAAGCAACGCAGCATTTACAGCATATTAGTGTATTGAACGACATAAAAATAAGTATTGTTAATAACATTATGAGTAATATAGAGAAAATATATATGTCCACAATATCTTTAAAACTTCCATTCCAACAAAACTGTAACACCACACCGTTATTTAGGTCAAACAAAACAATATAAACAGCAAAACAAGAACGTAGTCAGCTTTAATTAACTAGAACATAGCTACATTCATTATGCACGATTTATAACTTAAACTAAAGCCATGTTGTTCTCAAATACAAGGTAAATAGTAAATTTGTTTTTAACATTAGTCACTAAATGATTCTATTAAAACTATTAGATACACTTAACAACACTTTTAAATTAGGTAAAATATTACACGTTGTTAGAATTTAAATAATTCCAGCTTTTAGGAGATATAGATTTTTATTTACGTAGTCTAATAGTAGACATAAAAGGACAGTTTTAGGCTCACTTTTACCCAGTAGTGAATTGTTAGGCGAAATAGACCCACTTTTACCTTTGGACCCAAGATGGCGGCGGTCACGTGACTTTTCCAAGATGGCGGCGCCCATTTCCCGCCAAATTTTCTAACCTCACTTTTCCTAACCTCAAATTTCCCGCCAAATTTCCCACGCTTTTCCCGGAATTCCCCAAAATTCCCGATTTTCCCCCAAATTCCCAAATTTCCCTCAAATTCCCAAATTTCCCTCCAAATTCCCACATCATACTATATGAAATACACTGTTAACCTTGTTATACTATATAAAATTCATTGTTAACCTAACTTTTTCCGTGTTATACTATATAAAATGCACTGTTAACCTTGTTATACTATATAAGATACACTATATAAAATACAGTCTTAACCTAACTTTTTCCATGTTATACTATATAAAATTCACTTTTTTTGTCCAATATGGCATCTTTTTCCATATTATACTATATAAAATTCACTTTTTTGTCCAATATGACGTCTTTTTCCATGTTATACTATATAAAATGCACTTTTTTGTCCAATATGGCGTCTTTTTCCATATTATACTATATAAAATGCACTTTTTTGTCCAATATGGCGTCTTTTTCCATGTTATACTATATAAAATGAACTTTTTTGTCCAATATGACGTCTTTCCCTCTTCAAAATTCCCTCCCAAAATTCCTAATCCAATATGGCGACCTTTCCCTTCGGGTACTTCCGGCGACCGTCAGCTACCTTCGTACGCTCTTAGCCTATGATGCACACGTCGTCTGCTGGTCGGGCACGCATGCTCATGGACTTGCTACTCTACTCATATATACACTATAACAAATTAATATTTCATACACTATAATAAAATTAATATTTCATATACTCAATGTGCTCGACCCGATCGTAGCGCACCTGGTGGCAAAACTTAGCGCATCCTTTCGGAACATGGCGCCTTCGGAAGGGAAGTCCCCGGTGGTAATTCCCCTTCTCAAATTCGGTCTTTATACTATATAAAATACACTATTAACCTTTCTCATACTATATAAAATGCTAAAGATGGCGGTCATTTACATATGTACTATATAAAATGCTTTCGTGTACTTCCGGCAACCATCGGCTACCTTCGTACACGTCGTCTGCTGGTCTGACGCACACCCAAATGCCACGCTCTGATTGGTTACCTCCCTACTTTACAAGTAATCTTTCTCACACGTACTGTTAGACTACTTATTTAATTTAATTTTTTCTCAACTTTTTAATAAATACACTGTTAATATACGCTCTTACCTTCGGACACTCATCCAAGGCTTCCTACACTGTTACCTATACTTATCTATCGAATCACAGATCATCCTCAAGCCCCTACTTAACACTCTAGGCAACCTGCAATACACGTTTTAATTAAAAATCAAGGGACAGCTATTATTTATATTAATTATTTACTTCTTTTTTTATTTTTATTTAATTGTTACATACGAGACCAACTGGTGTACGGTGACCGGGCTTTATCGCTGTTATCACATCACTTGACCTCAAAGGTCAACCCGTGGCTGTTATCACATCCCACAAGCATTGTTTTACATCCCGTATGAACGATGTACGAGTCTTTGTTACTAACTAGATGAACGAGTGTAGTCTTTGTTACTAACTAAGGCTGCTGGACCCTTTGATATATGATCTATTAACAACACAGTAGTCAGGGAATCTATGACATGGAACCCAAACCCCTTAAAATTTAGTTAAAATGTCCATAAATAGGGTTATTTGTGTACAAAATATGTTATAATTCCCTAAAAGCAATAAAATGCAGTGTCATAACAACGATATTTGTCCTAAACATTAAAAATTCCTTTAAATACTCTTATAGAACCCCAGTTTGAGCTCAAAACAACGTACAAAACTGATGTAACACTTGTAAATTAATTGTTTAACCTACATAGCTATTTAGTTGACTCCAAACAGTTGGCAAAGTGTAAGTAGCCAATAGGAATAAATTCTCTATAATGTTCACATTTTAAGCTTGATTTTAACAAAACCTGATGCTATTGATTCTTTGCACATTAAACAAATAAACGAATAGTTAGTTGAAATGTGTCTATTGTAGAAACTTTGGTATTAACAGTAAGAAAGTTTGGTTTCTTTTGACTATAATATACTCGATCAGAAAATGTATATACACCACTCCCAAAGACCGAAACACATGGAGAACCTAGAACACACAACATTCTTGATAGATCACCTTCCTATTCATCACATAAGACCCTTGATTATCCATCACCTATCCCTAAGACATCTGACTGACCAACTACCCACCCAATATTCTAGACTAAACACACTCTACATACAAGACCTTTGATTGACCATCTACCTACCCTACACACACAGTACTCTCGATAGACCACTCACCTCCCCATCACATAAGACATCTGACTAACCATCTACCCACCTAATATACTAGACTAACCACACTCTACACATAGTCCTCTTGACAGACCACACACCCCTCTCGACACATAATACATTTGACCACCTACCCACCTAATATACTAGACTAACCACACTCTACATACAAGACTTTTGATTGACCATCTACCCACTCAACACACACAGACCCTCGATAGGCCACCCACCTCCCCAACACATAAGACATCTGACTGACCATCTACCCACCTAATATACTAGACTAACCACACCTTACATACAAGACCTTTGATTGACCATCTACCTACCCAACACACACAGTACCCTCGATAGGCCACACACCTTCCCAACACATAACACATCCGACTGACCATCTACCCACCTAATATACTAGACTAAACACACCTTAAATACAAGACCTTTGATTGACCACCTACCTACCCAACACACACAGTACCCTCGATAGGCCACCCACCTTCCCAACACATAAGACATCTGACTGACCACCTACCTACTTAATAAACTAGACTAACCACACTCTACATACAAGACTTTTGATTGACCACTCACCTACTAAACACACAGACGTTTGATTAAACACCCACATACTCAACACAGAGTCATGTTGATAGACCAACCCACCTTCCCCAAACATAAAACCTTTGATAGACCAACCACACACTCTACAGACATAACTTAAAATACCATCACACTACCAAAAAGGCAGTCTCTTTATAGACCCCCATCTACTCAATACATGAGACACTTGGTTAACCACTCGCCTACCCAACACATAGTCCTCTTGATAGACCACTCACCCCCTCCCGACACATAATACATTTGACAGACCACTTACTTAACATACAAGACTGACCATACACTCTACATCGAAGACGTTTGATTATCCACTCACCTACTCAATACATACAAAACACTTGTTTGATCCCAACAATTTAACAAACACAACTGACGATTGACATTCCACATTCCCAAAGCATCATACTACAATGAAAATAGTCCTATTGACATACCCCTACCTACCAAACATACGTACCACACAACATAAAATCATGACAACAGTCCACCCACCTACTCAACACACAACACCTCTGATAGATAATCCACCTAAAAATTACATAAAACCTTACAGTGACACCCAAAATTCATGGATAACCTACCTACCAAACATACGAATTGACCACATTACCAAAGCATATGAAGAACCACCTACCAAACATACGTACCACACACCATAAAATCATGACTTAACAGTCCACCCACCTACTCAACACACAACACCTCTGATAGATAATCCTCCTAAACATTACATAAAACCTTACAGTGACACCCAAAATTCATGGATAACCTACCTACCAAACATACGAATTGACCACATTACCAAAGCATATGAAGGACCACCTACCAAACATACGTACCACACACCATAAAATCATGACTTAACAGTCCACCCACCTACTCAACACACAACACCTCTGATAGATAATCCACCTAAACATTACATAAAACCTTACATTGACACCCAAAATTCATGGATAACCTAACTACCAAACATACGAATTGACCACATTACCAAAGCATATGAAGGACCACCTACCAAACATACGTACCACACACCATAAAATCATGACTTAACAGTCCACCCACCTACTCAACGCACAACACCTCTGATAGATAATCCTCCTAAACATTACATAAAACCTTACATTGACACCCAACATTCATGGATAACCTACCTACCAAACATACGAATAGACCACATTACCAAAGCATATGAAGGACCAATCACAAACATACGTACCACACACCATAAAATCATGACTTAACAGTCCACCCACCTACTCAACACACAACACCTCTGATAGATAATCCACCTAACCACTACATAAAACCTATGATTGACACTCAACATTCATGGATGACCACCTACCATACATACGTACACCATAAAACCACGACTTAACAGTCCACACACCTACTCAAAACACAACACCTTTGATAGATAATCCACCTAAACATTACATAAAACCTTACATTGACACCCAACATTCATGGATGACCTACCTACCATACATACGTACACCATAAAAACCATGACTTAACAGTCCACACACCTACTCAAAACACAACACCTCTGATAGATAATCCACCTAACCACTACATAAAACCTATGATTGACACTCAACATTCATGGATGACCACCTACCATACATACGTACACCATAAAACCATGACTTACAGTCCACACGCCTACTCAAAACACAACACCTCTGATAGATAATCCACCTAACCACTACATAAAACCTATGATTGACACTCAACATTCATGGATGACCACCAACCATACATACGTACACCATAAAACCATGACTTAACAGTCCACACGCCTACTCAAAACACAACACCTCTGATAGATAATCCACCTAACCACTACATAAAACCTATGATTGACACTCAACATTCATGGATGACCATCAACCATACATACGTACACCATAAAACCATGACTTAACAGTCCACACGCCTACTCAAAACACAACACCTCTGATAGATAATCCACCTAACCACTACATAAAACCTTTGATTGATACTCAACATTCATGGATGACCTACCTACCAAACATACGAATTGACCACATTCTCAAAGCATAAGAAGGACCACCTACCACACATACATACCACACACCATAAAATCATAACTTAACAGTCCACCCGCCTACTCAAAACACAACACCTCTGATAGATAATCCACCTAAACATTACATAAAACCTTACATTGACACCCAACATTCATGGATGACCTACCTACCAAACATACGAATTGACTACATTACCAAAGCATAAGAAGGACCACCTACCACACATACATACCACACACCATAAAATCATAACTTAACAGTCCACCCGCCTACTCAAAACACAACACCTCTGATAGATAATCCACCTAAACACTACATAAAACCTATGATTGACACTCAACATTCATGGATGACCTACCTACCAAACATACGAATTGACTACATTACCAAAGCATATGAAGGACCACCTACCATACATACGTACCACACACCATAAAATCATGACTTAACAGTCCACCCGCCTACCTCTGCACACACAATTCCTTATGACACACCCTAAACATACCACTCATCCTACAGACAAAACTCCTAGAGAACTACCCATTCACCATAAAAACAGTATTGCTTCATTTAATTATGTTTTAAAATAACATTATTACACTGTAAGATAGGTTTAATACAGCTAAAGACCTAAAGTGTTACCTAAAATTCTGTTTTATATGAGAGCCGTTGGTGGAAAACATCCAAACTAAACATAGAAAATAGGAATCAGCTAGTAGTTTCATAGAAATTCTGCTATACAACTAAAAAAATATGAGAAAAAATTAGGTTTAAAAACAATGAACACAGAAAAAATTAGGTTTAAAAACAATGAACACAGAAAAAATTAGGTTTAAAAACAATGAACACAGAAAAAATTAGGTTTAAAAACAATGAGAACAGAAAAAATTAGATTAAAAAAATGAACATAGAAAAAGTTAGGTTAAAAAAATGAACACAGAAAACGTTAGGTTAAAAAAAGAACACAGAAAAAGTTAGGTTAAAAAAAAATAAACATAGAAAAAGTTAGGTTAGCAAACATCAGAAAAGTAAGTCTAGCAAACAACCGAAAGGTTGATTGCTATCCTTACTTTTCCGAAAAGTTGTTAAAATTAACAAAAGTCAAAAAATGTCCCATTTTATGAGTTTTGTTAATTTTAACTGAACTTTTCTGATGTTTGCTAACCTAACTTTTTCTATGTTTATTTTTTTTAACCTAACTTTTTCTGTGTTCTTTTTTTAACCTAACGTTTTCTGTGTTCATTTTTTTAACCTAACTTTTTCTATGTTCATTTTTTTAATCTAATTTTTTCTGTTCTCATTGTTTTTAAACCTAATTTTTTCTGTGTTCATTGTTTTTAAACCTAATTTTTTCTGTGTTCATTGTTTTTAAACCTAATTTTTTCTGTGTTCATTGTTTTTAAACCTAATTTTTTCTCATATTTTTTTAGTTGTATAGCAGAATTTCTATGAAACTACTAGCTGATTCCTATTTTCTATGTTTAGTTTGGATGTTTTCCACCAACGGCTCTCATATAAAACAGAATTTTAGGTAACACTTTAGGTCTTTAGCTGTATTAAACCTATCTTACAGTGTAATAATGTTATTTTAAAACATGATTAAATGAAGCAATACTGTTTTTATGGTGGATGGGTAGTTCTCTAGGAGTTTTGTCTGTAGGATGAGTGGTATGTTTAGGGTGTGTCATAAGGAATTGTGTGTGCAGAGGTAGGCGGGTGGACTGTTAAGTCATGATTTTATGGTGTGTGGTACGTATGTATGGTAGGTGGTCCTTCATATGCTTTGGTAATGTAGTCAATTCGTATGTTTGGTAGGTAGGTCATCCATGAATGTTGAGTGTCAATCATAGGTTTTATGTAGTGTTTAGGTGGATTATCTATCAGAGGTGTTGTGTTTTGAGTAGGCGGGGTGGACTGTTAAGTTATGATTTTATGGTGTGTGGTATGTATGTGTGGTAGGTGGTCCTTCTTATGCTTTGGTAATGTAGTCAATTCGTATGTTTGGTAGGTAGGTCATCCATGAATGTTGGGTGTCAATGTAAGGTTTTATGTAATGTTTAGGTGGATTATCTATCAGAGGTGTTGTGTTTTGAGTAGGCGGGTGGACTGTTAAGTTATGATTTTATGGTGTGTGGTATGTATGTGTGGTAGGTGGTCCTTCTTATGCTTTGAGAATGTGGTCAATTCGTATGTTTGGTAGGTAGGTCATCCATGAATGTTGAGTATCAATCAAAGGTTTTATGTAGTGGTTAGGTGGATTATCTATCAGAGGTGTTGTGTTTTGAGTAGGCGTGTGGACTGTTAAGTCATGGTTTTATGGTGTACGTATGTATGGTTGATGGTCATCCATGAATGTTGAGTGTCAATCATAGGTTTTATGTAGTGGTTAGGTGGATTATCTATCAGAGGTGTTGTGTTTTGAGTAGGCGTGTGGACTGTTAAGTCATGGTTTTATGGTGTACGTATGTATGGTTGGTGGTCATCCATGAATGTTGAGTGTCAATCATAGGTTTTATGTAGTGGTTAGGTGGATTATCTATCAGAGGTGTTGTGTTTTGAGTAGGCGTGTGGACTGTAAGTCATGGTTTTATGGTGTACGTATGTATGGTAGGTGGTCATCCATGAATGTTGAGTGTCAATCATAGGTTTTATGTAGTGGTTAGGTGGATTATCTATCAGAGGTGTTGTGTTTTGAGTAGGTGTGTGGACTGTTAAGTCATGGTTTTATGGTGTACGTATGTATGGTAGGTAGGTCATCCATGAATGTTGGGTGTCAATGTAAGGTTTTATGTAATGTTTAGGTGGATTATCTATCAAAGGTGTTGTGTTTTGAGTAGGTGTGTGGACTGTTAAGTCGTGGTTTTATGGTGTACGTATGTATGGTAGGTGGTCATCCATGAATGTTGAGTGTCAATCATAGGTTTTATGTAGTGGTTAGGTGGATTATCTATCAGAGGTGTTGTGTGTTGAGTAGGTGGGTGGACTGTTAAGTCATGATTTTATGGTGTGTGGTACGTATGTTTGTGATTGGTCCTTCATATGCTTTGGTAATGTGGTCTATTCGTATGTTTGGTAGGTAGGTTATCCATGAATGTTGGGTGTCAATGTAAGGTTTTATGTAATGTTTAGGAGGATTATCTATCAGAGGTGTTGTGCGTTGAGTAGGTGGGTGGACTGTTAAGTCATGATTTTATGGTGTGTGGTACGTATGTTTGGTAGGTGGTCCTTCATATGATTTGGTAATGTGGTCAATTCGTATGTTTGGTAGTTAGGTTATCCATGAATTTTGGGTGTCAATGTAAGGTTTTATGTAATGTTTAGGTGGATTATCTATCAGAGGTGTTGTGTGTTGAGTAGGTGGGTGGACTGTTAAGTCATGATTTTATGGTGTGTGGTACGTATGTTTGGTAGGTGGTCCTTCATATGCTTTGGTAATGTGGTCAATTCGTATGTTTGGTAGGTAGGTTATCCATGAATTTTGGGTGTCACTGTAAGGTTTTATGTAATGTTTAGGAGGATTATCTATCAGAGGTGTTGTGTGTTGAGTAGGTGGGTGGACTGTTAAGTCATGATTTTATGGTGTGTGGTACGTATGTTTGGTAGGTGGTTCTTCATATGCTTTGGTAATGTGGTCAATTCGTATGTTTGGTAGGTAGGTTATCCATGAATTTTGGGTGTCACTGTAAGGTTTTATGTAATTTTTAGGTGGATTATCTATCAGAGGTGTTGTGTGTTGAGTAGGTGGGTGGACTGTTGTCATGATTTTATGTTGTGTGGTACGTATGTTTGGTAGGTAGGGGTATGTCAATAGGACTATTTTCATTGTAGTATGATGCTTTGGGAATGTGGAATGTCAATCGTCAGTTGTGTTTGTTAAATTGTTGGGATCAAACAAGTGTTTTGTATGTATTGAGTAGGTGAGTGGATAATCAAACGTCTTCGATGTAGAGTGTATGGTCAGTCTTGTATGTTAAGTAAGTGGTCTGTCAAATGTATTATGTGTCGGGAGGGGTGAGTGGTCTATCAAGAGGACTATGTGTTGGGTAGGCGAGTGGTTAACCAAGTGTCTCATGTATTGAGTAGATGGGGGTCTATAAAGAGACTGCCTTTTTGGTAGTGTGATGGTATTTTAAGTTATGTCTGTAGAGTGTGTGGTTGGTCTATCAAAGGTTTTATGTTTGGGGAAGGTGGGTTGGTCTATCAACATGACTCTGTGTTGAGTATGTGGGTGTTTAATCAAACGTCTGTGTGTTTAGTAGGTGAGTGGTCAATCAAAAGTCTTGTATGTAGAGTGTGGTTAGTCTAGTTTATTAAGTAGGTAGGTGGTCAGTCAGATGTCTTATGTGTTGGGAAGGTGGGTGGCCTATCGAGGGTACTGTGTGTGTTGGGTAGGTAGGTGGTCAATCAAAGGTCTTGTATTTAAGGTGTGTTTAGTCTAGTATATTAGGTGGGTAGATGGTCAGTCGGATGTGTTATGTGTTGGGAAGGTGTGTGGCCTATCGAGGGTACTGTGTGTGTTGGGTAGGTAGATGGTCAATCAAAGGTCTTGTATGTAAGGTGTGGTTAGTCTAGTATATTAGGTGGGTAGATGGTCAGTCAGATGTCTTATGTGTTGGGGAGGTGGGTGGCCTATCGAGGGTCTGTGTGTGTTGAGTGGGTAGATGGTCAATCAAAAGTCTTGTATGTAGAGTGTGGTTAGTCTAGTATATTAGGTGGGTAGGTGGTCAAATGTATTATGTGTCGAGAGGGGTGTGTGGTCTGTCAAGAGGACTATGTGTAGAGTGTGGTTAGTCTAGTATATTAGGTGGGTAGATGGTTAGTCAGATGTCTTATGTGATGGGGAGGTGAGTGGTCTATCGAGAGTACTGTGTGTGTAGGGTAGGTAGATGGTCAATCAAAGGTCTTGTATGTAGAGTGTGTTTAGTCTAGAATATTGGGTGGGTAGTTGGTCAGTCAGATGTCTTAGGGATAGGTGATGGATAATCAAGGGTCTTATGTGATGAATAGGAAGGTGATCTATCAAGAATGTTGTGTGTTCTAGGTTCTCCATGTGTTTCGGTCTTTGGGAGTGGTGTATATACATTTTCTGATCGAGTATATTATAGTCAAAAGAAACCAAACTTTCTTACTGTTAATACCAAAGTTTCTACAATAGACACATTTCAACTAACTATTCGTTTATTTGTTTAATGTGCAAAGAATCAATAGCATCAGGTTTTGTTAAAATCAAGCTTAAAATGTGAACATTATAGAGAATTTATTCCTATTGGCTACTTACACTTTGCCAACTGTTTGGAGTCAACTAAATAGCTATGTAGGTTAAACAATTAATTTACAAGTGTTACATCAGTTTTGTACGTTGTTTTGAGCTCAAACTGGGGTTCTATAAGAGTATTTTAAAGGAATTTTTAATGTTTAGGACAAATATCGTTGTTATGACACTGCATTTTATTGCTTTTAGGGAATTATAACATATTTTGTACACAAATAACCCTATTTATGGACATTTTAACTAAATTTTAAGGGGTTTGGGTTCCATGTCATAGATTCCCTGACTACTGTGTTGTTAATAGATCATATATCAAAGGGTCCAGCAGCCTTAGTTAGTAACAAAGACTACACTCGTTCATCTAGTTAGTAACAAAGACTCGTACATCGTTCATACGGGATGTAAAACAATGCTTGTGGGATGTGATAACAGCCACGGGTTGACCTTTGAGGTCAAGTGATGTGATAACAGCGATAAAGCCCGGTCACCGTACACCAGTTGGTCTCGTATGTAACAATTAAATAAAAATAAAAAAAGAAGTAAATAATTAATATAAATAATAGCTGTCCCTTGATTTTTAATTAAAACGTGTATTGCAGGTTGCCTAGAGTGTTAAGTAGGGGCTTGAGGATGATCTGTGATTCGATAGATAAGTATAGGTAACAGTGTAGGAAGCCTTGGATGAGTGTCCGAAGGTAAGAGCGTATATTAACAGTGTATTTATTAAAAAGTTGAGAAAAAATTAAATTAAATAAGTAGTCTAACAGTACGTGTGAGAAAGATTACTTGTAAAGTAGGGAGGTAACCAATCAGAGCGTGGCATTTGGGTGTGCGTCAGACCAGCAGACGACGTGTACGAAGGTAGCCGATGGTTGCCGGAAGTACACGAAAGCATTTTATATAGTACATATGTAAATGACCGCCATCTTTAGCATTTTATATAGTATGAGAAAGGTTAATAGTGTATTTTATATAGTATAAAGACCGAATTTGAGAAGGGGAATTACCACCGGGGACTTCCCTTCCGAAGGCGCCATGTTCCGAAAGGATGCGCTAAGTTTTGCCACCAGGTGCGCTACGATCGGGTCGAGCACATTGAGTATATGAAATATTAATTTTATTATAGTGTATGAAATATTAATTTGTTATAGTGTATATATGAGTAGAGTAGCAAGTCCATGAGCATGCGTGCCCGACCAGCAGACGACGTGTGCATCATAGGCTAAGAGCGTACGAAGGTAGCTGACGGTCGCCGGAAGTACCCGAAGGGAAAGGTCGCCATATTGGATTAGGAATTTTGGGAGGGAATTTTGAAGAGGGAAAGACGTCATATTGGACAAAAAAGTTCATTTTATATAGTATAACATGGAAAAAGACGCCATATTGGACAAAAAAGTGCATTTTATATAGTATAATATGGAAAAAGACGCCATATTGGACAAAAAAGTGCATTTTATATAGTATAACATGGAAAAAGACGTCATATTGGACAAAAAAGTGAATTTTATATAGTATAATATGGAAAAAGATGCCATATTGGACAAAAAAAGTGAATTTTATATAGTATAACATGGAAAAAGTTAGGTTAAGACTGTATTTTATATAGTGTATCTTATATAGTATAACAAGGTTAACAGTGCATTTTATATAGTATAACACGGAAAAAGTTAGGTTAACAATGAATTTTATATAGTATAACAAGGTTAACAGTGTATTTCATATAGTATGATGTGGGAATTTGGAGGGAAATTTGGGAATTTGAGGGAAATTTGGGAATTTGGGGGAAAATCGGGAATTTTGGGGAATTCCGGGAAAAGCGTGGGAAATTTGGCGGGAAATTTGAGGTTAGGAAAAGTGAGGTTAGAAAATTTGGCGGGAAATGGGCGCCGCCATCTTGGAAAAGTCACGTGACCGCCGCCATCTTGGGTCCAAAGGTAAAAGTGGGTCTATTTCGCCTAACAATTCACTACTGGGTAAAAGTGAGCCTAAAACTGTCCTTTTATGTCTACTTCTAATTCTACTCGAAAAAATATAAAACTGTCCCAAACTATTTCTAAAGTTCTGAGCATAAAATTATTTTGGGTTTTAGCTCTTTTATGCTGTATTCATAGTCAACAAGGAATTAATAAACTGCATTGCACATTAAATAAAAAATATTAAAAAAGTATTCTAAACCCTCGACCTTTTAAAAAAATAATGATGTAAATCATTTAGATAAATATTTTACATCTTATGGTTAGTAAATTTTAGATAAATATTTCATTCAACTTTCGAGAGGTAAACTATAGTTATTTTATTTCCTTGTTACCATGGTACCATTATTTTTCCTAAATGGAAAAGCACAAATCATAAACATGTGTTTTAAGCCAATACTTAATTTAAATAATAACTTTCACAACCAGAGAATGTTTTTTTTTATAATTTACGATTTGTTTCAATGCATATTAAAAAAAACTACAGGACAAAACGTTGAAAAAGTGTTTCTTACTGATTGTACAGAGTAAAAATTGTCTTTGCGACAAAATTCTTATTTATAAACTGTTCAAAAGGATTGTTTCTGTAGTCCCTTATATAAATGAATCAATATATATAGAAAGCAACAAACATACCTTCATAAAATCTTTAAAAACTGAAATAGTACTTTAGTTAATTGTTTAAATTGCAAGTAAAACATTGTTAACCAGTTAATTTTCATAACTGCAACTAAGCTTACATTTGTAAAGGAAATGATATTATTATGCACATTTAAGCAAAAAGTGAAATGCATTTTAAATGTTTGTTAAGAATAACTATGGATTAAATAGTGTTATATTATATTATCAAACGTCAATTAAATAGAAAATTATATTTATAAATATATGGTTTTATTTTTCTTTTCATTAGATTATTTATTGTGATATTTTGCTTCAAATTATGCACGTAATACAACAAATATTAAGTTAAGTTTGGTATTATGCTCTTTAATAACAAGATTTCTCCTTGGGGTAGTATTGATACTCCACAACCCCAAAGCTCGATTTTTACTGAAACGTAATACAGATATCCTAAATGCCATATAAATATTAAAAAACAGTACAACAAATAGCAATCTGTACAACATTTTATTTTAATAAACTAAAATAATTTTCCTCGAATTATCTTCAGACTGTAATGCCATAGTAAAAGGTCACCAATTAATATTCAACACAGCTAGTAATAACTTTCCGTGTTCATACCACATGGTCCAAATATAGGCCGTTATATCGTGATGGTTTATGGTAATTGTTGACCCCACTGACGACAAATAAAACAGTGTATTTATGTAATTTGAATTCTTTTATAGCACTTAGAATAGTTTATTGTTGATTCATTTTAAAATATTCTACCAAGTAGTTTATATTTAAAAGATAATTTGTGACCTAATAGTCTCTTATTATTGTTTTAGCTGCAAAAATATTAGTTCATAATTTTGCTAATAATAATAATCCCTAAACTAATTGATAGGTACCACGCATGTTTGTGGGTAGAACGTCATACTTTTTCAGTTTTTAAAATAAATTAATACAACGTTAAATTGTTGTTAAGTATAGTATAAAATAATATTCATACGAACAAAGAATGTTTTGGTAACCTAATTGTTATCTTAAGATTTTCTAAAACAAGAGTAAGTTTATGAAATTAATAATAGTTTACGAAAATGAAATTAATAATACAAAATTACAAAAATTGTAAATATGTACGTGATCCATTTACTTTCAATTACAATTTTATATTCAAACACTCTGGCCATTCTCTTAAAAAATTTGTCTACTCAACATTATTATGAATCAGTTCCTTTCTATTTATATGTTGAAATATTAACTTCATCTCATTTACTTTTTAAATTTTTTTTTCTTTACTTGATGATTAATATATCTGTTAATATTCTCACTGCCTTTTCATACATATTTCTCTATACATAGAGGATATGAACCAGAAACTACTCTTAACGATATAATGTCATATTATTTATGCTTGAACACATTTTACGTTTTTCATTCCTTAATTGTATATTACTCATGTGTCATATTTATTGGTTCCATTTAAAATCGTTATTTTCTTACGTAACTATATTTCTTATTCTTGGAGTAGAGAATGTCAAAACATACGATTTCATAAGACCACTTAGCTAATAGTATTAGACTTGTATTATCCATTATAGAAACTACATCATTTTAACACTACATTCTATCATTTCTATGATATGTTGCAAAATATTAACATACGGTTATTAAAAAATAACAAATTATTATTAAGAGGCTTAATTAAATTGGAAAAATACACAACTGGTAGAGTATTGTAAATGAAAACCAATTCTGCAAGAAGACATATCATAAAGGCTTAAAATATTATTCACTGAGAAATAATTTCAAACGTGAGTTAACTGCTAATAGCTGTGCATTAAACTCAGTCACAGCTATACAAATCTATATTGTATGACTATACAATACAAATCTAATATTGAAGACAAATCTAAATAGTAGCATTAGGTCTACTTAACTCAAATGAATAATAGATTTAGCGAAAGTAGTAAAAACACCCTCTTAACCAGGGGTGCCAAGCATTACAAGAACTGTTTTCCTACAATCGTGACTTGTCTCAATTTACAGACGTAAATTGGATCACGTGATAACACGCAAACCTGTTCCCTCATGCCAGTGGACATGATTATACGTGTAGGGCATTTATCTCATAGTAAAGTGTATGTGACTTGTACCATACACCTCTACAGTGATATCAAGTATCAAGCTTTTTGAATTAAGTAGTTAAAATATAATTTCTTAAAATATTTTAAAAGTTTAAAACTACTAAAATGTTTTACTTAGATACATTTCAAGAGTTTGTCATACTTAATATACCTGAATTGAACTTTATCAATATTTAACCAGAATTATGGCAATCTTTTAACTATAGACATTATTTTATAAAATGTACAAATTGTATTAAAAATTATATCTGGTGAATCGTATAAGCTAAATATACACTTTAAAGACTGAAGTGTAGTTCTTATATATAGCTTTTAGATTTCATACCTAATTTTATTTTCAAGTATAAGCTTAGTATTTATCGGTGTTATAATGATAAAATATACCTTGGACATGATATTAGAGATTTTTTAGAAGTCTTTTTAGAAATTTATTTAGTAAAATTTTATCCATGTGTTCTGAATATATCCCATTTAACTATTATACCTAAAATTATATTTAGGAAACCAAATCTGTCAGTTACCTTTCAAACAGTAAATGTGCTATCGCATTGTTTTTTTTAAATAACGATGTATTTGTTTTAGTGCTCGTTGTCTGGGGTAATTTTATAAAAGAGATTAAAGTGATTTATATTAGTTTTTACAAATAAAATTCTATAAGATACAGAAAATATCTTCTTTCTCAAGTGTACTTAATTTAGGATGATCTGCATAGTTAACTTTCTTTGAAACCTTATTTATTACACTCAAAACTACAATACACATAGACGAACAAGCATAGTTAAAAGTGATATTATCAAAATATTAATCCAGCAACACGAGTTTCACCTTTACGTATTATAAACATATATGAATCCAGGCAACTTAATGCTTTGTGATTCGTACAGTTAAAGTCAATTTATGTGCACAAGCTGAGGAAAGCCGGTTGCCGAATGGTCCAAGGTGGCACGATATTAAGTCATGAGGTAGCAAGTTCAAATCCTGTCCTTGACTGAACACTTTTACTAGTACTATTCCCTTGTACTGTTAACAGCATTACTTTGTTGGAATATATTCTCCACACTAATTAATTATCCATGGGTAATGAAAAGAGTAAGAAAAGAAGGATATCATCCTCTCTTTTATTTATAACAAAATTAAATAATTGTAATAAACAAAGGCCGAATAGTCCCTAAAATTTACTACCTAATTATATCCCAACAGAGTGCATTAAGATATAAATATATACACATTTGTTACTTTATCTTTATAAATCCTTACAACATCAAATATACTGAATAACCTTTGCTTTTATTAAAATCTACCTATTAAATTTTATGAGTAAAGGAGAATTTTTAATTACGTTTTGTATTTCATTAAATACTAGGTTTAACTCAAGCTGTTTCCATACTCCTGATAAAAGCTTCCGTCTTATAAAATTTACGATTTATATATTTTATTTTAATAGCATCAACAGTAAACAAAGCCTAATACTCTTCCGTTTGTAACTAAGTTTCAGAAATGAAAAGTTCTATTTCCAAAGGATTAAACCTTTCTTTCAGTTTTAATTGAAAGCAGTCGAAAGGATATATTGTATGGCCACATATCATGCTTACTACATGCTTATATATTCAAACATCTATGCTTACCGAACACGACTGTGGTGTACTTTAAGCGGATTGAAAATAATCCTTCAAAGATTCAAAGCTTTTAGTTATGGGAGTTGTGTATTTCTACTGTTTACCTTTATTCTTTCTTCTTGATAACAAAGATTGTTTAACTTGTTTTGGTGTCTTTTTAAATTATTAGTTTTATATTTCATTTTATCGGCCAAAAATACATGAATTGTTTTAAAGTAAAGTTTTTATGATGAGGTAATGTTTTCGTATCTCACAAAAAACTGTAAAATGTTGTAGGGCTTTTTATTTGAAAATAGCGTAATTTCACAGTTACATAAATAATTAACTAAATATTTATAAAATTTTGTTTTATGATAGTGAGATATTTGTTCAAACTAAATATGGTAAATTCATAATGCAATAATCTTAAATAATAACCTACACTTAACTTATCCTAACCACAACCAAACTGAACTATAATATTGTTAAAAACTGGTTTACACATTTACTGTTTACATCTCTCATTTTTTTCTTAAAATATTTGTTTTATTGATAAAGATGATGATTGAATATGAAAATATGATAGTAAGTTTATATTGGTAAATTTTGTTCAATCCTTTTTTTTAAATAATGTAAACCCTAATTGCTCCATTGTGTATATGGATTGTAAAAATTTTACGAATACAGTACAATGTTTAGTATTAGGAACAGAAAATTTAATTTAATGACACATATTTTAATATTTCTATGTTTAACAATGTTTAGGATTGTTAAATTAAAAATATTGTTTTATATTGTAAATTTACCACTAATTACGAAAGTAAGTTTGGTAATCTAGATTTGTAATGATAACACCTTAATCCGATAACATTTTCACAATCTCAAAATTTGTTTAAAGTACTTAACACTGGAGATAGCGCTTTTCTACGAGCACTAAAAATGTTTACCACAAACTTTCCTGCTGCAACTAACCATTATGAATTGCACTGTAAAACTTGAAAGATCGATGAATTATTTATTTTTTTTTTTTTTAGTAACTTCATAAAAAATGTTTTTTATATCTGTCTAACATATAATTAGATAGAGATTTTTAAAAAATATAAACACAATATTAGTCCATTTACCTAACATTGTATTACAACTTAGATAAATTGAGGATTGAAAATTTAGGATGATCTAACACAAAATACTACAGTGTTACATTAGACGTAGTGTAACTTTTGTATTTTGGAAATGTTTACTACATAATGATACCACTTTTGAAGACATTACTGTACTAGTCGAGGAAGTTATTGGAGAATATGACAAAATAGCATGACTTAGTTCGCATCCACCGTTGTTCATCAAATAGAAATGCATACGTTATTTGTAAAAGATTATAACATTTTCTTAATTTATATGTAGAAAAATAACAGTTTTCATCCTATTCCTTACGCATTTGTAGCAAAACTTCCATATTTTACAATGTTTTTATATTTTCAATTCTACAATACTGGGTATTGTTAAGACAAATTGACTACGTAATTCGTAACAGTACCTTTATCTATATTGTCTTTTTTGTATATTTTAAACTATATTGAAATAGTTTGAACGAAAAAAATCTTATTTAACGTTATTTATTGGATTATGTATGTGAAAAAAAGGAGCTAAATTAAGGATCCTATAAAAGGGGATAGTTTTTTTTTGGTCAAAACACTTCTCTGATCCAATATTGGTCGAGTCTAGACGACCATATTGATTATCTGGGCACGTGTAGTGTTTTTAGGTTATGTTTTTCACTTCTCATCTTTCATTATACATTGAGAAATTGTACAACGACTACATCATCATCGTTTTATGAGTCGATATTTTAATAAAATAAGAGTGGAAGATTAAAAATGATTCCAGCGTTTTAACGCAAATAAATTTATTTTAAATACCCTAATATATATACTTTTAATTTATGTTTTTATAAATATCAATATTAAATTTTATACTGCGAATGATATGAGTACAATTATATTAATTGACTAATCAACATTTTTACAAAAAACAAACAAGTTTTGGACAGGAAAAAAAATAAATATTCACCATTTATTTTTGGATTTTTAGAATATTTTGCCTTTTTAAAAAAAAACTTTAAGTACTATTGAAGGTTCTAAACAATGTTATCACATAAAGATATTTTAAAAAATTAGAATATCTTTTAAAGATTAAAATGCAATTTTGATTTATTAGTATTAATATGTACTACTTACTTGAACTTCAATTAAAAAAATACAGTATACTATTATGTTCAAATGTATGTATATATCTCAAAGCATAAATACACGTGTACATTAATATTTTAGTAATATGACAACACTTAACATAAAAACCACACAGGATTGTTTATTTTTATTTATTGCACGAGCTCAGTTATTCACCACAATACGTTTTTAATTGATTCAAACTATTTAGTTTCTAGGGAACACATGTGTTCATTAGTGTTTTCAGGTAAGACAGATGAATTATTGAAAATATAATATAATGATACTTTTAGGAAACAATTTACATTGTAAAAACTTAACTTAAAACACACTAAAACCGTAAGTCTAATAAGTTAATGTTATTTTAAATTCTCTAATTAACTCAATAAGACAAATATAAGAGTAGGTTTTAAGAAACAGGTTTGTAACAAAGTCGTTGTACATTCAAATACCTCTTTGAGTAAGTTTTGTCCTTGAACATTCCAGAAACATTGAGAACATTTTGTAATGCTAACTTTAAATATTACAGTAAAATATGGAATAGCATTACGTTAAGGTATTTTGTAAAATAGCCTATTGTATAAGTGTCTTATAGATTATTTTCATGTTTTGGAATCTCAAGGTCAAATACTATTTATAGAAATGGTTTATTATTTTAACCACTGGCTGTTTTGGGATTTGCATTGACAGAATGCATATAAATGATATCATAATACACTTGACAAATTTGAACATATGTTTTTAATAATACTAGTTCTAGCATAAAAGTTTTTTAAGAAAGCATTATTTTTTCATAAAAAGAGCACTATTTAAATAAAATTAGAAGACAAATTTCCACCCGTAGGAAATATGAACAACGTTTAAAATCATTTACTGCGTACTGTATAGAGTAAAGAGGTTATTCCAATAACAGACTCCCAAATAATATATTTCATAACAAGATTGGAAAATGGGATTTTGCATTTTCGAGACCATATGTTTGAAGTGTGAGACTTGTGAGCACTTCAATTGTTCGAAAACATGCAAAACATTTTTACTTGAGTTTTGAACAATATTTTTCACAACACTACTGAATAAAAAATGTTGGAATGTTAACTTTTAATTTAATTAGGAACATTTTAAGAACATTTTATAAAATCAGCTCTACTATTCTAAATGCACCACAATGTTTGTAAACAATGTTACTTTCGACTGTCAACAATAGACAGCTGTGGGAAATATGACGTTTCGCTGATTATAAACACTTAAAGAAACGAAGGCATGGTAGTGTTGTGAAAAATACATTACTTTTCTTTTATTTAATTTAAATAAATAAATATTAAATCATTTGAATATGAAACTGATTGCTGAAATATTGTTCTTTATCATTATTACTAGTAATGTTTTGATTGTGTTTTCTTTATTTTTATGAAACTTTCTACGATATGAAACGTTACTCCAGTTGCGTTTAAATTATATTCTACTAACTTAAAAACGATCAATATGTGTAATTCAACTCTTTTGGCAGGTTTGTTTCAGTGTGGGAGTGTTTCAATCGTATTCAGGACCAAAGTTACTAACAAGATTCCTTACACTCTTTGCTACTTCAGTCAAACGACTAGAGTTTACACAGTTTAGTTGCTTAGTGTAATTTATTTCTTACACACCACCTTGTCGTAATATAATGAAGCAAGCAATAGTAACTTTGTGTATGATTACAAATATCAACCTCAATGCTGTTATTAAATACCTCAACTAACCCTTACCCATATTTTTTTCGAGAGGTCCTTCCATTTATATAAAGCCATTGCTACTAAAGAAATATAATTTATCAATATAGTTTATATTATAAAGAACAAAAGACAGTTTTTACTGAAGCATACACAGACTATAGAGTTTTACCGATTAAAATATTTTATGAAAATGTGAAATCTTATTTTTATCTCTTTTTGGTAGAAAGTTAAGCGTAAAATAAAACGTCATATAGTTAAAATGTTTAGACTTACTGTAATATAATTTAGGTACCTGAAGAAAAATAGTTTAGTGAACATTTTTTAAAGACCAAATAATACCCTAAGTTGGTATGAACATTGTATTTTGACTCTGTTTGTATTCTATAACTTATATAATTATACAAAAGAAATTTATAAAATGTTTTATATTTTAATCTTCCTTTTTTTTATTTTATAACTATACTAAATATATTTTATCATGTTTAATTCAGTGAAAATATTTTCATATAATATACGAGTATTCCTCGATAGTAGCTAACTCAGTATTGGCTAAATATTTAGAATATCGGTGCGTAAATTGGAATAGGAGAAGTGTACAAGAAACCATATATCTCTTCATTTAACGGTTATTTCCATCTGCAGAGGAATATTAAAATGTTGGAATGTTAACTTTTTATTTAATTAGGAACATTTTAAGAACATTTTATAAAATCAGCTCTACTATTTTAAATGCACCACAATGTTTGTAAACAATGTTACTTTCGACTGTCAACAATAGACAGCTGTGGGAAATATGACGTTTCACTGGTTATAAACACTTAAAGAAAACGAAGGCATGGTAGTGTTGTGAAAAATACTTTACTTTTCTTTTATTTAATTTAAATAAATAAATATTAAATCATTTGAATAAGAAACTGATTGCTGAAATATTGTTCTTTATCATTATTACTAGTAATGTTTTGATTGTGTTTTCTTTATTTTTATGAAACTTTCTACGATATGAAACGTTACTCCAGTTGCGTTACTCCAGACCATCCCTTGATTGGAATACATCTCCGTCTTAATTTCAACCTCTTTAAGAATATTGGTAAATTGTTTCCTCATTAGCAGTTACAGATCCTCTCAACATTTACTTTTGTAGAATGTTTTTAATCACATACGACATATTACATAAACAGGGTTTAATAAAACACCTCCTCAGACTAAATAAAATTTGAAAATCTTAAAAGAATTATTACAGGACGCCTTTCTTATAGTGAAACGCCGAACACAAGAAATAGTTCATAACCGTTATATATCAATATTTTATAGAATGATAGATATTTATAAAAACTGTCTATAACAATTCAGTTTAATAAACTAACTTACAAAAATTTACTAAACTCAAATGAGTTCTAAGTGATTTGAACACGAGTTTGTATTTCATTATGAGGTTTAAGAGAATACAGTTCTTATCTAAACACATAAACTTTAAATCATTCCTCGTCAAACATATTGTCAAAATGTTATATTGCTTACTACCATTTAAAAAATCAATCCCTTACTCCATATTTTTAAACATTTTTATCTGTGTCAGTTATTAGTTCGACCTATTTGGAAAAATGCAAACATTAGTTTAATATTCTTCATTTTATAATTGTAAAAAGCTTAACTGTGATTCCGTTAATAAAAGCTGTTTCCCTAGTGATACTTCCGTGAATTTTTGTAGTGCCATTATTATTATATATTTTTAAATATGCAATGGGAATCGAATTATGATAATAACTAAATATTTAGATCATATGTAACCATTCTTATATGTGTAAATATTTGTTATATGTACAAGTTTATATTTTTCCGTAGTAAATATTTAATAATGAACACAAGTAAGTAAATTTATGAAACTAATAATTTGAAGCCCATTGAAGCGTAACGGTCAATCAATGTGATAAAGAAGTCTAAACATTAATATGTAATAGGTTTCTACGACCCTGTTTAGGTTAGGAGAAACGTACAGAAAAATGTAACCTCCACAAGAAGTCCTTTTAAAGTTACCAAGATACGATACAATATTGTTTCTTGGAGATATCATCGGAAAAATGGTAAGTTTATATCAACATTTTGCAGGATGTCAAAGTTTCCCTGTCCCATTCTATTTGATATTATAAAAGAATATAGGGAAAATTATATAGTTTGTATTCAGCGAAAATAATATAGTTCAATTGGTTAATTTGATTTTAATATTGATTTAATGGATTTCTCTGACAAAAAAATTATGGTTTTCTATAAATTGGATAATAATTATACAGTAAAAGTGAACGTCACACGACAAAATATATAACAGTATAAGCACAAAATGCAAAAAGTTATGGTGATCGGTTTCGGTGAACCACGCTCACCTTCGTCTGGTCTAAGGAAGGTGAGCGTGGTTCACCGAAATGGATAACCATATTATTTGTGCATTTTGCACTTGTATTGGAATATATTTGTTCATTTTGTGCTTATACTTTAACACATTTTTGTTGTGTGACGTTCACTTGTACTTTATGTGCACTAACACGTATTATGCTAATTAAAAAACTATAATAATTATCTTTGCAAAAGTAATGTTTTCATATATTTTTATTTTCTTATCGTTTATATCATATTGTCATATTTGTAAACACTGATAATCCTTTTCTCTATTACTACACCAAATTATATGTTAAACTTTAAATGAAAAAACTTTAAACACATTCTACTGGTAATAATACAAATAGTTAAAATAATTAGTATAAATAAGAAATAATGTCCAATTAGAATTTTTATTTAAAAAATATATTAAGATAATACAATTTACATTTCTCACTAAAATATATAAGACGTACTTACAAGTAACTATTAACTGGTATTTTTAGTATTATTTAAGAAAAAATCAATAAACCTATTATGGAATAAGTTATTATTGTAAATTATATATTTTGTCTAATGTGCACTCAGTTGCTACATAAGTTATTTTTAACTCTTAACTTAAAATAATAATAATAATAATAATGAGATCGTATGTTAGTTATGGTAAAACATATTTATATATAGTCTGACAGCAGTACCATTAACGTTCATAAATAATAATAAATTAATATAATTAAAAATATATACTTAAAATAAATATAATTTCTAAGTTAGACAAAACATTAAATGAAATAATTTTATTGTTACCGATTCCACTATTTGGTTGTCATCAAACATAGAATGCCATAAATGTGTGCATTGAACCCAAATAACTGCCGTTAGTTACAGTCAACAGTTAATTGTACGATACAAAACACATCCTGACATTTATTACCACGTACGTTGACCGTGTAATGGTCGCTTCTATGACAAGTGTTTTACTACACAGTATCGTTTAGTTATCACTATTGACAATAATATATTATTATAACTATAAACTTATAATATCATATCATTAACTCATGTAAAATAATTATATAAAATACTTTCCTCTTGTGTTAATTTTTAACTTTTGTATATTAAAAAATTGTATCGGTTCCTAATATTTTAGTATATAATGGTACAAATTATTTTTATAAAAATCAGTAAACATTATATCTTAAAGAAGTTTTATAATCATTCTTTCTTTCTTTTTTTGTTATCAGCAAGAAAAATAGATCCTAGTTATATTGCGTCCAATTACACAAACACAATGCAGTATTAAGTATTATATCAAATTATGAAGTACAACATCATAAAATATTTCAGTGATCTAAATAAATATGTTACAATTATGACTTTATTTTTATGGTGTTTACTGTGTACCTGTTTTTATAATTTATAGCTATTTCAAAACAATTATTGCTTTTTAATAAGTGTGATCATGCTATCATTAAAATATTTAATAAAAAATAACGGTGAATATATATTAAACACGGTTATTAAATTTAATATATATGATCAAATATTTCTAATTTCAGTTTCATGTTGAATAGAAAGCCAACTGTCCATTAACTAACAATCAACCCGTGTTGTACTAAATATCAGAAACATGTCTCACTGTAAATACAATTATGCGTTTACCCCTATACATATGGATTATCCTTTCTTTACAAAACCAAACTAAAACTAAATTAATGTTATAAAATTCAGAAAGGGAAAAAAATTTAATTATTGAACAATTGGATCAATAAACGTTTAAATTATTGCTCCAATGTAACGTTTCTATTATGTTTATGCATGGAGAACTAATATTAAAACTAGAGTTATATGAAATATTTATTTACTTTTTATTTAAATAGTTACTGTACGTTAAAAATTTAAGAAAATGCAAAATGATAACACCAAGAGACAAAAATAAAGTTTTAGAGAGATTTCTATTAGGTAAGGAAAGATATTTGTAATTTACTAAAATGAAACTCCATTCATAATTTGAAGTCATGAAGAAATTAATTATAAATGTAAAGAGACTGATATGCTTTTCTACATTTTTAATGTAACTGATAAATATATCAAGCTTCTATTATAATTGGCTTTTTTAGCATATTCTGCGATAATTGGGTTATATATTAATACATTTTCTCTTAGGGAATTTGATTACAATATTGCTATAACCATTTGTTTCATTTTAGTAAACTTGAATTATATAAAATGAAAAAGAGATATTGAATCCTAATATAACTTGGTATTCTGAGCTTCACTTGCCAGTGTAGCCTGTCAGAAAACATATACATAAATCTGACGTCTTAATACTGAACTCATCGAGGTCAGTAGATAAAATAAACGCGGTTTACAGCGAGACAAAACTTTCCATAGTTAAATAAAATAAAGGACTTGTATACCATTAAGACGAGTATTTAATGGTAATACTTATGTTTCTATAAAATTTGTATTTTCTTATAAATTTGTGCTTTAAATGTGTACAATAATTTACTTCTCTATAGTAACGGTTTAAAAAAACAGGTATAAACCATTTTGATTTGTTTTTTAATAAACATTTCATGCGAAACGATAGTTTATTTTCTTATAAGTAACACAATTTTTAATAAACACTAGTCTAGGAATGATTTTCTTATAAACTTCAAAATTTTCCCTACTAAACTACGTGACAAACTGTTTTTAAGATAAACTACGTGATAAAGACGATAGGTCGTTCTAGCTGCTTAATCGTTTTAACAGTAGTATTTCAGCACGAACTCTACAGGGCGGGACGAAAAACACGTTGTGATGCTACATGACATGACAAATTTTTTTTGTTTTTTTTTAGATCTGTCCTTAATAATATTAATGGTTTGTTGAAGCTTCTGTTTGAAAGGATTATCTGTTATGAAAATAGTATTTTATAACTACTGAACGTTGATTTTGTGTTCTTGATCATACTTTATAAATTATTTATTTGTATTTTAGGCTTTATCACCACTTTTTAAACTAAATTCATTTTATTATGCAGCCAAAGGCAGTACAGTAATTTATATAAAAAACAAATTTATGTTATTAAAGAAATATATAGTCAAATAGTTCCGACAGCCTGACAGACCGAGAGCTGGAATCACGGAACAACCAGAGTCCGAGCCAACGTCCTCGAAAGTAAACTAATCAACAGCGTAAAAGCGATCTCAGGTATTATTTAATATGATATTATATTATATTTTAATATGATATTATATTGTAGCCTGGTAAACCACAACGACAAGTAACCAAAAATGTACCGGTCAATAGACCCGGTTATGAGCTACCTCAGAGATCCTTCATTTCCTTGTATTTCCATCCATATAATAGAACCTTTAAACAGCTTTAATGTGGAAAAAAATCCTTCTAACCTGATAACGTTGTTAAATTCAATTAATTTTACCTAGTATTATCGGTGTTTAATTATGTGTATAGTTAGTATATTTAAAAAAATTTCTGGTGGATTTTTATATAGGACCATTCATAAAAAACTTTCCGATTATGATTTTTATTGATACTTGTTGGTTTAACTTAGTTAACTTGAACTACTTAATCTAAATAAAGTTGAAACTACAATAATTGTATAAAAATTAAATTTTATGACAGTTGTTTTATAGGAAATAACATATGCACTATGGGATACAAATTTCACAATCGACTGAAAACGTTTAAATATAAATACCGTGTCCTTTTTTAATTAATATTACTATTGGTATTCATAGCTTTGTTTAGAATAAAGTGTTTTTTTTTTATCTTTGACTAGATTCATTATAATTGTTACTAAATATAACATTCGATAAAGCTTTGAATTCTATAAAGAAATGAAATAAATATTAAATGTAGTATGTTTTTATAACACTACTACTATTTTTCATATTTTCTTTGCATTTTAATTGTTAATTTTCAGTTATTCTAAATAGCATAGTTCTTCAAATAAATAATACTATATGTATGTCTTATCTGTTACATATTTCTCAAATTATAAATCGAATTTTACCTATTTATTTCAATTGACACTGTCCTAAAACTATTTAAACTAATCTATTACCAACTCACAGATAAGTGCATAGATAAAGGACATGCAGCCGTTTAATTAATACTTCGCTAATTAGCGAGTACTAACTAAGCTGAACAGCTGTTCTCGATACTTGGGTAACTGAGCTTGATTAAAGGGTTGCATCTATTCCTGTTTCAACGACAACAATATGTTGAACTGCCAACGTCTTATATCAAATGTATACAGCTGTAGCCTGTTATTGTTACAAGTACTAACTAAGCTTAACTGCTGTTCTCGATTCTTGGGTAACTGAGCTTGATTAAAGGGTTGCATCTATTGCTGATTCAACGACAACAATATGTAAACTACACAAAGTATATTAAACTATATCAATCTTATTTGGGTTCAATATTTATTTTTGTACATTATACGATACAATTCACTTCCAAAAACTGTTAACAAATACTATTCCTACTGTATGTGAAGTATAATAGTTTATAGAATTATCTTGGTTGCAATTTTTTATATGTAAATGTTAAGCATTAGTTATTTAAATGTATAGTCATTAGTATATAAATTATTGAAGATAGGTTTTCGTTGCAAGTATACAAGTACTAATGTACACTATATACGTGGAAATGAACCCGCTTTTACTAATGGTAAAATTGTACCCAAACAAAGAGCTATGATTACAGAGTACCACTGTCATTAAAATATTTGCATACAATGATCGATTTGGCAAACAACGTTGACCATCCATTAAACGTACTTGCATAGGAATAAAATTTTCCTCTCCATTAAGTATTCATTTGTTTGTCCCTCTCACTATCTAAAGGTTTACACTTGTTTGCATTTATATTAACATTTTTGCGTGATATTAACTTTTTCAAAATGTCTACCATCACGAAACGTGCTTCTTAGAAAACTAACTTATTTGATTATAATTGTAAAACGTGGCCAATAATAATAAGATTAAAATGTGTGGATTTTTGCAAGACCTATACTATATGAAATAATTAAAGAATTCTACATTAATTGAGAATCGATTTGAATTCACTGGGATTGACATTGATCGAGTGATCTGAGGTCGTCAGGACTTTGTACCTGGGTTAGAGATAGCGCAAGTTCAAATCCTGGCTTTTTCTGTTCATTTTTATCATTAATACGCTTCGTGTATTTTTATAGTTCTCCCCCTTTCTCTATTTGATAAGTTTCCGGCAAAGAGTAGTAATCTGTGTGAAGTGGGTAGAAGAAGTTTAAAGAGATCAATATTTCCTTAAAAAGAATATATCCATACATAAGCTCCACAAAAATTTAACGTTTAGATAACTATTTATAACAGAAACAGAATTATAAAAGGTTTTAATCGTAAATAAATATCTACACCTACATAAATGATCAATGTATAATGTCAGTGATGTCTGATGAGAAAGTCAGAAGGAGAGAGGTTTAAAATTATAATATATTATTTAAGGAATCATCAGAGAGCGTAATGAAAATGCACCCTGCCGTGAAATAAACTTGTTCATTTCTATAACTAAACAAGAAAAGCTATGAATTTTCTACACATTGTCGTTTATGTTATTTATACATTCATGATATATTTTTCTTAGGAATAAAACAAATACATTTTGTAGAGATAAGTTTACAAAAAGAATTAAAGTTTACCCTTACAATAAGGAATCCGCCCAAGAAATGTTGAAAAATCTGGGTAACAATCTTTCTATTAATGGTTAAAATTGGTTTACAGTACAACAATTAAACAGTATTAAGTCACTACAAATTGTCTCATATCATATTATATCAGCAAAAATAAAATCTTTTTTTACATGCTACATAATGGATTTCAGTTTGATAAATATATGTTTTTTTTCACACTGCTAAATTATGTATACAATTAATATTTTTTAGAGTATGCTATTAACAAAGGTGGTTCTTAAATTATTAAGACCTTGAAAAAACGCACGTTTTGTGGTCTTAACTGCTTTTAATTGCTGTTTCTAAACAATCAACTACAAGTTAACAATTGTCTGAAACTAAGTTTTAAGTAAGAAGTCGTTTTAAGCTTGAATGTAGCAAAGTTTGCATCTTTATTAGCAATATATATTTATTTATAAGTGATTAAGGTAATATATAACATTGTATTCAAATTTAATATAGCACATTATGATAGTCATTATATGACGTGACTTGAAATTTCACATTACTCTATGAAAAAATATTGTATATAACTTTAAAATATATAATATTTACTAAAATTATAAGGAATAAACTATAATACTAGTTGTTATCTACTGTCAACAGACACATTCTAAATATTAAGACCAATTCTAATCAAATCATATAGTTTTCCCAACTGTTAAAGTACATTATTAAATTAGACTACGTTAACAAACATGTGATAATAACTATTGTTATAAACTTTTATCGTAGTATCGCTACAAACAGAAGTATGAGAAGACTGCACATTTCTAGCGATAAGACATTTTTAATATTGGAATGGTGAAATTGGATCCTTTTATTGGTCACGTTTGTTGGAAGTAAAAGTGATTATTTACTTCTAACAAAGCCATTCATTTCCGACGTGACTCTTTAAAGAATTGTATTGAAATTAATATCTATAACAATGTTAAAACATCTCATTATTGATATGTTCGCCTGAAATATCCATATATTATTCCTAAAATAAAATAAACACTTGAATGAATGAAGCCGCAAAATGATAATGTATAATTGTTAAATGATAAATGTAGTTATCAATTCTCTAGTCTTTATTGATACATTATATTACCTAGGAATTTTATGTTTAGAGGTATATATATATATATATATAGATATCTATATATATAATAGAATTTAAATATAATTACAAAAAATAAAAGAACAATTGACAGGTGTACAATATATTACATTGTAATTACCTACGAAAATGTTAGTACTTTAAAAATTAAATAGCTGGTATTTAATAAGTGGTTTAATTTTTCAGTCTACATACTCCAAAATATAGTAAATCCTTACATAAATGTTAAAATAACAACAAATACTAGTGAAACAATTACGAAAAAACATTCTTATCATTTGGGACTAATACATAGCTTACCAAAAATATAATAATAAATTGTAAAGAGGTCCTCTTTTAAATACCTGTAATATATTATTTGTTTTGAGATAGTAATTTATTGATATGTTATTGAAATAGAATTTACAATTTAAAGTTACAAGAAAAAAAATATTAAATAAATGCAAGAGCTGCTCTTAAATAACATATGCTATGTTTAATACAAATACTTACAAATAATAGGAAGTATAACTAATCATTATAAAAATTTCAGTATAATATTCTTATGTTTGGATAAAAAACAACTAAGTAACAAATAGTATTTACTTCACTATTGTATGAGTGGAGGTGGGTGGGTGGTATAACACCACTGTATGTGTAAAGGTGGGTGGGAGGTATATCACCATTGTACGCTTATATCATGCATAGTCTCCCAAAACATCTTATAACACATTGTTATGATAATGGACAAAATCATTTATATTTGTAATTCACTTCATACAATAAGTTATTTTCCAAATAGATTTTGTTTTCATTATTTCAACGTAATGGATATAATTATATTTAATAATTAGTAAATTTATCTCTACCGTAAATTAATAATATTTTAACCTATACACACTAATTTATAACTTATATATTTCCTTATTTCAGGAGAAGACATTTGTGTATAAGTTTGCATGATATGAATATCATGGACGAGACAGACTGACACATTCATGCCATTTATCTCTCACTTTGATATACTTGGTTTTACTTGTCATATCTTCTTACTTGGCACACGAAAGATAACGATTTAGATGTAGAAATATGACATGTTTATATGTGAAATACAGTAACTGTTCATATTCAGTTATAGGTAATTTAACTTGTACTATTTTAACTATTTAAACATGTTAATATATATTTGTGTGTGTGTACATATATTTTGTATTTTGTTATATTTTATTCCAGTGTACAATAAATTTTAAAATATCTCTGTGTAGTATATTGTAAAGAAGATTTTAACAATAATGTTATAAACATTCTTGTTATAACATGTATATTTTGTGGTTTGGCTTGATCCAGCTGAAAATGTTATTCAAAATAATGAACAATTAATGATTATGTATTTTATGAATGGTAAAGTAATTGTAATTTGATGCTTATTTTAATAATGTTTCTAACATAGAAGTTATCTTTGATACAACTTCATATAAATGTCCATTGCAACAGATTATATTGTCATATTATTAGATCATATAACTTGTAATATAGTTTAGATTAACATTAAAAATAGCTAAACAAACTAAAGAGTTTCATTTTCTTCCTAGATAATATAATCTGTTAACAATCTACTAATATGTAGAAACAGGTTTTAAATGTGTGAATGACACATTATAGTATGGGATTTATATTAGGGCACAAATTTGCCTAAGTATATCTACTTGTTTCGCATGTTACTATTATTTCATGAACATACGTTATTTTATGTAGAATTTGTATGCTATAATAATATGATTATAATAATATAAAGCCAATATAAATATAAAACATGTATTTCTTCAGCTCACTGCCAATATGACCAAGATAACATTAAAATTACAACGTAAATAGAAAAACGAAAAATCATTAAATTTTCAAATAAATCTATAAATGTTATGCAAAATAATCTAAGCATTTCACTTTTAAAAAGTAATGATAAAACAGCAAATAATAATATAAGTAGCAAAATAAATTGAAACAATGAAGTATATAACTGTTGATAAGATTAGTGCATATTTTTTAAGCGATTGGTTTTTAACCATTATTTTCATTTGAAATTTGTACTACATTGTATATCGGCATCTTATTTGGTCGATTGCTACATAAATACTGTACATCATTAACACCTATTGGTTGTCATTGTTTTGTACAAAGAATACTACCGATGGAATATTTCACAAAAATATCAAACCTAGTAATGTTGTTAAAATAACTGTTTTGCTCTGCTAAAAACTCAAAGGTGTGTATGCAAATAATATAAGTCATAACAAAAGTTGAATTTTAAGTTACCACGTCTTAATGAAACTAACTGACGGTCATTTGTTTATTTTTACTTAAATCTAGTGTTTCTGGTTTAATTTTTAATTTTATGTAACCTAGATAAAATATTTTAGTGTGCATAAAACACATAATTTGGAAATAATACTTTTTTTATAGTTCCTGGGGAAAAGCACCATTGGTCCAAGAGAAATATACAGTATTCAATTGTTCGTACTAGTGGGTTCCAGGTTTGCCATTAATTTTGTGCCTTTAAAAACTTAACATTCTATGTTCAGTTGAATTTTAATTTTAAAAATTCTTTAATAAAAATAATTGTATCGTTTAATAAACGTTATGTGTTTTCATTAAAAATGTAATACATTTTACAACAAATGATATAAATTTATACACAATAAATGTGTTCGAACAGTTGAACTTAATGTACAAGTGACATATTTAATTCTTATGAATTAACTAAGGAGAGCAAGAGACAAGTACTGTGTAGTTGAAAGGAATTAAAATACTAGACAATTATTGAATAATTTAAAACAAGAAATAAATTAAAAGTTTGCAGTAATATACAGGAAGATAACAATAAATAGTAGAAAACGCTCTTTTACTATAACTCAGCAGAATATAGTTTGCAATGTGTTATACAGTTGGAGATGTTAAGTTCTAAAATTGACTGTAGAGTAGGTGACTGTGTTTACACGTGGACAGTATCTCAACTTATGAACAATACAGACGAAGTGCTATAACATGACGTAACTTTCATCGTTCAAACATGCATTTGTTAGTGAAAATGTTACACTTTAGTATGGAAAACTACAACATGGAAATGTTAGTGCTATTACAAAACGAAACAAGTAACTTTCATTTTACTGTTAGGCTCTCATAGGATTGAAATTAGTAGTCCTATTTTTTTGTGTTAACGATTCTCACAAATAACTGTTGACTTTTAACTATTTTTATATTTTTATTTTAATATTATTAGTTACAATTTGCATTTGTACATTTTTGTGAAATAGAATATTGTAATATAAAAACGCACCATTTATTTTTCTTAAAGTAAATAATTTGGAAAGATATTTTCCAATATCACAAAGGTTTCAATTACTTTCTCTTGATAAAAATTCTGTTCAATGTAGAGATCGGTTAAGTAAAAACATCAAACATTAAAAGGATACTGTAATTGAAAACCCGTAGCTACCTCTGTGGCAATAAAAACTAAATCAAATTATCTTTTTGTGTTTCTCACTGTGATGAAAAATCTAAGGGTATGGAGGTGGTTGGTATTGGACGTCATGTAATTTTCCAGTGTTTATTTTATGAAAGTTTAAAATATTTGAGATAGATGTTCATAGTATTTTCCTAGGAGAAATATACTTTAGAAATGTTTCCCAAGTTTCTTCTTATAACTAAGATTAAATCCTGAAGAAGGGGAAAACTCTTCTTAATATTTGTTTTGAACAAAAAGTTATGTAATAATTACTATTATTGGCTTACAATTTAATTGTTAGTAATGAATTAATTAATAATAAATTATAAATCTAAAAAGATATTAATAATGCGCATTTAGGAATATATACTCTATTATTTAAAGGGTATGACAATGTTTAATATCAGTAAGATAAGTTGATATATTTTATCTCATAATTTTAAACTCAATATTTGACTGGGTGCTATTAATTTTCTCACGGACAGTCAAAACCATTGTATGATGACTACGATGATCCTGTAATATATAACCATTTTATAATCGATGGATTGAACGCCACTTGTAATAATTGAAGAATTTATTTGTAATGACTACTAAGTAATATGTAAATATGTATTTATAATGAACTTTTTAAAGTACTATTATTTAATATTTTTACTTTTTTTCATATTAAATTCGTCTGTTATTTACAAGTATTAGACATATATGTAATATAATAAAGAGTTAGTTTACAACAAACTTATATAAAAACTTAAACAGTAAGAATAAAACAATGGGCTAGTGGTTTTACAGATGTTATATTCTGTGTGAATTAGTGTCTTTAAATTTTTATAATAAATAATAACATTTTCTTAAAGGGAGATACATTTTGTTCCAAATGAACATTAATATATATATATATATATATATATATATATATATATATATATATATATATTATAATTCCTATTATTCTGATTTTAGATGCAGATAGGATTTGTGTATAGCGACCTAATTATAGCTTTTAATTAATTTCAATTAATACTTAAAATTATATAATTTTAATATATTCAAAATCATAACTAAAAATAATGCTTATACTTCTGTTAACAACATTCATCCCCTTTGACCTTGTGTTAGCTACTGAATAATTACAACAAAAGCAATTACTATATGTTCAAACAGCTGTTCGATGAGTAGTTTTCGAAGGGTGGGTTTCACAAGTTGGCAGCACAAAAATTCTTTAACACCTCCACTTCAACTCACCACTTCCAGTAACTTAAGGGGTGGTTTTATCGTTAATTATCGCCAACGCTGTAAAGTGTGAAGAATTATTACTTTCATTATTAATTGTATAAAAATGTATTTGTGAGCTCACAATAGATTTAATAATAATGGAATATTATTTTAAAGTATCAAATAACTCATAATTACTTATTTCAATATGGAAATGCCTCCATGTGAGTCATGTTAGGCATAAATGGTATATGTTATGGAATCTTCAAACGTGTCACAGGGACTACATTTAAAAACATTGACATTGCTATTAAAAGGACGGTATTGATTTAAATATTTTATATCGCCATTAAATATAAGATATAGACAAGGTTTTAAAACTTTAAAATGTGGAATCTCTATTTACACTTTAAGATGATTGACATTAATGTATAATATTCATAAAAATCCGCTATTATGCACACACTTAGTTTAGCATTCGCTGGGCTACCACTCTGGCTAGTGGTTGGAACAACTGGGTAGATTGATAGGTGGGAAACCAATACAAAAATAATAAATAAAACGTCTTATGTAGAATTAAAAAAAAAAACCTCTAAGTTAACTTAACGCTTGCTATGTACGGCATGACTCCGACTCCTACATAAATATTCAAAAACAAATCAATCACAAAAATAAATTATCTGTTATTGATGTAAAGTCCCAAACATGACAAGATAGAACACAATTTTAGCACTAATAAATCATTGATTTAAAAACTTTTTTAATTAGTATTCTAAATACTTAAGTATCAGAAAATCATCGTGGAGTTTGTGTAGAAATAAAAATATTTCAAATTTATTTTATGTTAAATTGAATATTAGAAACATTTTTTAAATATTAGTCTTCATTGACTTGTAATAATAGTAGCTTTATAGAGATTTTTTTCAAATAAGTAGTAAGTACAAAATGTGCTAATATTTCAATAAATAAAAAATACATTATATCACTAAAAATATAATAGTTAAGGAAAAAACTGTGCGATGATAGTAAGTGTTATAACAATCCAGTTTGACACTAGTGTAACAGAGCGACGTGTGGAAAACGTGTTTAGGGAAATCGTATATGATAATTTATATATTCGAACCTCTAATATATACCACATGGCGTCTTCCATATAGTTGTTATCGGCGGGGACAGTACTACAGAAGTTTGGGGTGTCCATGTTAGGTGGTAGTCGGTGTAATTCCACATTCGTATGAGTCAAAGCAACTTCCGTATAATGTATTCCATTCAATATTTTACCTTCATTCACTTGCATTGAATCCTCTGAAATTGTTTTAACTGAGTGTAGTGGACACATTTTAAGTAAATTGGAAATGGAGCTAAACCAGTCATTAATAAAAGTAACTTTGCTTAATCTTCAGCTAATAATTTAATTTCATAAAACTTAATTTTAATAGATTTAATACATTTTATTTTGTATTCCTATAAAGATGCCTACATCTTCATTAGATTAAAGATAGTTATAGTGACTATTTCATACATTTACATTTGAATATAATGTACTTGAATTTATCTAGTTATAAAAAAGAGTTTTCTAATAAAATAAAAAAATGTTATAAAATAATGTAATATTAGTTTTATCAAGCCGAAAGACTTCCAAAAAATCACATGTTTTTTATTCTGAAACACACCCAAACTTTATTAGTTGACAGTAATAGCTGTGCCACAATATCTGTAAATTGTTTGATCAAATAGTATTGATTGCACCATTTTACTTAATAATAAAAATAATCTTGGCTATTTATTTATTACGATTGAAAAATATATTCTTAAGCAACATATTTACATTCATTCAATAATACGAGTATTTGCACAAAATATGTGTATGAAATAAACTTACAATCAACTGTAAACAAACATATATAATTATTTTTAAATTAACATTTATTTACAATAATTACAAATACTAGTATGTTTTAATTACTTTATAAACACTTAAACAATAGCAATTAGATAAATAGTAAACCATTTCTTGGGTTAATTTAGGTTAGAAGGGTGTTATATTTTGATATAAATATCAAAACATATCGGTAACAGTTTCATTTAGGTTTGGATGTATCCAATTGATGTCAACAATGTATTTAACCCACTCTTGCCAAGTACATTGTTATCGTTGTGGACCTATCACGTGCTGATGGGTAACAAAGTTGAATTCAATGGCACCATTGTTAAAATAATACATACTATTTTAATACTGAATTATGAAATACAAGAGGATACGCTTTGCTTGTATGGTTTACTTTTTGCATTACAATTTCACGAATTAAACGTTTTTTATGTGACTGAACGCAGTCATTGTTTCTATAGAGAGGGTAGTGTAGTGCCCAATTACCAAACAATACGCCGCAACCCCCTTTTTTTACAATTAAACTGCTGTTATAATAAAAAAATACATGTCATATCTTCAAAATAAAACAAACAAATTATTTTACTAAACTTTACTATATTTCTTTGTCTCCTTGTTAAATAAAAAAAAAAAAAAAAAAAATAGGGTTGCGCATTAAAGACATTTATGTACCTTCCAATATACTTTGAACAATTAACTAATTGCTATTTAGATAAATGTGTTTAGTAACAATAATCATATACAAATTGATTGATTAAAACATATAGACTTGCTCAATTTCAAATAAGTTCTCAGAGAGTTTTTAATATTTCAAATTTAGATGTAATATGGTATTTTAATTATTGTATAAAATCACTCAAAACTATATTAGTTTTATATTATTATATGTTATTGAAACTATAACAGTTCAATTTAATTTAAAATTCAATGCTACTTTTCAAAATTATATTTGTTGGTAAATAAACAACGTCTTGTTTTTCAGAAATTATTATATAAAACCAAACATAATACTTACTATCCGAACATAATATAAATCATATTATAAATAATGTTTATTACTACGTTTAAAATCTTGTTACTTTGTAATTTTATATGTGAAGTATCTTTGATTATAATCTTATTCAAAAAATCTAATTTTAGCGATAAGTAATGGATTCGGTTTTTATGTATATGAGTATATAGAGGGTATTTTACTATGGCAAACTTAATTACAAAACCAAACAATTTTTAACAGTAAATTTAATGTTTATGGATAATAAATCTATTATAAAATTAAATATAAGTTTATTTTAAAAAAGTATATATTGTTAGATTTTTACTTTTAAAAACTGTTATTTTATTTGAAGGGGTTTTATTTAAAAACATTTCAATATTGATACCTTAATAATTTTATTAAGGTTCAATTGAAACACTATATTTCGACATGTTCTAAATACAGTATTTTTCCCCTTCTAGGGTGTAACATAAAAATATACTTCCCTCAAATACTGAAATGATTAAAATCAAAATATTTTTACTGAATGAGATCCATAAATATTTCATTTTCAATCAAAGTTATCTTAGTAACAGAGTTTTAACTTATAAAATATTAATTTAAAAATTCAATATTTCTTATTAAACTTTTCTTTGTACCTCAGTCTTTTAATAAAGTTTGTGCTTCGAGTTTCCTTGAAGCAGCAATATTAGGTTTTACCCCAGCACATTTTTTCGTTTAAAGATTAATTAATTAGTTCTGTAGTTTTTTGCATATTGAAAGATGCCATTTATTGTTAAATCGTTATTAAAAATATTCAATTAATTGTAAAACCAGTATTTTTATAAATAAATGCCTTTAGTATTACACCACAAGTATTTTAGACAGTAAAGTATTTGAGAAATACAGTGCTCCAAGTATTATTCAAAAGCATAAAAATGCAAAAGCTTTGTATATTTACAGTTATAAACTATCTTGTTATAAAAGTATTCTTTATACTTTCAAAACATTTTTTTTTTTTTTTAAGGATATGGCAACGATATATCGATACTTCGGAAATATTGCTAAGTATGTTTTATATATATTAGTAACGAAACTTTCAATCGAAAACATATCACGTCCGATATATCTTAAAACAAAAGATTAACGTTATTCTCTATCCTCAAAACCATCACGATTCGAAAGAAACCACATTTAAATTTCCTCTTATGCATACAAATTTTGAATTAAAATAATAGTTACTTTATTTTTTGTTTACGTGAGCTTAACAAACAGAATATAGTTTATCGTAAATCCGTGGGTGGACTTTAAGTGTTTAAACAATCCTTACGGCATTTTTAAATTTGGATTACATAATAATAATGTTATTACATTATTCTTTTATAATTAACATAATAACTAAAAGTATAATCATTCAAATTTTGAATTCTATACTACAAACCAGAATTATGACATGATTGGTGCATAGTTTCAAACGGCTAAAACATTTACAATTCGATAAATTAGTTATCCAATATATATTGACATTTTTATTTCCATAGTATCATTACATTTCAATATTTGTTGGCGATATATCGATATTTGCCACCCCTAGTTAAGGAACATGTAGAGCCTAAAGTGTATCTCTAAACGATTACTATAATCATGTTACTTGACAAATACCATTAGTAGCAAAACCAATGATACATTCAGCACTTCTACAAAAAAAGATTTAGTTTGGAGCTGATTGACAAAATGATATTTAGATATGTTAATAATTGCTTAATAAAACAGCATTTTATTGATTTTATACATCTATATTACTAAGTCTTAAGATTTGTCTGTAATAGAATGTTAAGACAAAAGAGCAGTTTATCCGTTAGGAGAAATAAAAACTTAATCTAACCAAAATCTTAGCTTTCATATAATCCAAGGCAACGTAGGTGCAATTTGTTAATTTTGTGATATTTCTAACGTAAATAAACATATTTATTGCTTGGTACCTAACTATAGATTTTAATATACTAATGAACAACTCCGCTTCACAACTTAACATTTATGTAAGGAAAATACAAAAAAATACTTAATACCAAGGAAAATTAATTAGATATCAATAAGGTTATAATATCGGTAATATTTCATTACAAATATAGATTTGATAGTGGATCATTGAAGAACCAAATTTAAAAATAAATTCAAAACCAAACTAAATCTATTAAACTGGTTTTACTAAAGTTGACTCAATATCAAGCAATATTTAGACATAGTTCTATGTCATAGTAATCAATATTGTCTCTTTTCATTAAATAAGCTAATGTTAAACCTAATACATTATCTTCATTAGTACTTTTGAGTAAATGTTTTGAAAGATTCAAGAATATTTTTTTTATCTAAATTGGCATCAACCAAACAAATTATCTTTTTGAACAGAAAATTGGTGCCGTAAATTGCTGTGGTGGTCTATGTGGCTTATCTTAATTGTTATCAACGAAGTAATTAATTGTTTTTCTTTATTATTATAGAGTTTCTGTTTGTGTAAACTTCGAAAGAAAATTTAATTGTTTATCCAAAACAAAGGAACATTTTATTTTCAATGTGTATTTTGGATCGTTAATGCAAATTTATTACAAAAAGAATAAACATAATAAAAGAGCTAGGTTAATTTTAATTTAATTGTAAAATGTTTATTGTAATTACTGCTAACTTTGACATGCATGCAAAACTTTAAATCTCTCCAAAGTTGTCTAAATAGGACTGTAGAGAGCCACTTCGTAGCAAATTAAGAGCTGTCAGATAATAGTATTATGATTATAGTAATAAGTGTGACTACTTATTACTTAAAAAGTGTTAAATGGAAGTCTCCATCCCGTCTTTTAATTTCTTTAACCACTTTACGTAATTATGTATAGATATTCTAGTTACAATAAAATACATGGAGCGTTGCATGCTCCATTTACATTAGTATCAATTAATAAATGAACTGTCTTCGAATATGAATAAATATTGTGGTTTGCGTGAATTTTATGAACAACTTTGTAGTTTATTGAAATTATAAGAAAACCATTTTTTCCCTTTATTATATAGAAATAATTATGTTGCATAAGACTGTTGTGATAATACTATTTTGTAAAAGGAACGACTGTTTAAATTAATTTAACCTTGAAAATTTTTTTACAAAGTAGATAATTCATAAAACTAATTTATTTCTCATACCACTCTATAATATTCTTTAAAAGAATACTAAACAAGCTGCTTATAAAACAAATCTTACCGAGGAGAATAATATTTATTTTTATGTTACATTGGTTTGTTTAGTGAATTTTTAGAACACGATTGCTTTAAAAAATTAGAACAAATAACTTCTTACTAATTTATACCTAGATCTAATTTATACAATTTTACAAGATATTTAGTTTTATAATTCTTAATAATGGAAGGATATAGACTAAATGTATCAAAACAATAAACAGTTTAAATAAGAATTATATATTTGTGGAAGATAACAATGAGATCTATTGTTATATAACATATGGGATATATATTATATGTCTTTCTTTTCAGGTCCACAGTAAACACATTTACCCGTGGGAATCTGCAGATGACGACAAACACTCCCGCCAATATTGATGACATCCTTCTGACTCCGTCACGTCGTCGCCTTAGGGCAACTATCAACCAATGTCCAATCATGAAACATAGTTTTGATGGTTATGTATCTCTAGATACATGGGACATGTTGTATTTCTTGTCAGGTCTACAGTAAACACATTTACCCGTGGGAATCTGCAGATGACGACAAACACTCCCACCAATATTGATGCAATCCATAAGACTCTGTCATGTCGTCCCTATAAGACAGCTGTCATCCAACGTCCAATCCACACAATTTAACTTTCCTGTTATTAAATTTAATCCTACTACTTACCCTTAAATATTTCTTTACATAAAAAAATCAATTTACCTCTTCATATAGCTGATGGGTTCTCTGAATTATTATGATCCAAGTGATATAAAACGTAAAATTAATTTATACACTGAGTAGTGTAAAACGCGGGTTCTGGGAGACCTTTTGACCTCTGTTATCAGTGTTATCACCACGTGTTGACCCCAGAGGTCAACTTTACTATTGTTTACAACTGATAATCAGCAAGGTCGTTGACCTTTCATTGATAATCACCACGTGGTGACCTTGAAGGTCAAGTTTACTACGAGCACGTGGACCCCCCGCGATGACGTTGTCCTAGGTCAGTGTTGTTTTGGTGTGACGTCACGCCGTATTTATTAAAATTAATTGTATTTATTTGAATTGCTGGCAAAAAGTGTCGAATACCGGAGCTGGGATCGATCCTAGAACCTTCCGTTTGTGAAACGGAGTCGATACCACCGCAGCACAGTGACACACCCGAGAGGGTAACGTAAGTAGCGGCAGAAGAACGTGTGTGACAGCTCGCTTCGCTCGAGCCACGTTATACTATATAAAATGAATTAATTTGTTCAGATGCAAAAAAAAAACCGTTTTTCGACGAGCCACGTTATACTATATGAAATGTATTTTTAATTCGTATTTAATATAGTATTAATTTGTTCAGATGTGAAAAAAAAGTCTGTTGGTTTGTCGTCTGCTCCTCAGCTGATGTGATGCCATATGAAAGATGCAAAAAAAATTTCTGTTTTTCTTTATACTATATAAAATGTACCAACTGTTTTTTCGCAGTGTTACCAACTCGCACGATTAATTGCAAAAAAAATATCTCAGTGCTGCCAACTCACACGATTTATTACATTATACTATAATAAATACATATACGATTATTAAATTATACTATATTAAATACAAACGCGTTTTTTCGGTGTTACAGTAATATTAATTTAAATTCGTTATCCTTTTACGTTAAAACTATAATAAATACATATACGATTATTAAATTATACTATATTAAATACAAACGCGTTAATACATACGTTAAAACTGGTCGTTAAGTATTAGGAGAACAGAACTTGGTAAGAACTCTGAACTCGACCATTGGCGCAATAATTCGTATTTAATATAGTATTAGTTTGTTCAAACAAAATCGGTTTTTCTTTATATTATATAAAATGTACCAACTGTTTTTTCACAGTGTTGCTAACTCACACGATTATTTGCATTATACTATATAAAATACATATATATATGATTTTTTTCTCTTTTTTAATAAATACAAATGCGTTTTTCGGTGTTACAGTAATATTATTTTACCTTGTTTTCCTTCACATATAATGTATATAGCCAACTTATGCTTTCATTCGTAGTATACTATAATAAATCTGTGTACTATAAAAAGTGCATCGATATTTATTCTTTGTCACGTTATAATATAATAATTGTTATGACGATAAATTTAAACAGATTAAAAAGGATTCTGGTTTTTCTGTGTACATATTTTATTTCAATATTATACTTATATACTATATGAAGTACATTGTTCATAATAAATCACTATTTTCGTTGTACTATAATAAATGCAATTAATTTTTATATATAAATCAGTTAGAATATCTTTGAAACAGCTAACACATTTATATTTATTTGTATTACAATAATAAATGTATATTTGTTAATATGTATTAATTTAAGTTAAATTTTTATGTTTTAATACATTTGAGTATTAGGAGAGCAAAGACTGGTAGGAGTTATCAATGTTACAGTTGCCGCCTGCGGCATACAAAGTGTCACTATCGAATCAGCGCGACCCGGCGACCTCTCCGTAAGATAGTCCGACTGCCTCGCGAACTGATTATGTGACTGCTGCTAATTTCTGCTAGCCTGATACTTTGTTTTTCATTGCATGTTGTTCGTATTCCATATTTAAGTGGTTTTTTCCATATATTTAGCAGATGTATAGAAAATAAAAAGCATATTTTATTTAATAATTAATTTAGTATTTAAAAATCCTAAGGTAATATACTATTCTATATTTTTGTAATGACATAAGTAACACAATATTTAAATTCTGTTATGGGATAAGTTATAGTAATATTTAATTAATTATTTAAAAATCGTAAGGAGAAGTTGTATTGCAGATATTTTTGAAGTAATAAGTCGGACAATATTTAAATGTTATTTAAGAATAAAGTATAATAATGTCGATTATTAAATACTGAAAACTCTATAAAAAATACTGTCTTTTTTAAAACCAACTGATGTATTTGTATGGTATGAAATTGTCCAAGTCCAATTTTGCTGATGCAATGTTTCATCATGTGTACTTGTGGTAGTAAGACAATGGTAAGACAGATATAAAAATTCATATAATTCAATAAAAATCTGCAAAGAGCGGAACTTCATCTGTACATACATGTATCTCAACAACAACAACAACAACCAAAGTTAAATCAATTGGTAAATATTTGTAAGAATGTTTATTTTTAATATATGTGGTAGTGAGGCAGATATAAAAATTCATATAATTCAATAAAAATCTGCAAAGAGCGGAAACTTCATCTCAGATATGTAGAATTATGAGTTAAGGAGTTCAATTATTATTCCCTCACACGTTAACTAAAACAATCGAATAATATTGAATTACGAGCCATATTTAGACATATTTAATATTACAATATGTAGCATTTACTTTAAGATATCAAATAAAGCCTCTCTATTTACAACAATACTTCAATAAGTTACATTCTACTTATGACAAGGGTTTTAAAATAAAATTTGCTATACATTTCATTTCAGACTTATTAAACAAAACGTCATTCATCATTTGCATACTTAAGTCTTCTATTGAGAAGATGTTTTTTGAGTGAGTGTATGAATATAGAATGGGAAAATAATAGTTTATTTTCTCTAATATAATAAAATAGGCTATAGATGTGAAATTCTCTATTCATTTTCTTTCAGATTTCCATTAGGATCTTACACATAAGAGCCTTACGTAAAATTTAAATCTAATATGTTAAACACATTAGAGATTACAGTTATGTAAATATTAAATGGACAAAAATGTTTAATTTCTTCATGAAAGGATCTTCATACATGTCCAACTATTATAATATTCCTGAGAGAAACGATTAATTATAAATGGCACTTTAAGTTAATAACATGTTTTTTCCTGTTTTGTAAAGATAAATTCTCTTATTAACGAATTAAGTAAATAAAAAAAACAATTCTATGAATCCATTAATAACTGTATAGTGTATTAAATGTTGCATATTATTTTGACAATTTTATAATAATAATTGCCTTTTCTTATAATTTCAACATAAATATCACAAACACGTATTGAAAACATTGAACTTTCAAATAACTTAAAAAATTGTGACCGATTCAACATGAATAATTCATTTTAGTGAGATCAGAATAACTTCATTAATATAGATTTATTAAAAAAAGACATATTATTTGTTTATAGCAATAATAAATTATACTTTGTTACTAATTTTATCACATAAAAACTAAAATCATTAGCTCACTTTGAATGGAAAAAACAATATAATACAATATAGATGTTAAATTCAATATACATTTAATTTCAGATATGCGTACAAAACGTTCTTCTACACTTGCATCCTTGAGTGCATACATATGCGTTATGTTTAAGATGAGACATGTCTTGTATATGAGAAATTATCTAAGTTCCATTTTATCAGTGTCCGTATGTTGAGTAAGGATGAGAACTGAGTATCAGGCTTGTCAATTAGTTGAAAATCAGACCAATAATACATGTTTTTGATTCAACTCTATGTCCCTTAATTTCACTGGTTGTTAGACTTTAAATGAAATGTCCGTTCTATGAAACACTGTCTTGTCATATCTAAGAATAATACTTTATATTGTTTTCACTTAAAATGAGCCACGAGAGTAAATACTATAATGGACGTTATGTTTAAATAATTTGTATAACACAGGGTATACCAAATCAACCGTTTAAGTATATACTTCTTTTGTCTACATATCTTCTATATTCAGTTTAATGATAGAAATAAAGATGTAATGAAAATTATAGCAAAATAAATTAAACTTAGCTAAGTAAATTAATTTAGTGTTTTCATAATGATATTTTTATTAGTATTCGCATTATAGATTTCTAAATAAATGGCAAACTTTAGAGCTTGCAGTTCTGTATATATGGATATATATTAAATGGATAAAAATGTTTAATATCTCAAATAAAGGATCTTCATACATGTCCATTTATTATAATAAACATGAGAGAAACGACTAAATATAAATGACACTTTAAATTAAAAAGTATAATTTTTTCCTATTTTGTAAAGATAGTTTCTCTTATCAATGAATTGGGTAAATAAAACAACAATTTTATGAATCCATTAATATTACAGTTTTCTCAATGTCCGTATTTTGTGCAGGGAAGAGAACTGAGTATTACTGTCCGCTGAGCAGAACGAAAGAAGGATAAACGAAAAAATTAGTTTAATTTCTTGTTAGTATAATGCAAATAAATGCAAGTCTGTGTCATTGATGAAAATAAAAGTATTATCGATTAACAATTAAGCTGACTTAGTGATATGGTTCAAGTGGGGTCAAGCGTATGATAGCACACTCGAACTACAAGTCTAAACTAAATATACCAGTTATATTAACTTTAAAACCTAAGTAAATCGGTCAAAAAGGTCATATATGAGTAACTAAATTAATAAAATATGTATTTTTTAATTAAATTGATTTTCAATTACGTTTGAATTTTAGTTTTTTCTAAAATGCCTGATAAACATTGCTAATAAATGACTATAACACCAATGTTTTAATAGTTAACTATTCTGAATGTTTTACATTTGAGTAAACAAATACTATGATTAGTCGTTTAAGAGCTTTATATCAAGACATATTCTCTACTATGTATTGTACATTTACTTAACAGTAATATAAAATACTGGATTTATAAGATATAACATGATTTTACAGAGTTATATTTCAATTTTGTGAAGCGATAAATATCTAATAACGCTTAAATTGTATAGTGATAAAAATTTTTAGATAACTAATGAGTAACTGGGTGTTTCTATATTTTTAGTTAATTTATATATTTATTTACCTCAATCACCCCATAAATATGAATTAATACAAGACATCAACATCACAGGAATGCTGAATGACAATCAGTGTAAAGCTGGTTTTTCACATTTTCTAAAAGATAATTAAACAGATAAAACAAAAATTTATAATTCCGTTAATTACTACATAGTGAATTGAATGTTACATAGTATGCTACTAGTTCATAAAATAGTCTTTTGCTTATGACTGATTTTAAGTGTATAATTTATTTTGTTAAACATGACAATACTAAGGAGAAAATGTAAACTACAAAACAAATACGACCAACCTAATTGCATTGAACTAGTGTCAGTCCATTTATAAATATACACTTATGTAAATGTTTTTTTCTGTGTGTGATCCTTATTGATCGACTTCTTTTAAATTACAAACTAAAACGACTTAGACTAGAATATACAAGCCTTGTAAATATAATACACTTCATATTTTGAATGGACAAAAACATTCATATACAACAATTATAAAAGGACAATCATTTTAAGACTTCATTTTTTATAAATACATATATTTATTTCAAATAATATTTTTTACGATGCCAGACAATGGTGTATATTAGACTAATGGATCATGAATGATCAGACAATACGCCGTTGTATCCTATGGTATATTGGTATAAAGGTGTCTTCTCTTGGAAAGTCAGTTTATCCAAACAAGGCTGATCATTACCACCTATGTAATATGACAATTAAAACTTTGTATACATATAATATAAAATTGATTTATTTCCATTGAAACTATCATATGGATAGTACTTGCTGTTCAAGTACAGTTTTATGTTATCTAAGTTACAATAATCCACCTCAATGACCTCATAAATGTGATTTAATACAAGACATCAACATCGCAAAAATGTATGAATCAATCGATTTCTTTTAAATGGCCAACTAAATTAGTTTAGGATAAAAAATGAAGGTATTATACAAATCATACACTTCTTATATCACCATTAGGATACTATGCATAAGAGCGTCAAATAAAATGTTAGTCTAAAATGCTTTACATATCAGAGCTTGCAGTTCTGTAAATATAACTAGATATTAAATGAACGAAACATTTTTTATTTCTCAATGAAAGGATCCTCATACGTATTCAACTACTCTATTAAAACTTAGCGAAATGATTTAAATATGAATGACACTCAGTGTAAAGCAGGTTTTTTCCTATTTTGTAAAGATAATCAAACGGATAAAACAACAATTTTATAATTCCGTTAATAACTACATAGTGAATTGAATGTTACATAGTATGCTACTTGTATAATTTATTTTGGTAAACATGACAAAACAAATACGACCAACTTAGTTACATTGAACTGGTGTCAGTCCATTTATAAATATACTTTCATGTAAATTACAAACTAAAACGACTTAGTAGACTAGAATATACAAGTCTTGTAAATACTATAATACACTTCTGAGATATCCATTATGAGCTTTAACTTACTTTATAGTGTTTCACATATTATTGTTTATTAGTCTGTATATCAAATAAATATTAAATATTTTGAACGTACAAAAACGTTCATTTTTCAAATATCGGATATAAATTCATAAACATCAATTATATCATACTTGAGCCAAGCTATTAAAATTAAAGTTCATCAATGTTCTTTTTTAACTGTAAATATAATTTATATAATGAGATATTTGGGTAAATAAAACAATATACGAGATGTTCTATGCAAGAAATATATCTTATTCTTTATTTATTTACACATTTTTCACATCTTTATTTACAAATATTGTCCTTGATCAGAATCTTTGAACTTGTGATTCTTCAACTCCTTTAAGCTCGGCCATTAGTCTGTTGTAGAGTTCTTCCCCACACTCTTTAGGACCGATGCTTTCAAATAATTTAATAAATGAGTATTCGTAATTTCTAACTTTGTTGCAAACGCCACAATCAGGACCACAAGCAGCTGTCTCTGTACGGTCCCTCTTAAATTTTATATTTTCTACATCCTCGACCATTTCAGCCATTCTTTGAAGTTTTTCTTCAGCTTCTGGACTCCAGCTAGGTTTTGAAAATCTCAGCTCAAACATGACCATCAGCAAGTTTGCATACATTGTACCGATAGTGTTGTTACCCGGATACATCTGGGTCAGAGTGTGATAAAGTGTCTGAACAATACCTTTATATAACCTGAAAACTGTATTGAAAAAGTGGTGGGTGGATAGTAACAGATTTATATAAAATGTTGTCAAAATCAAACGGTTGTGCTTAAATAGGATCCAGAAGTTGTTATTTTATCTTAAAGATACTGTTTCATACAAACAGTTCACTCTTAACAAGTGTGATAATATATAACTCACATATGTTTACTATAGTACAAACAATTTTTAATAAATTAATAATAGCAGTTTTTAAGCTAAAAATACATATATGAATGAAAATAATTTACGTTAAATTTCAATATCCATAACACATATAAAAAGTCATGTGATATTTTTTTCATTTTTAGTATTATAAAAAAATTAAGGAATATGAAACTAAATCAACTGCGATGATGCTATTAAAACGAATCTCAGCCATATTACAGTTGTATTATTTTTATGATAACTCTTTTTGACATTTTTTTCTTCAGTTAGTATACATTTTTATTTGTTTTTTCCCTCAAAAACTAGATATGATTTGTTTGCAACATGGTTAGTTTTGAATGTTAAGTGCAGTTGACCATTCAATATACTCCCTTTCATCCAAATAATGAACTTTAGTTTAAGTAACACTAAAAAATTATATACTGTACGAACAAAACTATACTTAGTCTAGGTGTGTAAATACAAATGTACATAACTAGACTTTATATTCGTATAATACATTTAAGTATGTAGAATTAAATTAACATAATGAACTTAGGTATAGGGTATTTATTTTATTTTACGATACCTATTTACGTTGTATTCATGTTATTTATGTATTTAATTTGGAATGGAAACTGTAATTTAGATAATAATTTATTTCTCATACACAGGGAATTATTAGCATTGATATTAAGTAACACTCAAATTATAATATGGAATGCAAACTATAAATTACTTTCAAAGCTAATTCCCATTCACTTTATGTTATTACAATTGCTATTGAGAGGCATTCAAAATAATTCATATGACGTTTGTATAAATGAAACCATATGTCTATTTTAAACTAGCCAGGTCAGAGGATTAAGGTAATGAAGAAAGCAGATGCCGTTCAAAGACAAATACAGCACACTAATTGTAATTTATTACAAATGAAGTAACCAAAACCACAATTGTTAAATGTAATGTTTGTTGTTGCGTTAAATAAATGAGAATGGTAATTTTGCACTTTATTGTTTTCTCTTAAATATATTTTTCCATGCCAAGGAAAATAACAAATATGTTTAAAATGTCTATGGTACAATAGAAATGTGTTGTGTAATATTTAAAATAAATACTATCACTTTAAAACGTTCAACTGTTTATTCTCCTCCAACTAAATTTTTTTACATTACAAATTATATGTTCTGAATAAGTAATTTATAAATATAGAACATTTATTTAGAAAAGTTTCGTTGAATCACAGAAATATAATTAAGTATAATTTAATACTGATATGTTTAATGTTTAAGGCTTGGAGATATATGAAACATATTACTAATAGTAAAATTTCTTTATTCAAAATATTAGTATAGTAAAACAATCGTTATAAACTCAATTTAGCCTAGTTTAAATGTACGTTTAGTTTAAAATATAATGCATAGTTACATTACGTATTGTATATTAAATTTTTACTATTTAAATTAAAGAATATCACAAAGACAGGTAGAGTAGCTTACGGTAACTTTTTAGCACAAATTCATTGAATTCGAACTGTACACAAACACATATAAAGGGGCTTATATTACTAAGTATACTGTATAATTTATAATTTTTATAGCGAATATTTAATGTTAAATTATATTAAATTAAATTATAAAATTGTAATGGTACTTTATATCTCATGCGCTGTCTTATTAGTCAATTGAGAACCTATAACGTATCATTTATAGGAACAAAAAATATGAAGAATTATTTACGAATATGTATGTAAAGGAAAAGGACACACAAACGAGCCTAACAATATTGTTAATAAAATACGATTGTTTCTAATAACCAGTGTGAATGCAAAATAGTTAACCTTAGCACGATGACCCGTACTAATAAGTCAAGATAACCATAGATAAAGTAAGAGGCTAATGCTGAAATTGATTTATTATAGCATGAGTACAATACAAATTGGATTTCCTGTTTAACATTAAATATTACTATAAAAATTATAAATTATACAGTATACTTAGTAATATAAGCCCCTTTATATGTGTTTGTGTACAGTTCGAATTCAATGAATTTGTGCTAAAAAGTTACCGTAAGCTACTCTACCTGTCTTTGTGATATTCTTTAATTTAAATAGTAAAAATTTAATATACAATACGTAATGTAACTATGCATTATATTTTAAACTAAACGGCTAACAACAATACACTAAAAAGTCACTTAAGTTGTTCACTAGAGATCGATTTCACCAAAGAGAACACAATTGCGTCCTTATTAGGATTTGAAAAGGGTGTGACATTAGAAGCGAATAAAGTGCACAAGTCTCCTAATCAAGTGTTCATTAATAAAGTAGACATCATACGAATCACATGTAATTTAGTCCGAGGGTCTTATAGAGACGGGATTGAAGGTCACGTACTACATGAATTCTATCCAACTGTAGCGCCGGGATTTAAAATTGTAGAAATCCCGAACACAGTTAAATATCTACCAATAAACAAGCAATTGAGTTTGAGCGAGTTTTATATTAATTTAGAAGATCAATTTGGTAATTTAATTAATTTTAGAGAAGAATATATCAATATAAGAGTAGATATTAGGCCGAGAAGAAAATAATGGGTTTAGTATTTCCCGCCGCTACTGTATCGAATAAAAATAAACATAAAACATTGACCACAAAAAGAGAATCTAGTGTCAGTCGTGAACAAGTCGTTAAGCAGTTAACATTACGGAACAAAATATACCTACGTACAAAAGTGTCCTCTTTCAAGAGTAGTAAGGATGAATAATATTTTAGATATAGGAACAAATCCTAGCTTCGATAGTTCTATCGTTGATATTGAATGGCATTCTCATAATCCGTATACGTCAAATTCTTACAAAACAAGTGATGAGATACGGATACCTGTTCATCAGCAAGATGTTTACACATTACCTAGTAAAAGCTATCTACTTTTGGAAGGTAAACTAGTCAAGACAGGTACACCTCCAACTGATGACACCACAACTCAATTAGTTAGTAATGCTATGGCATTTCTGTTCGATGAAATCAGATACGAACTGTGTGGAACTGAAATTGATAGAGTAAAAAACGTAGGTATTTCTACAACAATAAAGAATTTACTTACCTCTAGACCAGGAGACAAGTACTGGATGCAGAACGCATGTTGGCAAAACGAAACCATGGGTATGATGGTTGATAGAACATCATTTTCGTTTTGTGTTCCACTTAAATTACTACTCGGTTTTGCCGAGGATTATAATCATATTTTACTGAATGTAAAACAAGAACTAGTCCTGTTACGTTCATCTAATGATAAAAATGTTGTGCTTCAACCAGCTGCATCTATATTTGACTTTCAAATTCAACTTAACAAAATTGTTTGGAAAATGCCTTATGTTCGAGTTGACGATGAAGTGAAATTATCTCTTCTACGTTTGACTGAAAGAGATCAGCCCATATCTATACCATTCAGAAGATGGCAGTTACATGAGTACCCATCATTACCAATTACAAAGTTTTTAACTTGGACAGTCAAAACATCATCCATGATGGAGAAGCCAAGATATGTAATAATTGGTTTTCAAACTGATCGTAAAGACAAAGCAAATAAGAATGCTTCGCATTTTGATTTTTGTAATTTAGATAATATAAAACTGTACTTGAACAGCAAGTACTATCCATATGATAATTTAAATGGAAATAAATCAATTTTATATGATATGTATTCAAGATTTCAATCATCATATTACATAGGTGGTGATGATCAACCTTGTTTGGATAAAATGACTTTTCAAGAGAAGACACCTTTAATAGTAATTGATTGTTCAAAACAAGTTGAGACTTTAAAGACTGGAGCATTGGACGTTCGCATCGAGATTCAAACAACTGCCGATATACCAAAGGATACAACGGCGTATTGTCTGATCATTCATGATGCTTTGATCCAATATACACCCCTCTCTGGTATTGTAAAGAAAATTATATAAAATAAACGAATATTAATTTAAATGTACTATGAATTTTTTTTTAATCTCCCACTTTCTGGTATTGTAAAAGGTTATTTTGTGAAAAAAGAAGAAGACATTGAGATATAAAATACAATTATTTTAATTAGTAAAAAATAGATACATCAACAACTTATTTTACAATGAATATCAATATATATACAGTTTACAAATCTTCCATATTGTCTAAGAGTGAATAATGTCCATAAGCTATAGTATTTATTTTATCATCACAAATATGTCTCTTGTCATCATTACAGCTAAGCGCTATTTTGTTTACAGTTAAAGTACTGATAACATGTCCTTTAGAACGAAAGGTTTTCATTTCTTTCCTAATTGTCAGATTATTTAAAAGACAGTTTTTATAATCATCTAAAGTAATATTAGTATTTATGACACCTTTTGACACTCCTTTAGCTTTCCTTTGAACATTAGGTTGTATTTTGTTACTACAGTCATCATCCAGTGGAATTGGTGTTTTAAAACAGTATAGTTTAGGTCTAAGACCAAAAAACTCTAACAATACAATTCCTTTACATTCGTCTTTAAATTTTCCTAGCACTTTTTTATTAATTGAACTATAACACTTATGATTAGGAGGATAATCAGAAGTGTCAAAATGGCTCATAAATTCGGGATTATCTTTAATATCGCTGTAAAAATCATCAGTCAGTATTTCATAAAAGAAACAATCGGTATCAATATATAAAATCTTAATATTAGAACCATACTTTTTTTTCATAATGTTATAGTGAAAGTCATACATTTTTGTTTTGCTAATCTCTAATACAGAAAATCCAACATAAATTGGCTTATCAAAGTATATTGTTTCTTTAGAAGATTCTACAGAACAAATCGACTCGCCATAAATTTGTCTGTCAACAAAGGAGGGTTTGTTAATTAATTTTTGCAATCTCTTTTCAGACGTTACTAATTCGAGATTTATTCTTTTTCTAATATTCTCTATTGTTTTCCCGAACATGCTATTGTTTAAAAGTTTATAGAAATCTTTTTCAAATGAATTATTTGCTTTCTGCCTTTTTTCAGTATTGAAATCAATATAGGGTTTCAGCCAAGGCGACTGATTGAACTGTAGAATCTTGTGTATTTTCTTTAATACTAGTCCATGTTCAATACCTTGTTTAAGGTTTACATAATGACATACGTAATTTACTTTATTTTCTAATGTAATGAGAAGCTTTTTATGTTTAGAATTGGGTGGACATTTACTACAAGGAAAAAATGGAAGATCATTATGTTCATCATGAAGGCTATGTGGATATTCTATATCAACTTCTAAGAAATATCCAATATCAGAATTATTAGGAATACTCATTATTGGAAAATTATTCACATCGCCCTTATACCAGGAAAAATTATTTATAGGCATAGGGTTACTCATTGCCCAGCCATACAAATTGTTACAATCTACATAAGTTAGATATGAGGTTGGCAAATTAGAATTATAATTTTCAACAAGCGGATTGTTAGCAGTTGAATGCCGCTTGATGCAAGATGTAATACCACCTCTAATCCCCTTTTCTATGAATAAATACTGATCATAATCTGTTAGCAAATCTAATTGAACATTTGTAAATTTTAACATTGCGTCAAAAGTAAAACTGGGGAGAGTGAGATAATGAGCACAATCTAAATGATAAGAATTAAAACACAATTGTCTAAAGTTTTCAAACACATCAGCAAGAAGTAGAACGTCTAGTTTAAGATACAGATCACTGTATTCACCTAAATTTTTTATTTTAAAATGATTCCAGACCATAGTAGCATGTTTATAATCCTCATCAGATATATCAGTATTATCCAAACTATTGTGAAAGCTTTTTCGAGATGGAAGTCTTTTTTCGTTCAATACATCCCATGAAGATGTGTACTCATATGGGTACACACCTTTACGAGTAACCAGAGGCATATCATTATCATTAAACATTTTTTTTATATGAATAAACTTATCGTTTGGTAGATTTTTAACTAAAGTAGCTAAACTGCAATTCATTATTTTGTATGTATCAATAAATCGAATGTTCAATCCGCTCGATGTGTTTTTAGAAAAAGTAATGTACTTTTCACTTGTGTTTGGAATAACACTGACACGTCTATTGTCAATACCTAGTTGTTTTACAATAAAATGTGTATCATAGTTAGCACTACCATGGATGAAAATTGGGATGTTTCTTTGATACTGTCTTTTTAAGTTACATCTTGAACATAATATTGATCTAAATTTACCTGTCAAATGACAATGGTCTCTTTGAGGCCGATAAATTGATGTGAATTCTTTACTGCATAGTTCGCAATGAGTTGCTGTATTTACACGTCTGTTTTCCTCCACTGTTAGTGGTAACATCGGAATATTTGTTTTGACTAAATCACCAATTTTATCTACTGTATCAACAATATGTGACATAAATGTCTCTGCCGCATTGGGACCTCTATATATGAACACTTCAGTTGGAATTGAATCTCTAATGAATTGTGGAACAGATTCATCACAGACTATATAAACACACCAACTCATAGGTTCGTGGACATTGTTCACATATGTATATCTCGTCAATTGATTATTTACAGGTTTTAAAATACACTCGAAATCTGCATATATTACAATGGGTAACTTAAACATATTTTGATGATTAGTAAATTTCAAAACAGGAGGAAAAGCATTCACACTTGTTGGCATCAAAACCCTAACAGGCTTGTTTTCTGTACACGTCTTTTTGTGTTCATTTAGTTTCACATTTGTTTTAGAACAATCAAAACAAGTTAAACACCTCTTGCAAAAGATCTTTTTGTTTTTACGACTGTTAATTTGAGATGATAATAATCTTGAAAAGTTTGAAATGTAACAATAGTGAGTATTACCTTTCTCGTTAGAAATTAATAGTAAATCTATGTGTGTTTTCTTTTCATTGTCACATACTCTTAAAGGATAAACCTCATTCAATTCATCCAACCCATAAACATTAATTGAGATTTGCGGATTATTTTTTTCAAATTTCGTAACATGTTTCAAAGGTGTTGGAAATTCCACTCCGTTAAAATTCAACAAATTACATAGTTTGTAATATCTATTGTCAACATTACATCTTCTTACACCTTTTACAAAATGGCATAATACCGCCCACTTAAAACAATAACTGTCTACATTTATAGGATTGATTACAGCTTTTTTTAACTCTATAGAGTGTGGCAGAGGTATGAAAGTATTACCTTTCAAAGGTCTATACCGACTCATCCGCAACAAGATTCCATCAACTTTAGATAAAGTCCAACCACTTCCTCGAGCCTGCATATCAACTTCTTCTTTACATATTTTACTAAACAGATTATGTAATAAACTGCTGATATTCGTATCATTAAACACAGGATAGTTTTTTGTTTTAAAAGACCGATCTTGACGTTCACTAGTCATAGGTTTCTCATAATCACATTCAACCACTAGATTAAATTTTAAAGATCCATACACGTTCAGTTGCTGACTTATGATTCTTATCATTGCATCTTTGTGTAGAGAAAGCAAAAAACAAAGATCTTTCTCTTGGGTTGAATTATTTCTTAAGAAAAATGATTTTACTCTCCCTCCAAAAGCAGATTCAAGTTCAATAAACTGATCACATGCATTAGCGGTAATGTTCATTCTGAAACGTTTAAATCGCACATCATCATCATCATCATCATCATCGGAGTCACTGTCATCACCATTCTCGTTATTGATATTACAATTTAAGCCTGATATACCTGGTTGAGTTATATTTGAGGGGCCTGGATCAATATCCATTGGTTCGGGAGAAATACGGCTGAATCGTTTCTTAAAAGGTAAATGCTTTTCCATCTGTAAATAAAAAAAAAATAAAAAAATAAATAAAATAACTACTAGACTCCTAACCAATAAGTATAATATATCTAAATAATTACTATTCCCCGTTTTTCTTACTGCCTAGAATATTTTGTTCGCTTACGAACAGTTGTAGGTTTTTCTTCCATGGTTTCATACTCAAGAGTATGAACCTCTTTAGTTTTTGCTATTTTTGCTGCCTCTTGCAAAATTATATCATTAATTTTTTTATACGTAGAACTAGATTCGTCAGTTAAAAATATAATCTTTTTCCAGACTTTTGTCCACTGGACATCTTTGCTCACACCTTTCAAGTCGTTACAATCTGTTATCTCAATTTTAACCATAAACTCTCCTGTCTCTCCGGGCGTAGTTAGTTTCTTAATCATATCCTCGGTTCTGAGGGCAAACGTTTGGTTGATAAGCAAATCTTTAGTTTTCCTCTTTTTCTGAACACTGCCGAACAACTGTAGTAAAGCATTTTCAGGATCTAGATTTTGCTCATCACCAGTTTCACTTTTATTTTCAACCTCTGATTCTTTGTCAATAAAAGCTGTTATTAGGTCTAAAACCAATTTTACACTCTCCTGGGAGTAAAATGCAGGATTGCTAACAGTTGGTAATATTTCTCCAACATATACCATCAACTCCTCGTATTGATGGTCCTGCTCATTAATTCTTTCTATTTTTTCTTGAGAAAGGTCACTATTTTGCAATATTCCAATAGATATGGCAGTGCAAACAGTTTTTAAATTTAGATATAGTTGTAACACCTCTTGGTTCACTAAATTCGAAATTTGATTCCTAATTGCTGATAGCGAGTTTTCCCATAGGGCTATAGAACATAGCCCTTTGAGAAGGAGGAGTTCAACAACGGTTTTTAATGTAAATTCTTTGCAACCTTTTGACGTACCTGGTTTTGGATTTGATTTTAGTGCAGGCTTTAGTTGAGTCTTTTTACCCACACGAGTTCCTTTTGGTTTCGGAGGTGAAGGTGGTAGGGTTCCAATTACATATTCAGTCGTAGGTGGTGTTAAACATGACTCGTCAACAAAAGAGTGTGCAGCATTTTCCCATTGTGAGCTCTCCATCTTTTAGTTCTAATTAGAAATAAAAAATCGTATTAAAAAAAATGAATAATATTTTGCTAAGAAACTATTTATATGACTAAAATAAATTTTTACTCTAACTTAAGTCTTTGAACACCCGTTGAACCAAACCCATCATGTCCCCGTTTGGTTTTCATTTCAATTTTTACCTCCACTATATTAGGTCTCATAAACTTTTCACAGATCAATTGAGCTATCTTGTCGCCCCTATTTATTTTAAATTCATCATTTGAATGGTTGTAGAGAACTATGCACAAATTTCCGGTATAATCTGGATCTATGACTCCTGCCCCGACATCAATAAATTTTTTCCACGCTAAACCAGATCTTGGAGCAATTCGTCCATATGTTCCTTCTGGCAATTGAATACTTAAATCTGTTTTAATTAATTCTTTTCCATGAGGAGGAATACTATACTCGTAGGCACTACTCAAATCATATCCTGCTGCTTTAGGAGAACCTAACTCAGGTGGGCAAGCATTATCCGTTATTTTCATATAACCTAAGTAACATAATTCTGTATTTTGAGACATTTTTAAAGTAATAAAAAATAATCTACGTACTAGTAATGTATTTGCTTGACAATGGACGATCTACGAAGTGACAGGTTTCTTGTTGAGTGGTAAGTCTATGCGATGGAACAGATGAGTTTCTTGTTGAGTGTGAGTGGTTAATCTATGCGATAGAACAGATGTACTGCAGGCTATAAGCAGATGGACAGCCTGAAAAAAAAAGAAAAAAACCATTTTATTACAATATGACTTTATTAAAAAACATTCCGTATGGTTCTTATTTTTTTCAAACAATAAGTTGTGAAATAGAGTATTAAGAGTCACAGTAACGTTAATATAATTATAATATGAATTTAAGCTCTAAACTGACATTTATTTGAACTCAAGCAAAATAATCAATTTGGTTGAAAGCACATAAAGAAATATTTAGTGAAAAACGCAACTGAAAATTGGTTGATCATACTGATTTTCATAAAAAGGATAGTTATTATTTTGCTAAAATATTGATGTTAAATATATAAAATATTTACCGTTAGTAATGACAATGGATGCTCTACGAAGTGGCAGGTTTCTTGTTGAGTGGTAAGTCTATGCGATGAAACAGATGAGTTTCTTGTTGAGTAGCTAATCTATGCGATATAACAGATGTACTGCACGCTATAAGCAGATGGACAGCCTCGCTATAAGCAGATGGACAGCCTGAAAAAAAGAAAAAAAAAACATTTATTACAATATGACTTTATTAAAAACATTCCGTATGGTTCTTATTTTTTTCAAACAATAAGTTGTGAAATAGAGTATTAAGAGTCACAGTAACGTTAATATAATTATAATATGAATTTAAGCTCTGGATAGTTATTATTTTACTAAAATATTGATGTTGAATAAATAAAATGGTTACCGTTAATAACTAGTCTGTTCGACAATGATTTAAAAAGGTTAGTGTACAATATCTTTTAGTTCATACATTACCAAATATACAATATAATTCCACAAACTAATATTTCATAAACGCGTATTTGAATAATGTGGTAGATGATTTAAGAAAGAAATAAATTATAATCAGAACATATAATATGAAGTAATTTAGTTAAATTAGTTGTATGGTTGAAAATAAAAATAAATAAAACAACTGTAATTAGGTTTAAGAAATAATGTCATGCAATTAATGTTAAAATATTGTTTAAAATCATAAATATAATTTTTACATAAATTAAATAATTTGTATTCTCCAAGCATTTTATAATACTAACGCATTATTGGTATTATTAAAATGTGTTGTTAAATAATTTAGTTAAAGAAATATCTGTAAATAAATTTTAAATTATTAGTTTTCATAAAGAGTATAATGATTATTTTGTTAAAATATTAATTGAAAATGATGTTAGAGAATAATATAAAATAGTTACTGTTCATAACTAATAATGCTAATAAATTGGGAAATCTAAATCATTTACTCACCAGATTCAATATCTGCTACAGCCAATGATCAGGTTGTTCAAGTCTAGAGGTTCCGGAAAAGACGTTGGGGCCGTTGGTCTCTAGAACTTGAAACAACTGCAGATACTGCGTGCTTGAAATCTTGGTGTATTTATACTCAGTAAATGACGTCAATTGAACATGTGTCCGACCGCGTGCACACGTGTTAGGCCGCGTGGTGGTCAAGATCCAAACTCAAAGTACAGATGATGAAATATTGCATCAGCAAAATTAGACTTAGAAAATTTTCTCGTATACAAAGAGTTCTCTGGTAGCAGAAGATACATCAGCTGTTGTAAAAAAAAAATCAGCTGTTATGAAAACTATACAACAACAAGAAAAAAACCTCTGGTTCATTTGTTAAACGGTCAGAACAAATTAATACTATATAAAATACAAAATATTACTATTATAATTCACATTAATACTGTATACCGTGTAACGAGAAAAAAAATACACTTTAATTAAAGCATAACCTTTTTCATAGAGTTTTCAAAAATATAAATATTAATTATTATATGAATATCATCTACTATATGTAGGTACTATAATATAAATACTCTTTATAGGATTAAATCAGGGAAAAAAGACGTTGACTGGTTAAGAACAATCCTTCAATTAATTTTATTTAAACATATGATACCTTGTTTAGCTCAGGTGAGCGATTTTAGAGGTTTTAAAATAAATACAGTATTAGGCTAGCAGAAGTGAAGAGGAAGCGTAATTGTTGCCAAGAAAAGTCGTGCACCAGCGGGCTGATAAAGAGCGCGCCGCCTGACCCTGAGGTCAAGCGATATGATAGCGCGCTCATGATATCAATGGCTGTGTTCAGAGATCTTGCCAAATTCTGTTCTCCTAATACTTGACGACCGTTTTAACGTATTTATTCGCAACTGAAAAGGATATAAAAGGATAACGAATTAAAATAATATTACTGTAACACCGAAAAACGCGTTTGTATTTAATATAGTATAATTTAATAATCGTATTTGTATTTAATATAGTATAATTTAATAATCGTATATGTATTTATTATAGTATAATGTAATAAATCGTGTGAGTTGGTAGCACTGACATATATTTTTTTGGCAATTAATCGTGCGAGTTGGTAACACTGTGAAAAAAAAAACAGTTGGTACATTTTATATAGTATAAAGAGAAACTGAATTGTTTTTTTTTTCGACAGTAATACTATATTAAATACGAATTATTGGGAGAAAAAAAAATATACATTTCATATAGTATAAATGCATCTGGCTCGCGGCGGCGGCGGACGTCACACACGTTCTTCTGCCGCTACTTACGTTACCCTCTCGGGTGTGTCACTGTGCTGCGGTGGTATCGACTCCGTTTCACAAACGGAAGGTTCTAGGATCGATCCCGGCTCCGGTATTCGACACTTTTTGCCAGCAATTCAAATAAATACAATTAATTTTAATAAATACGGCGTGACGTCACACCAAAACAACACTGACCTAGGACAACGTCATCGCGGGGGGTCCACGTGCTTGTAGTAAACAATAGTATGTGTGTACTACTGACAGAAAAAAGAGCGCGAAAACGGCATGACGTCACACCAAAACAACACTGACCTACGACAACGTCGCGGGGGGTCCACGTGCTCGTAGTAAACTTGACCTTCAAGGTCACCACGTGGTGATTATCAATTAAAGGTCAACGACCTTGCTGATTATCAGTTGTAAACAATAGTAAAGTTGACCTCTGGGGTCAACACGTGGTGATAACACTGATAACAGAGGTCAAAAGGTCCCCCAGAACCCGCGTTTTACACTACTACACTGTATACTGGTTACTGACGTAGCAATGCAATAATATTTATGAGTAAGTCATAGTAAGAACTTGTAATAAGTTATGACTTTCAAAGTACAACTTAACTATAAATAATTGCCGAAGTTATAACTGCACTGCTCAGCAAAACATGAGGCCTAGGGTCAACAAACTAAACTTTAAGACTAATGTCCAGCCAAGACAAGACTGATGAAAGTTAACTAAGTTAATTTTACTCTCTAACTATACATTGATATCAGTCTGGTAGTTACGCTTCATTTTTAAAACCATTTTTCTAACATATAAGTACAAACAATTATATAAGTGTATTCGTCAACTTAATTTTTATAATGTTACATATCTTTCTCATTATGATCTTACATATATAATGAGACATACCCAGATTGACTGTGGAACAAGCGGATCCAAATGTGTAACGCTTGAGTGTGTATTAATGACTGATACATTACGAGGAAATGGCAACCCACTGGCAACATTTATACAGTTTTAAGGTGGTTTAGGAGAACAGAAAGAGACAGACGCAGGTTGACTATGGAGCAAGTGAATCAGGATGTGTAACGCTTGAGTGCGTATGAATGACTGATAAATTACGTGGAAATGGAAACCGACTGGCAACATTTATACAGTTATAAAGTGGATCAGGAGAACAGAAAGAAACAGACGCAGGTTGACTATGGAACAAGCGAATCACGATGTGTAACGCTCGAGTGCGTATGAATGACTGATGAATTACGTGGAAATGGAAACCCACTGGCAACATTTATAAAGTTATAAAGTGAATCAGTAGAACAGAAACAGGCGCAGGTTGACTGTGGAACAAGCAAATCACGATGTGTAACGCTCGAGTGCGTATGAATGACTGATGAATTACGTGGAAATGGAAACCCACTGACAACATTTATACAGTTATAAAGTGAATCAGTAGAACAGAAACAGACACAGGTTGACTGTGGAACAAGCGAATCACGATGTGTAACGCTCGAGTGCGTATGAATGTCTGATAAGCAAACAGTGAGGCTGAGAATGAAAGGCAAATATGGCGATGTGTTGACAGTGTTTACTTGTCCCTGTTAGAGATAACATTTTTACTATATAAAAAACCAATTAAAATAAAAAATCTTAACGGATCACCAGTAAGGGCATCAAACATTCGTATACCCTTCAAATATAAATAAATGCTTGCTCAATAAAAGACAAGTAATATCACCTCTAACTGAAGAAATAACAGTTATTTTATAACGAATACATTCATTTTTGTGAAGAACATGATTGTATGGTTTGAAGGTGTTTTGAAAGAAAAATGTTTAAACATGTGAAAGGTTTACTTTCATGCTAAATTATATTTTCGAATGTAGAGCAACAAATTTAATTCAAAGCTTTGCTATTTGCGTATAAATTATTTGTGAAATAAAATATTCTTTCATTAATTTATTACCAGAAACAAAACCAATTTTGCAAACTAGTCAATTAAGATATGATATCTCAACCATATTTATGATATATAACATATAACTACTATAAATTCTTATTAGTTTACATCAATCAATTATCATTACAAAGAACGTTATTAAAGGTAAAATTAATTGTTTCAGTTGCATTACAGGTAAAGTAGAAGCTGGAAGCTCTGTTAATATTGGATTCCGCTAAAATAACGAAGGAATCACTTTATATTAACTAAAATGTCGTTCAGTTTGATGCAGGCCTAACATCATTGGTCCCTGTTATTTTTAATGATGTTATTGTACCAAAAAATGCACTTAGTGTAGCATATCTTGCTATTACTGGCAAATAGTAAACTAACTTATTAGTTTTTTTTTACATTTAGATTTAAATAATTCCAATTGACTAATGGGATTTATTTATTTTACTTCTGCCTTTTAAATGGTTTATTTATTTAGAATTCTGGTTATATTTTATTTTATTATTATTATAATCATTTTTTCATTGTTTTCATTTTTTACTAATTCTACCCTCAAAATGCGCTTAAATAAACGTTATCTAAAAAGAACACTCAATTTATTGTAAATCACTAAAATTTGGTTAAGGGTAACATAAGGTTTGAAAATCTTTTACAATGAGGTATTTTTTCTCTATCTCTTTCATGGAAAAAAATAAAAGTAAGAAGAGTTTGAAAACACAAACATTCAATATTACATAGATGCGCCTTTAAAGCAAAATGTTGTTTAGCATAGCTTTATGTACAATAGGAAATGTAACTAAGTAGATGGCTGGACACGAACATGTTATTTATGTTATTTTATTACATTCTTACTTCAGGAATTGTCAACAATTCAGGCTACTGTCTCTTCCCCGCATAACCGATCACACTTTATTACACGCATTTTATCCTTCCATGTTATCTGTTGGCCCACATTCCATCCTAACCCATATACATCTTGCTAACTTAATCTTAAATTATGTTATGTGATTCGCTAATACCGTATTAGTATATTTCTTGATTAGTTATTTTTTTATAGACTATTGCTTTGTTTAAAGTAGTTGTTATGTGATGTAGTTCCAAAAAATTATAAACTAATATAAGTAATACATATGTTTTTAAAGGTCAATACAAATTTTATTTTAAATATATGTAAGTGAACTTTTGTTACATTAATATTTTAACTCAAATAGCCATTGGCCAGAATCTAGAAAACCGCTTTGCAATTTAATGTACTGTTTGTTTGCTTATCTTAATATATTTGATATTGAAAAACTATTGCCTAGAGAGCTCGTATAACAATCGCCTTGAGGGATGAAACAATACCACCCTAAAGTGTTTCGGTACAGTCTGTTAGTTTTCCATTAAGTCGCCCGAGCTAGAACTTTGTGACTGGAGTCTTGCACAAACAGTCTTAGATTAATTTAATCCTAATACAAAGTAAATAGATATATTTTTAACTGATAATAGATTATGAATTTAATATTTATATATCTTTATAATACAAATTAATAATAATAAAAAACATTAATCAATTACCATCAACAGTGTCTTAAAACTAAATTCCAATGTTCTAACATTAGATTAAGTACCTTATTACTTTCGGATGAACTAATCAATTTAAATAAACTTGTTATGTAGATAAATTAATTTTATAATCAATATTGTTTTTATTTGAGTTAATTAATAACTTACTAATAATAATCAGTTTTATATTTTAGAAAATACACCTTTGTGTATTAAGTCAATTCCAGTCCTAACTAAAATAATAGTAATTAAAACAATTAGTTCCCTATTACATAACTAATTTATTCATATATTCACCGTTTATATATTTGTATGTTAGTACAGTTAATTGGAAATAAAGAGTGTTAACACTTAATTGTTAATATTATAGTTTGCACTTTTGTTTATCAATAGCATATACATGTACTCTGCAGTAGCAAGGTTTTAAAATAAATATTTTAGTTCTAAGAATATATACAGAGTAGAACGTTGTCCTTTTATACGGTTCGTTTTTACGTTAGGTTAAACTGTAAACATACTATGTCTAAAGTCCATAAAACATGAACTGTCAAATCCATTACCTTTAATACTAACACCTGTGTGCTCCATTGATCAGCCTATTGGTCAGACAAGTCTAAAACAAATTTGAGGTTATCAAAGCATGTGAGGCGAGCAGTGTGCTGGTACATCATTGGGAATATCTCTCTACCAAAATCTATGTGAATTTGATTTTTTATTATTGTTTAGAAGCTCAAATATTCAACTAATAAAATAATTGTTTCGTTAAAGCACACAGTATTACATTATTTCAATGTGTATTCCTCACATTGTAATGTTACTGAATATCACTACCGTATTATGTACATTAGAACAATACATCATTATTTATAGAAATCTTTTATTCAACAAAATAAAATAGAGGTTACGATTCGTATTTTACTTTTAAAATAAGGGAACCAACCCATTTTTTTCCTAAACCAAAGCTTTTGTTAACCTATGACAAATGGCTGACACTTCCTATAGCACAAGTTCTGGATAGATACTATTTTCCCCTCTTTAAATCTTCATAACTCTTTTCTGTAATATAGAATTATTTTCTACCTAACCTACTAAGATAGTGAAATCAGTTTGACGGTGAGTTATTATATCCCAATTTTATAATAAAAATTAGTTAATCTAACTTCCCTTAAGACAGGAAAATAAAAAAATAAAAAAAATATTAACCACAACATTAAAACTTATGGCCATATGGGTGCTGATTTAAAATCAAATATAAGGCAAAACCGTTCAACGAAAACATTTATTTTTATAAATACGTTGATTATACATAACTCAAGGGATTACAATAATTTAAATGTTTAAAAATTTTTTATTTGAAAGATTCTTAATCCTAAAACCTTTAGTTGTGTGTCTAAAACGTAAATAAAAAAATCTTATTTGTACTCTGACTGGTTTTGTCTTACAGTTCATTTAAAATAAGTTAATTTTAACACTCCATAAGGCCACAAGTTCTAATATAGTGGTTGCAATATTTGTTTGTATTTTTTCTGTGTCAAGAGAAGGTACATTAACTAATTTTTTTTATGCAGTTCTGAAATAAGTAACTCATCGAAAACCGATTGCACTACCAAAGAACACAAATTCATAGATAAATATAAAAAATGTTTATCATACGACAAATTTATGTACCACACTATTATATTGAATAATCATTTTATACTAAATTCAGCATTTCTTTAACCCAGTACAATCTTTCAATATTATATTTATAATTCACATTGTAGTTTAACTTCTTTATCAATTTATATGTTTTTTATATTAATTACAGTTAAATCAATGCTCCTGACTTCTTCAGATACGTTTACAGGGGTTTCCAGCACACACACAGTATATATGTAAAACAACAAAATTTAACGACGTTAACAATCCGTTAAGGATAAAAAGAAATTTCCTAGTTTTTATTACTTTTATACAAGAAGAATATAAGGCTATAAAATTTGAATCCCAAATCCTTTTCGGTTCCAAATTATGACTACCTAGAATTAATTCATGTATTATACGTGTTTTTTTACCAGTTTTAAACCGTTTCATACAATATTAAATTTTTGTAACACATGAAAATCAAGCTACAAAACACTGCTTCATTTGCATATATAAAGAATCCAAGCCAATTATGTGAAGTGACAGTACTGATTTATGAATCCCACAAATGTCCAATTCATTGCAAATAAAAGTGTAGTAAAATTCAATGTATATCAATGTGGATATTATGAGTGGTCCATTACACATGAGTAATTTATGTTTATCAGTATACCATTATAAGAAAAATGTTGCACAATATTAAAAGGTTTACTTTTTACATTTTTTTACACCAGAGTGCACACTCTACATCTGAAAGAAGTCCACATCCAAAGAAAAGATGATTTGAAAAGGAAGTGAATAATGCGGTTACGAGATGAAACGGGTAATATGATTTTGGTGGGAAAATCAAGTCATCCAATATACATCTTCTGTGAAATAAGTTCAATGACGGAGAGGTTCTGTCCAGCACTGACGCTCCAAACAGTGTTAGAGGCCATTTTTCTCTTGCTACTCCATTTTTCCCTCTATTGACTTACGTTTAACCAACCAAGTGTATAAATAAAATGTTACTCAGTATACTTTGTTAATAAATCAATATACAAATATAATACAGATAATACATTTCAACTCAATTCTTACCTATTCTTACCATATATTATAAATGAACCAATATCAATAATACATTCATGGCTGATAACTTATCAGAGAGTTACTGCCAGCTAATTATATGTTTTTGAATTATTTTGTTGTAATGATTGTTACAAAAATAGTAATTTTATATCTGTTTTGTCCATACATCAGATATATTTAACTACTTAATTTAAATTATATTTTCAAACGTCATAAATACATATATCAATTAATGTCATATATTTATTATTTGGTTACATATTTGCAGTTTGAGGAAGGTGTGTATTTTTTTCAATTTTGAGAGACACTATTCAAATATTAATAAAACTATTTAAACTTTAATGCTTTAAATAATATAACAACATGGTCCCATATTTTAGCACGTGTATAACGTACGAAAGCGTTGTTACGAAATAAACCAATAGTTCATTAGACTTTTATATATAGGCATAGACACCAACATGTGTAAAAACTCTAGTGATGAATTCAAAACAAGTACCAGAAAAAGTAGTATTTATTTACGGCACATTTTTTTAATTATAGACTATAGTACGAATTCAATAAATAATTATAGACTATAGTACGAATTCAATAAATCTTAAAAAATACTTTATTGAATTGCAGGTAAAAGAGAGGCCCTTAGTGGTGGAAGTGAGATAGAGAACGACTCTTCCACTGTTTAGTACCACTTAAATGTATAATGGTAACAAGGGTATCGATAGGTTGATGGCACATTAGGAAGCCTCGCCAACTGCGTCTATCAGCAGTGACTATTTATTCGTTACATTAACACTAACTAATCAAGCTTAGAGAGATTAAATTAAATCATTAATTAAATTCAAGTAAAAATTATAATAAAAATAACATAATGAATAATATTGTGAAAAATAAATGGCAAAAAACTAGTTTAAATAACAATTATTGCGAAAGATGAATACTTGAAGGTGGAAGCCGTGCCCGTGATGCACGCAGCTGAACGGTGGAACGAATCCCTTCCGCTGCTGAAACCCCTATAGGTGCTTACAAACAATCTGCATGACTTTCTGACCTATCAAATTCTATCCATTATTCGTTTAAGATAACCCCTCAATATAACTTGTAATGTTGGATTTATAATATGTCTTATTTTCCTTAATTAGTACAGTTTTTCATCAATCTACAATGTGAACATTAGCTCTTAATTTTTATTAAATAACTAACTCTGTATGTCGTTGTGATGATAAAATAAAAAAATCTTTATTTTAGACATAATTAACTATATTTTATGTCTTATACTAACTGAACTAAAATACGAAATCAGTTTTCATTACAAAGTGAATATAAATTATTACTCAAGTTACGATGACATTTATATTACACTGGAATTAATTTAAACCGAAATTGTTATTATATATTAATATACAGGAGGTATTGAATGCAACAATTGAAATGCAATAAGCTTATGTATCCCTGATTCTAATCCAGTGGAATAATAATTTATAGGTCGGAGGTTTTAGTACTCGATGATTTGGATATTACCACGTGAGTTAAGCCTGTAAATATATTTTGCACAGTAAAAATTTTACTTGGATTTATATATCACCATATTTGTTTGTATATTTTACTAGCACCTTTATATAAAATCTTGAATATTATTTTTACATTTTTGACGTAGGTACCTATTTTGATGGCACCATACATTTGTATTCAGTTTAAATGTATTTCTAAGCCACTAATTTTGTCAATTTTAGTCAAGTTAATCGTAGTTAAACTATACCAATTTTGTTAATTTTTAAACATTTCCAATAAACAACTCACCTCGTATAACTAGTTACAGGTTATCCAGCAAATTATATTTACAGTTCAGTCGCATTTTGTTTGTACCAGTAATTTTTTATAGTTTAGACAGATTACTGTTAAACCAGTGTTGTCAAGGTTAGTCATTTTAATGACAATATTTTTAAATGTCAAGGAATACAATTTATTGCATAAATGTTCAGAAATGTATACGTCAAAATATGCATAGTCAAAAAATTAAATCTATATGAAACACTGAATTCAAAACAATTAAGTAGATTTTTGTGTGGTACTAGTAGTTTGAGATAATGCTTTGTTATGAGATAACATATAAACAGAAGTGTGTTTTTTTTTCAAAAATGAATTTCAAAAGCATCATTCAATTTTAAATTTTTCGTTATATTTCTTTTAGCTTAACTACTTATAAATAAAATAACTCCATTGAACTTAAAAAATAAATGGGGTGGATCTCTTCAGTCTAATATATGTAAAACATTGCTTATAACTACCCTGGGAAAATATGTAACTTTCCAAAGTTTCATGACTTTCGAATAAAAGTTATGATTGAATGAAACCTCCCGAATGATGTCAATAGTGCTACGTTTAAATTGGGGAAAGCATAAAAGCACATTTCATTGAAGTATTGTTGATGACGATGAAATTTTGTGTTGGTCGCCTCTAAGCTTTATTCATTACTAATATACTGTTATTAATGATATAGGTGGATATATGGGGTGATTAAGTGTGATCAAATTATTATAAGAAATAGGTTAGGCATTGTTACTAACTAGAGTCGACTGCTCTTTCGAAAGAGCTATTTATAATAGGCCAAAAAGCAGAGTATACAGAAACATAGAGCTTTACGTGAAATCTAAACCAGTAAAAGAGTGATTAAAAATAATTAATGGCGATATTTTAAGACCATTATTAATAATCACATCTGAACACCTGTGGAGTCGTTCTGTTATATGTCAAAATATTAGGCCAAAAAGCAGAGTATACATAGAGCTTCAAGTAATATCTCAACCAGTAAAAGAGCGCTTAAAAATAATTAATTAATGACGATATTTTAAGACCGTTATTAATAGAACACCTGTGGAGTCGTTCTGTTATATGTCAAAATAATTTTTGTTTCCAGTTACTAGTAAAATATTTATTAATATTATAATTTCACGTCATGAAGGACGTTCCACTTATATATAGTTAAATAGTTAATAAATAACGTATATTAAAAGTGTTCAATTTAAACTGGATTAAGATATATGCTTCAGCCAATAATAAATAAAAACAAACTACACAAAATATTTAACTTAAAACATGATTTGTTTCATCAAACTAAAAGAAGGCAAATATAATTTTTTATCATGTATTTCAATTAAAATATATTGCAATTATGGATAACTTCACGCCCGTCATTAGTGTGAACAATAAATTATGTGGCCATTCATTTGGAAACAATGACTCCCTTCACAAAGACACAACACAAAAAACTGTGATATATCATTTAAGCGTATATGATTGTGTCAGTGAAACCATATTGGTGGTTAAATTGAATTACAAAAAAATAAGTAAATTAGTTGTA